>VZSF01005268.1:35234-48952 GCA_013398295.1 Chionis minor | reverse complement strand
CGGGGAAGGGGGGGGAGAGAGAATATTTTTGGTTCTTTTTTTGCCCAGTAAAAAGGAATAGACTTTAACTACATTACTGTACAGCGCAAAATTTATTCTATTACAAATAGTTCCTTCATGTAAGAGAGAAATGGCAGGCAAACACTAAGTCTTAAAGCCACCATAGGGAGTCTATCTGTATATCTTTCTGATGTGATAGAAGCAGCAGGAAATATCCTCCCTGATTTAGTGTTTGACAGACTACTGTTTCTGTCAGTAGTCTGAAGGCACTAAATGCCTGTTTGGAAAATGCATGACTTATAGGTTCTATTTACCATGAGCTGAAAGCTACTTCTTAGAAATCTAACAGTTATCAAAAAAAAAAAAAAAATGCAACAGTGAGACAAAAGTCACTAGTTTAATTCAACAATTTTCAGAAAATAACACAGCTACGATAATGAAATTTTGAGAACACAATTATAATCCACTCTTTTTTGTGTACCAACAAACTAAATGAACTAAGACTCTTTCTGTGTAATCTGAAGAATAAGGAAAACCTCCAGCTCTGACATCAAATGATGTGGAAGCATCCTTTCTTCTAACTCAGTAGGCACTATTGCCAAGTGAGGAATCAAGTGAAATTCTTAATGTACTTCTTTTACATCTTAATTTATGGAAAGGTCAGGTTTACCTTGCAACCCAAAACTAAATGGCTGGGCCAGGTTAGACTGTGGATGGAGTTCTGAACTGTGGAACGGATGTGCAACATCAAGAGAAGTATTTAAACACAGGATCAAGGGTAGCTCAGGTTTCGGCAGTTACACATCTCAGTTTCAAGCTTCTGGACTGTTTGTCACCCACAAAATATTTTTATGACTGATCCATGGAAAAAGTGCTCTGGAACTTATTATTAATAAGAATTAGTTTGGTGATGTAATGACAGCAGGGCCTGCTTCTGCTCCCGATTCATCCCTGTGGTGGAGAATCATACTTTTCGTTCATACTTTTTAACAATAGCTTTGTTTTGCTACACTTTTCTAATTATTTATTGCACTTGAAAGTCCTTTGGTTTGCTGAATCTGCCCAAGAGAGACTTCTGATAGGCATTTGAGCTGCTGTACTTCACTGCCTACAAACCCAAACCATCCTCTGTAACTTAATAGCTTACATATTTTTCCTTAAATACCTCTGCCTCATCTACCACCAAGCACCTCCTTTCTGGTTAAAATGTCAAGACCAGAAAATTCATTAGTCATTTCTAAAATGGGCTGCAAAATACAAACTGCAATTTATGACATTCAGTCTGCTAGTAGAGGGTTTATATTTTATTTTCTGCCTTTTTATCCCTGCAAATTCTGAATATTCCCTGCCTCTATACTGAGTGAATCTTTTTCCTCTTCCTTTCACGCTGCCAGCCTCTCTGTTTTGACCATTCATCGTTTTATATGTTCAACAAACCTTTGCTGATCTACCACTAGGCAAAACTCTGGAAATTTTTATCAACTTATAAGGAAAAACTTAAGCTGATTATGCATATATATATATTTAATTCAAGAAGGAAAGACTATGCCTCTTTTGCAATGAATAAGCTTTTAATTTTTCAGTTTTAAACTAGCAATCAGCTTCTATGGCTAAGGGCTAGCTTATTCCTTTGACGTTGGCTAGTGAGGATTCTTGGAACGTAAATATATGCAATAAGCCAATAATTCTGCCTGCCTTTCTGCTGCTTTTGAGGGTATCTCAGTTCTGGCAAACAGACGGGTAATGGGAATTAGAAGGAGGGGGAAAAAACAGCAATAAAAATATAAATCACAAAAGGAAGGAAATCCATTTGGTCCTTGGCAGCAAAGACACCGCTCAGCTAATCCATGCTGAGTGCAATCCAATACTCCTTTATATAATCCTGTTCTTGTGGAAGAAAATTAAAGTTTAATGCAATAACGGCTGACACAAATCACTTTTGTTGCCCAGAAGCAGATTAAAGAATAGTTAAAATCATACAAATCTAATTTCTTTTCTGTTGTTGTTGTTTTATTTTATCCAGTGACATCTTTATTCTTTAATCCACAGCATCAGCTTTTGATTATTAAGCATATATTCCCAATGTAAGAGAGATTTTGTGATGGAGAGAAGGGGTAAGACAATAGTGACAGCCAAGAAGTGATTAGTTCTTAAATGGTACATGTTAAAGCTCTTTCAAAAATCCATAAATATTTCATAAGTTCATATGGGCCCTTGCCTTTAATCAATCTGTGTCAAGGGGACTTTAAAATAAGCATAAAGGCAGTAGAATGCTATCAGTCATAATTGGAGCTGTACGGGTCACTCTCATTAGCTATCACTCTTGTGTACGTATTCATTTGTTGTTCTGCAATACATTTGAGATTTGCCAACAACAGAACAATCTGAGAATTTCTGCAAGACAGACAACAATGTAAGAGAGAGAGCGGTGATGCTCATCTTCCATTTTATTACTCCAGCCATCAGCTTCAACCTGCTCTTCATCAGCAAACTGGACTGAAAAAACCCCAAACCAAAATAAAACGAAAGCTGGTCCTGGATATATTATGCTCTGTACAGTAAGTTCCTTCATGACAAAAAGGGTTACAATTTATCTGAAATTTTGATCAGATTTATAACTGTGTTGAAATAGGATCAGGTTTTTCATTTTCTTTACCCTTGTCCCCGGCTCCAACATATCTTCTCTCACAAAATCCTTTGGGAAACTTCCCTACCTGTACTTCTTATTGGTGAGACAACATAACTGCAGATGTATGTGGAGAGAATGCAGGAGTTAGTGTACAGTTATCATCTTTCCCAATAGAGCTATCAAAAAATTACCCAAGGCACTTGAGAAGTTTGTGAAATATAATATGGAAGTGGAAAGGTTGCATAATTTCTCCACTATTCCTCTTCTCCACGTATATTTTCGCAGCAGCATCTCTGAAGGTACATGACCTATACTTAGAGAAGGGAAGGGCTACTGCTCAAAAAGAACTGGGGTTAAAAGCATACCTTAAAAACATGGAAAGATCTCTCTCATTTCCATTACATTATACTCCCCTTTTTCAGACTGTAGGTAAGGAGAACCCAACATCTTGTGGGAGTTCAAGGCCTCTTTACTGTTAGATTTAAGGGAATCTTCAGAACAGCTTTCTGAGCAGGTTACTTGCCCCACAAATGCCACTTTGCCAGGAACAACAGAAAAGAAATGTCACAAAAAACTACAAAATGTGACACCCTAGGAGGACTCTATGGGAAGAAAATAAAATTAGTAGGGTTTTATTGTGCCTCAGTAACACACAGCTAACTTCTTGACAGAAGCTATTTTGCATCATCTCAACATCAGTTCTTACCTACGGCAAGAGATTAGCCCATGGTCAGTTGCACCAGCAAAGCCAAAGTGAAAAAGCAACTTAAGAACCATATCATTCCTGGATTTCAATATGTACGCCTATTTGAAACTGGGTGTTTCTCTCACTGCTTGATTAGTGCTTGGGTTTTTTCACTCCTTTTAAAAAAGGACATCAGTCGCGATTGGATGTATAAAGCACTGATTCTCATTATTTGCACACGAAAGCAAGTCTATAGAGAGTGTAAGGCAGGATTTGTATAGAGTTATGAGGAAATGGTCCTAATAATCAAGTTTTAGTTAGAGACAGTGTATTTAAATAGACAGTAGAGAAAATGCAAAAGCCTCATTTTCCCTCATTACCTCTTCTGTATTTATGTGAAGGACAGCACAACAGCACGTTTTATCACCCTGTTCTATTGTAATCTACTCTAAAGATACGGGATCAGTCCGCAGTGGCAAAACTCAATCACTGGTCTCACTGGCATGTTGTTGGATATGCAGGTCAAGTCCTCCTGTGCCAGACCACTTTTACTGGCTTGCTGTGCATGCTGGAAGATGTATTAAAAGCAGTGCAGAAGCTAGGGACATGTATTGGTGGGGGGTGGGGGGGAGCGTGCGTGTGTACGCTTTCTAATCCCTTTGCAGCCTGCCAGGCTTGAACTGCAAATGTCATCACCATGAAGGCAGTAGTTGAATCCAACAGGTGGGGTAATAAACCATGACATTTCTAGCAGGTTTAATTGTACTGGGTGTGCTGGGATACCTTTCAGTACAAACACGGTTTCGCTTGATGTCAGCAACAAGACCACAGACCTGGTTTTCACTCCATGTCCACATGAACTAGGGTGTAAAGTTCCCACCTCCAATACACTTTATGACCTTTCAGGTGGGGAAACCTCTGACCTATATCATTCCCATCTTTGCTGGTTCAGCTGCTGGGTGGTGACAACCTGCTAGACTCCGTGTCTGGTCTAACGGTGATTTACTGCATAACAGAATTAAAGCATTAGCATTGGTATTCCTGTCCACCCAACCCTAAAGGGCTTTTTGGTGGTTGTAGGAGAGGCTCTCTGGAGGAAATTGCAACATACAGGGATTTGTTGTGAGCCTATTGCCAAGGCAGTTCATAAATTCAAGTGAAACATGACTTCTATGCTCCAATATTTTTTTTCATTACAGTTCTTCCTTATGACAATTTACTAGCTGCATTCCTGAATAAAAAGCTGGCCTGCCACTCCAAAAGCAAGACATAGCCTTCATTCTACTTATGATTTTTCCTGATTTAAAACTGTAAATATTATAGTTGAGAAAACAGATCTAATTAAAAGACAAAGTATATTTTTAAAGCTCCAAATTAGCATCTCATTTACATCACAATTATTCTATTGATGTTAATTAATCTATTTTGCATCCATACCAAATTAAGAAAAAAAAAGACAAAAATGTGCTTGATTTTTTCAAATTAATAATAATAATAGTAATAAATCTTTATCCTATAAAATCCAAAGTTTATAAAAGCTTATTCTGTTAAATAATCAAGCACTAAGGGTTAGCTTCTTTGAAAACAACCTTCCTTCATTCTAAGATATGATCATTAATATTGCTTTAATATAAGATGACTATCAAAATAACATTAGTATTTGCACATAAGGCAGCAAAAGGCAAAGCTGATAAGCTCTATTTCAAGACAGCTTTTTCTCAACACTGCAAATGTCAAAATGGTGCTTTTGGGGAAACAGGAAAGTAAAAAAAAGGGGTTAAGCCACAGATTCAGAAAGAAGAATAAAATTAACATGCAAATCTGTCAGAATAAATTTCTAGTAAATTATAGTAGATAAAATATTTTTCTCTTCTAATTAGATATGAACAGCAGTAATTTCAGTGTATGCTAAGGATTCCAAGGTCTTTTCTTTTTGTCACTACAACTTGCTGGATTTTTTTCTAGAATCTTACTCAGTATGCCTCTTTCAGTACATATACTATTTAAAATAAAACTTTATGTATGTGCTTGCTATGAAGCTAGAAGCCAGTTCTTAATTATGAAATTAGTTAAAATCCTTTCAGCTTACTGTATTTTGGAGGCCTCCTAGCACACAAAAGCATCTTTTTAAGTAAATCAGGTATTCTCACCTGGCAAAATTAATGCCTTTTTTACTTTGTTCCAGTTATTTCTGTCTTTAAATCTTCTCTCCTGCCAAGATATTACAGTGGGTTCCTCTGGAACAAATGAAAGGCTTCCTTGCCAGAAGTCATATTAAATTAAAAATAAAACCATGTTCAGGCAAGTTTAACTACCATTTCCACTGATGTCAGTGGCAAAGTTTTTGCTGAAATTGTAAAAAAAAAAAAAAAAATAAAAAGACATAGCCATAGAATAAAAATGTTCTCAGCACTGCCAATCTTTTCCTTTGGTAAGGAAAAATCCTTACAAAATCAGAATCGGCAGAAAAATAACAGAAAATTCCCTGTGAAACTTAATAAATCAACTCAAGCACTTACTTCACGGCAGGCTACCTGCAGAACCCTCATTGACTTCAGCTTCAAAATAGGTGCAAGTTTCTGTGTGGTATTTGACTGCAAAGTCACATTTACCTCAATGATATCAGTGTTGTTTAACTGTGCTTGGCAAAGAAAAATTCCGGAAATTATATGTCAAACTTAAACTGCAGGGGGTGTCTTGCCCAGTCTGCAGGCAGCCTGGGATATGGTTAAAAGTGATGTGAAAGGTTTCAGTTGTGAAAACCGAAAAGTATCTGCTGCTCCAGACATTATGCTCCCAAGTTCACTTCCTCCTTCTTTTCAACAGCTCAAGCACAAAGTCCTAACCAAGTCCCTGGCTTCCCACTGACAAATCTAAAATGGATTTGTGTGTTGCTATTTGAGATTTCTGCAGGTCAACGAAAAGCTGAAAATCATGACTAATATAGTGAATGTTTTGTAGAACTCAATAATAACTAATATAGTAAGAATATTAATTGATTTCAATTCATGTATTTTTTAGGTAAGAGAGCACAGGCTGGCAGAAGGTCACTAAGAACACGTGGCCAGAGTACTGGATCCTAGTCTTAGTTCTGAGTGACAATGCAACCTTCTTCTCATCTCTAAGTGCCTCTGGTCTCCTCCTACAACCTGCACCCCTGAGCTGCTTGTCCCACACCAGGTCAGAGCCATCCCAGATTCAGTGCTCCCTTGAGAGTCAGCATGCAGAGTCATCCACTCCTCAATGCGATGAGCCCACCAGAACATAGCTTGCGCAGAGTGACTTCCCCTCTCCCAAGAATTTTAAGAGAGCCTTCTCTTACACCCACACATGCATAATCAATACCCTCAGAAACCTTGTATAATAAAGGTAAATTTTAAGATTTTATATCGGTGACAGCTTAAAATGCCATCCATGCTCTTACAGGGCCTTAGAAATATAAGCTCTAAGCAGCCCCGCCAGTCTCAGACACACGGTGGAGCACGGCTTGTCGCTAGAGACCGTGGGAGCATGGCAGCACCTGCTGTTCAGGCCTACTCAAGCGTGTTACAAAATTGGCTGTTTCTCACAGGCAGTTTTGCCGACTAATCCCATGCCAAAAAATGTATTCTAACTAAGAGGTAAAATATTAACTGGTAAGGGACATGGGGGAGAACACAGAGAATGAACATTGTCTTATGTGTGTTGTACTGCATGATTTCTACTCTAGCTGCACTGTCCTTGTTTTACAGCACAAACATCTGTAATACGCTCATCGAAATCTGTTCAGTAATTTCTTGGGGTTATCCTGAAATCTGTATTGTTTTTAATAGTTCAGCCCCTGCTAAGTAGAATGGAGTTGTTACCTTTGTGGTATAAATCTAAAACAAGAACTATCACAGGCTTTTTATTTTTTTTCTTGTTAAGACATCACACAGTACTTTTCTCTTGGCTATTTTAATTATGCCACTAGCACCAGCTCAGGTATATTGTTACAATGGGGCAATAATGATACCTCCCTATAGTGCAGAGGTAAAAAAGGAGAAAAATATTCTCTGAGTGCTTTCTTTGAAATGATAGAGACATCATCAACTGTAATATAATGAGTGGACTCCATCAGTT
The DNA here is from genome assembly GCA_013398295.1 of Chionis minor. Classification (NCBI taxonomy): domain Eukaryota; kingdom Metazoa; phylum Chordata; class Aves; order Charadriiformes; family Chionidae; genus Chionis; species Chionis minor. Next base: position 41,537 of record VZSF01005268.1, on the reverse strand, counting down.
CCACTAGGTGAACAAGACAGGCATTTTTAAGGTAAAGATTAGCCACTGTTCCTTTTTCTTCAAATCTTATTTTTTTCCAAAATCCAGTGGTTTTCTGGTGTGCTTTTCTGAAAACTTGTATGTTTGGTTATGTCCTGGTGTGAGCGACACAGGACTAATTTCTTTCCTAATGCTTGGGAAAGCTGTATTTGTGTAAGACTCTAGTGTCTGAATTAGTGAAGATATTTACTGTACAGCCAGCCATGGTGTGTGGGTTTCAAGGTCTCAGTGTTTTCGAGCTCGCCAGGTGCAGGGATGAGGAGGAGGAGCGAGACTCAGGCACTTGACCCAAGCTGGCCAACAGGATTGTTTCATACCATGAACGTCACATTCAATACAAATTAGAAAGTCTGCTGCGAGAGGGTTCTCCCCCTGCTCGCATTCTCCCCCTGCTCAGGTTCTCCCCCTTGCTTGTGCTCTTCCCCTTGATGGCTCTCCCTTGATGATGGCGATCCAGAGGACTTCTTGCCCCGGTGCCAGATCCCTGAGGCCTTCCCTTCCTCCTGAAGCTCTAGCATTCGCAGTGTCCCACATTCACTGTCCACTGCTGGGAGTGCACAGCTTCCTACTGATATAGTTGGCTGAGTATAATCCTTGTACTGTATACTCAGGTATCGGGATCAATATGGGTTCCTTTGTGTTAGTGTTGTTAATTATCCATTTCTATCCTATTAAATCTGTTTGTCTTTCAACCCCTGGGTTTTCTTATTTTCTTCCCAATTCCCCTTCCTGGGTGGGGAGGGGTCATTGGGTGAGAGAATAATTGTCTAAGCAACAATAAATTGTTATGGGTTTTCTCAAACCATAACAGGTTACAATACAGATACACAGATATACAAATCTCCATCAGTCACCTCATATTCCGTAACCACAGCCATAAACTAAAGAAACAGGGTCAGAAAGCTTGAGCATTAATAAGAACAGTCTTTGTTTGGCTGCTTAACGACAGTGACACCAGCAAGTTCTCAAATGGATGAAACTAACATAAGCAACACTACACACTTTATTACTTTGTTGGTGTAATCTGCTCCAGTTGCAGATCCTCTTCTGCAATGGGCCAAAAAACCAACATGGGTAACTAATACTGCTAACATAATTGCATATTCTGGGCTTTTGTTGGTACAGCAGCTCTGGTTATAAAAAGCCCCTTATTGTACCCCTAATCCACACAGCTATATTGACAGAGTTTATAGTATAGACATAGTCAGTTTCTGGTCCATACCAGCAGCTCTTTGCTCTGCTGAGATCATCAACTTGGCTTCCAAGTAAGATGAAGCTGATCAGCCATTTTCCAGCATTTTACATCAAAAATAAACCAAGAGAAAACTCTCAGACGATTATTCCAATCTGCCCACAAAAGGTGGTTGGCATAATCCTAGTGGTATTGGAGACCTGAACTCTACTTTTAAAATGTGTGTACAAGTACTGCAATATTTGTTAGTTTTCTTTGGTGCATGTTTACCTTGACCCAATGTTGATAAACAGACTCTTGTGCAGTAAAAAACTGAAAAAAAAAAACAGAAAGATTTTTTTTTTAAAGTTGAATTGATTTAATACGTATTTCAGAGAGAAACAGCACATAATATACTGAGTTATGAATACCTAGCCAGATTAAAACAGGCTATTAACCACATAAATTACCAAGGAAGAAAGGAGTGGGGGAAAAAAAATGCTCTGCAATTGAAAAATTAGATATTACATGGACTGTCAGGTATAGGGGTACTATGAGGCATTTTAAACAAAGAGCTTAATTTCGGCTCCCAATTGAACTCTTCAGGAATTTTTTATTGGGCTCAAAGTTATTGCAATAATAAACATTCCTGTCCATTGGTTTCTGTGTGCACAATACACATTGCTTTGAACAGCTCTTTTAAAGTGAGATTGATAGGCCAGGACATGTCTCCCTTGTTATTGCATAAATGGGCCACAAGGCCATTTCAAACAATCTTTTATTGAAAGTCTCTGTAGCAGGGCACTCTTTAGCACAGTTCAGCTTAGTGAACCCCTGTTCACAGAAGGGACGACAAGACAATAGACATTACAGATCTGTATAACTTAAGCAAAAGCTGTCATTAGCCCAACTTGTGGATAGGATTTGATCAGGAAATAATTAAGCATGAGGGCAATGTTTTTAACAGCATAGCATGCAGGAAGCAAGAAAACAGTAGCATAGTGTGCTCTGATTGCTTAAAATGCATTATTATCCAGTATCATGTGTGCTGCTCTGCCTCTGAACTACAAAACTTCAGGAAATAGCTTTTCTACTCCATGGATGCAAACACAATCATATTCTTTGCATCAAATTGTATTCAGACTACATCTGTGGAAAGACGTAGACTTTATTAGGTACTGAACAGTCTTCCTAATGTCAGAGTTTCTAATGTCAGAGTTTCAGCCAAGAAGCTCTCTCATAACCTGACATGATAAGGGAAAGGAGCAATAAAATTACAGACAACAGCTAAGACAATTTCATCAAGTGCTGGTGAAACCCTATGGTAACCAAATGAACATATTACAACAAATGGGGACAATGATAATATGCTGCTCATTCATTACAGCAAGTTTTGCTACATTTCTAAGAATGTGTCACCTGTGACATGCCATTGTTGAATTTCAATTTGCAATAATAATCTAAACTGTAATAATAATCCTTGTTCATTTTAGTCCATAAAGGGATTCCACAAAACCACCCTGTTCCAATGAACTACATAAATAAAACTAATCCCTAATTTATAAACAGATGTATGTAAATAGAAAAGTTAAGAAACCTGATGAAGCCTGCAGAAAAATCTGCTGCCAGAGCTAGTGTAAGAATGTAACAACTTGGCATGGTTTTAACTGTGGCTGCTGTTGAAGTCAGTGGAAAAACTAATTTTTAAAAATCCCACCCCAGAGTTCATGGCTCACACGGCCTTATAGTCATCCTCCTATAAAACACTTCANAGGGGAGCAGGGAAGGTGGGGCGGAGAATAGGAAAATCATGTGCCAGATAACATTAAAACACTGTAAGGCTCTGGAACTATACACTTCTTCTTCCAAGCTGACGGTGTATAGTCAAACTACAAGGTATTAAGGACTCTGTTAGCTTATCTGCTTCATCATTTTGCTAGCACAGGACGAAGAATAGATATGCAGACAGGTATCCAAGGCCTCTTTTTAAATGGCTGAATTGAAAGAACCTTTACACTCCTAATTCAGAGTCTAATAAACATCTGTCATAGGAAAATATACTCACAGTAATCTAGAATGAGGAGGGGAAGCCAGACTGCAATGAGCAAATACACTTCAGGCATAAGGAACCCCCACTTTCCTTCTTAGCCTTGTTAAAACATTGAAGTCATAAAGCTGGGAAGGAAGGTTGTTCTGTTTTTCTAGGCTATGAAATCTCCGCATATTAGTTCTTTCAAAGGGAAACGATTTCTGATTGTGACATAAGCTTAACCTGCCATCTATTGTGCAATGGTGTATGAAGCATGAACCTGGATTTTGGATTCTGTAAATGCTAACACATGTTATACCAACAAATCCATACTAACTCTGGGGCAGATTTTTTAGTTCTCACCCAGACAAAACACAATCAAAGCTGAAGTGAACAACACCCAAGTAAAGCCTACAGGATTTGGCAATTTTAGCCTTACTTTTTTTTCCCCCTTGAAAAGCCAAGGTAAACAGGTTTTATTTCATTTTCTGCATGCCACGGGGAGGTGTGGAGCAAAAGGGAGTGGGGCAAGGAAAGAACTGGGAAGGGAAGATCCTGAGTTTTAGAAAAGAATTATTCTCATCCTTCCTCCATAGGCCCTCATCACATAAAATCCACACAGCCAGGGGATCACCAGTGAGGGTGTGGGTGCAGCTCCTGGAAGACTTCAGGAGACTCAAGGGGTCAGCAGATTTCTTATGAAATTCATTTCTTACCCTCTATAGTGATGAAACTGGAGTTGCACAGGTCCTTGTTCAACTGCACAGTAAGGCGCCAGCCCTCAGTGTGGACCTCCTGAGGCACAGCAAGCTTCCCTGCACCTACTGGGCTGAACTACGAGCTTAAGACTACACGCTATTGCTAAACAAAGTAAAAATCACATTATTAGTCTGCCACTGCCAGTCTACTGATCTTCAGCATCAAAATAAAATTAAGATCTTTCTTTCAAATGAGTTTCAAGGAAGAGGATTTTATTGTAGGTTTCCTGGAAATAGCTAATCAGGCAGAAAATGTGTTTAGCAGTTTATAAAATAGTAAGTTTCACTTTAAGACATATAAGAGCAGTGATTTATTAAGTAATATTATTCTCATGATTGTATTACTATATTATTCTTACATTGTCATGCAATCTGTAGAAATTTGTTCTGCTTCAGGCAATCCTTACCCTTGCTATACAACTGTTGTTACGTTCGTTTTTCTCATTATGATAAGTACTTTGATCTCTCAGCAAATGTTCAGCATCTTATAAACTGTAACATAAAACCTACATAGAGCAAAGCGATGACTAAAAAGATCATAACAATCACAACTGTGGTTCTCAGATAACCCTAAAATACACAACAGAAAAAGAACGGGAGGAGGGGAGAAGAAATGCTTTGATTATCAGTAGACATTAAAACTCTTTTAAGCATCAGATTATTTTCTCTTTCAGTGATGTCCCTTGGAGATGTGATTTTTGTATCAGAAGCTTGGTTCAAGTAAAATACCTCCCTTGTGATAAAAAATGAGCCTTTACAATTCAGAACTCCTCTTCTGAAGAGCACTAACTACAACCCACGTTACTGAGAATGTACCCAGCCAAGCACAGGTATGAATGCATAAAGCTTTTACTTCAGTGCCTTTACTGTTACATTCTGCAGACAGTTATCAATTTGAAATGCACAGTTTAGTGAGATTTATTGTTGGCTGTAGGTCAGCCTTTTCTATTAATACAGTAGATGTGTCTTCTCACAAAGAAGAGGCTCACAGCATGGCCAAGATGTGGATGTGTGAGGTCCTTTAAATAATTAGAAAGCAGCCCAGTAGCTCAGTTGTTCTTCTACTATTTCATTCATTCATTTTCTTGCTGAGAAAAGAAAAAAAGCATTATTCCCCATGGCAACGTATGAAAAGTAGATTGGCCCAGTTTGAGCAGGAATCACAGAATTAAAGCAGTTTTGAAAAAAGTAAAACTTGTAGTAAGGTGGCAATCAGCTCCACTGTCATGCAAAAAAGCTTTGACTGTGGAAAAGACAGGATTTCTCCAGGCTTGTAGACTAGCACAGTCTGGGCTTGCTAGAGACATTGTCTCATTTTTTCTGTGGAGGGATATTCCTTTCCTTCCCCTCCTCCAGCTTCCTGACTTTTCCCTCCCTTTTGATGTCTCTCATCATTTCACCATCAGTAGGTAAATCAGAGCCCTGTGCTGCACACAAAGCCTTTCTATGCAAAGGCGCTCTAGGAAGGCCTATAAGCATTGTGAAAAGAAACTTAACAAACATGGGAAAGAAGAAACTGCTGAAAGATAAAGAAGGAGCTAGAAGAAGTCCATATCTTAAAAGGGAAGCATAAATAACCTTTCAAAAGAAGGGAGTGTATGAGTTTTATCATTCCACCTATAATGCTTTGCAGCTGGAGACAGACTGCAGACACAGAGTGGCAAAGGCAGAAAATAATCTAACAAAGGTAAAAACAAGAAAGAAAATCACTTTCATCAGAAGTTATAATGTTCAAGAGCAGCCACTCCAGCTTTATAAATGGCTGTTTGCAGGGGTACTATGGTAAATCACTTTGTTTCTAGCAATAGTTGCACTGTCACAGCCTCTCTCCGAGGCACTGAAGAAAACAAACTGCAAATCCAACTTTCACCACCAAGTGGCCAAGGCTGAAAAACTTGTTCCTGAACCGTCACTTCTGAGGTGCTTAAAAATGCCATTTTGGCTAAGCACCAGCTCTGTGACTGCATTTGGAAGATCTGCCGCTTTTAAGTTTTTCTTCATGCTATTGCTGCCATAACTACAGAGGATAAAAGATTAAAAACCGTACTCATCACACCAGACTTGTCCAGACACTTAAAACAAGATCAACATGTTACTGGGGTTATCACAGAAAACTTCATTGGTGACAAAGACATTTTGCTTGTTCTTCTACACTGAACTCAGCACAATATTCAGCATCTATATCTGAAAAAAAATTACAGCTATTTAATTCTTTTGTGGAAAAAAAAAATTGACTTACTAAAGTGCTCATTTGTACTAGACTGCTGTACTCTCAAAAGTGCAGATTTTCTTATAGAAAGGCAAAG
>VZSF01005268.1:27734-30234 GCA_013398295.1 Chionis minor | reverse complement strand
CTCACCACATTGACTTGCCACAGCTCAGCATGCTTACTCTTATTTTTCTAGAGCAAATTTATGGCTTTGCAAAACAATTCCAAGAAGCTGAGAAATAAAGAATATGGAATCTATACTTTGCACAAATATTTGCAGTACAACGGCATATTAAATAACATAGCAGAAATTTTACTGGTTATGTATAAACACATTTGAATCCATCACCTCAATCCAAAGCAACTCAGTGTTGTCAAGCTGTTAGTCAGTATTCAAAATATAAATGTTTTCAACAGATTACATAAGTGGTAAATATCTTTAGTCAGAAGTGCAGATGAAAAGTAACTGATTGAGCAAAAAAATAAAATCTCTAACTCCGCTTAACTAAAATGAGGTCGGAAAAGTTCTGCTATGGACACACTCCCTGGACAGCATATTTTTTAATTAAGTCAGCCATGTTGTACACCCTAGCACTTTTTGGTCTTTTTTCCCTACACTAGGGCTAACCTACCAAGGCAGACACTTCTGCAAGTAATATATAGATGTCTATAGACAAGCTATACATGAGGTTTGAATCACACAGATTCAAGTGTCACTTGCACAAGTTAAGAAAGATTCATGTATTTCTTGTTTCCTTCTCTCTCAAGTAAGAATAGCATGCTTATTTAAGAGTGTTGCCATCTAAGTAAGAAAATTCTTAGGGAGCAGCTCCCCATGATATGTTTCCGTAGTAAGGAGAGACTATGAGAGGCATTTAACTGATGAGTATTCCTCGGTAGATAGGAAAACAGGAGCAATGCACACATTTTGTGAAGAGACTTAACTATCAAGAAAGTAGTAACCATGACAAAAGGCATCCCAGTGTCCCAGTCCACTGAGGCCAGGTGAGTTTTCATAAACATCAGAAAGGTTTGTTTATGTACAATATGAGATGAGCTCCCATCCTTCTAACATTTAGCAGACTATCCAAAAGAACAAGTGACCTTGAGAAAAGCCCACTAAAGAATGCCATTTTTCTATGTCTTTTTAAAGTGCCAAATCAACAAGGAACTCAAGGTTGATACACGCATTTTAAGTAACACAACACTATGCTATATGTACCACGTTGGTCTAAAGCACTAGCTTTCAGCCATTTTCAAAAGTATGAAGGAGTATGTTTTGCAATTTTTCTACACTAGGCTTGCAATTTCCCAGCAAAATACTAAAAATGCTAAAAGCTAAGCTATCTAAAGCTAAAGTTGGTTAGAGGTCATTATCCATAACCGCATGTGAAGGATTTTGTTTCCGGAGACCTGCTGGATAACCACATCTAAAAATTTCTCTCTAGACTGCCTCTGTCAAAATGACCCAGATTTTAAAAACACAATTATTTTAAGTGTTTAAACTAACCTAGACCATACTGATAACAAAAAGGGGAAGTAGTGACTTCACAGACAGTTATGCCAGCAGGTCCAGTAGTGAGGTTCATGGGGAGTAACCTCTTAACCTTTCAGTCTGCATCTTCTTCTTTGTTACATGGTCTCATATCCTTTTTTCTTTCATCACTTGTTCTCCTGTTCCCAAAAAACATACCTGCCAGCCTTTCAAAGACAATACAGATTTGCTGCTGCAAGCCATGGGTGAAATGAGGAATTCTCTCTGACTGTTTTGTGAGAGAAGAAAGGGATGGAAAGAGGAAGGGACAACTGGGAGGTCCAACAAGGCAAAAAGGGCAAGTGGGAGATCAGTCTGCTGAAACACTAGGTTAGCACCTCTATGGAAAGTGCATGGTACAACTGGGACTTGTGAGCATTACCCTAACGTAAACATCACCTCATTATTAATAATGTTGACAATGATGAAATATCAGCTTCTTTTTAGTATCCTCTTTCTTTCTCTTATCTTTTTATTGATATTGCCTTCTTGTTTGTTTTGGTTTTTTTCAGGGGAGGGAGTTGTCTCCCAGCTTCTTGTTATCTTTCCTTCCTTTGACCTTTCCCTTTACCAACTCCTTTCTCTCAGACTCTTTCTGCTCTTTTGGTTTCTCCCATTTCCAGAAGTTACATTCTTAATAAAGGCCAGTGGATTTCTACACAACAGTGAGGAGCCAGCCAGCAAGAGCACAGCAGCAAAAGACACAAGGAAGTGTGCAGAACGCCCAGTTCTGCCCTTACATGGTATTACAAAACAAGGAAATACATTTTCCGTGCAACTGATGAAAAATTACTATTGCTTCTTTTGGAGAAGGGAAGATAGGCTATTAAATAGTTTTTAGGTTAGGAGTTAGGTTTTGCTTTTATCTCTAGACAAATAATATTTCCGTAAATCCAGACGCAAGTTCTGGGTTGTCTGGTTAATTGCAAATTTTAATGAAACTCGAAGGTTCCCATATAGCACAATACCAGGAAGTTATGTCAGTACCACCGGGTATTAGATACTGCTGTGGGAAACCTTTGTTCCTTTCCATAGACGGTAACCCCTAAACAACAACTATCATATTCAAGTATGGGCTTGTTTCTTAACATGAGGGAAGGAGGTGGGCGGG
>VZSF01005268.1:0-27723 GCA_013398295.1 Chionis minor | reverse complement strand
GGGGGGGTGGGGGAGGTGCCTTGGAGGATCAAGAAAAATAGCGGGTAATTCCAAAGAACGCTGCAAAAAATTAGAGGACATAAATTCAATGAGTTTGTTAACTTTTCACACTAATTTTCCTGGAGTTGCAAATGTTTCACCTTATGTTGCTGTTTTTGTGGGTGCTACTGAATAGAATATCTCAGCCCACAAAAGTCCTTGCAAACAAATGGAGAAATCCTAAGAGCAAACATTGTGTTAAGTATCCCCATGCTGATACCTTGTAGAATTTCCTTTCAGACAACAGGTTGTCAGCCTCTTATTAGAAAAAGATTTGACGTGATTCACACTGGAAAACCTGTCAAAGAGGAAATGAACACTTTAAAGCACAACAGAGAAAGGCAGAAAGATCTTCAGAATCTTCAAGCTCTTTCTGACGCAGCCCTTGCTGACACAGGCACTCATTTTCCATCTATACACACACACTCGCAACAAGCACTATAGAGGGTTTGACCTTTGTCAAGCTTTTTTTTTTTTCCCCCCTGCCCCCATTCAATGAAAGCTAGTCAAAGAAAGCAATATGTTTTGTGTCACAAGTAATTCATAGTCAGTACATAATGTTATTTGGAACTCTCACTCTGGAGAAAGTTACCAAGTTCACAGCATTCACTTGCATCTTAGCAGAGTACATCTGTCATTTCATTCAAGAGCAGGCCTATGGGTAATCGTTTAATCAAAACCACTGCTGTGATTGCTACTCATACAGAAAATTACAAAGCAGAAGCAGCTTCAAAGCCAGATTACAAAGATTAAATAGGAGCTGCTTTTCGCTAAGTGTTGGGTAAGAATAAATTACAGTGTCCTTAAATTTGAAGGAAATTAGAATGGGAGAATTATTCATTTGGCCTTACGAGTATTTCCTAATTTTCATTTCCTCTCTTCATACATACAGTAAATTACAAAACTGAGAATTCATGAGAGACTACTTAGTGAGAAACAGAGAGAGACAAAGTCTAATTCTGACACATTGTCATACAAGCAGACACTTTGGCCTGACTTTACAACTTTTGCTTAAGTAATAAAGATGTTTTATTTTAATGTTTTTTTTTTTTAATACTAAAAAGACACTCTCCCCATCATTCTTACAGTGTGCCATAAGGACTGAAGTTTGAAAAAGTGGAAGTTTATGTACTTTCTTCTTAAAAAATACAGCACTGTACACAGTACATAGCTACATTCTGGCAGCTCCAGGTGTAGGGGGACAGGAGGGTAAGAAACAGGGCAGACTGTACTCTTCACTTATAAAAATGCTTCTAGGGAAGTAAAGAAAATCTGAAAAGAACTGCAAATGATTTGCTTTGAACTTGGTCTTATGTTACATTAATTTTGAAGCAGCACAATTAATACAATTAATACAACGTCTATTGACCAAAATAATGAGCCTCATATTGATAAAGACATTTTTATTTACATTATCTCTTGATATCATGCGTTTTACCCAGTGATCTTAATGCAGTCATGTTATTCCCACTTATGCTGAAAGTTTAGGAGTGCAAAGACAGGGACAGGATGGGACATTGATGCAACAGGAAAGCATCATACCTGACGGGTGGCAGCACAGAGACTGAAGAGGAGAATACTGCTGCACTACAGAGATATGTTTTCAGCCAACTACTTTTCATATTTAGGCTCCTTCTTCCAAAACTCTGTTATATCCAGCTACATATATCTCCTATACTAGGCCTGGCTGAAACAGCTGTGATTGCAAAATAAGTCTTAATACTCTTAGTCCTTTATGTTAAATCTAAGACAAGTACATAGAAGAACATTCAGACTGGGTCTAAACATAAGTTCAAATTTTACCTTTTATGATCACTGCCTCCTTTCCCTACACTTCATTTTTATCATCTTATTGAAATTGTTTAAAGAGACAGATTTAAGAAAAGAAAAAAGCTATCAAAAAGCAGTGCTAAAGACAAAACGTGCAACACAGAATGTTACTAAGGCATCCTTGACACAAGAGACATACCTAGGTGTACTTTGTTACCAACCCCCCCATAACATAACTAAGTAGTACAGAGCCTATGGCAGTTTTGGGAACTAGAAAAAACTAAACTAGCAACAGCACTTTCATGCCTTAACAACTTTTTCCATGCTTGAACTTCTATTGATAGTAAAATATTGAGGGAAAAAAATCCAAAACCAAACAACAGTTGTGTAGTCTTAATCGTTCCTATTCTATCAGCTACAATTCCTTAAGGGTAAACCAGTTCCTGTGGCCTAAAATAATCTTGAACCTTATTTCACACAAAGACTGTACAGACAGACTGCTCCAGGCATTTCAGTAAATCCTAATTTTCTTATGGCTTATCCTACGTACCCAATTCTCAGGAACGAATTTCTAGTCTAAGTGGAATGTGACTTGCATGATGACAAGAAAATATTCATTCAGTGTACTTTACTGCAATACCCACTAATTTCAGAGTAAGGCTCTTGCTTTAAATTCATTATTAAATTTTCTTGTAACACACAAGTTCAAGTATGACTAGCTCAGGATTACACTAAAGTAGGAAGCCAGTGAATTTGCCTTTATCCTAAAACCCCATAAGGAGGCTTCAACATCAGAAGAAATGCCTAAGTTGATTTGATGCTTGTCATCAACATTTCTCCACAGGATCAAACTAATTTTAAGTGGGTTAAATAATACTGACCTCTAATACTCCTTAATCTTTTTGATTTTCCTGCTACACATTAAGGAGTTTACATATAAAGTAACATAAAATATGCCTGTATATAAGTCCATTTGTATTCTTAATTTTTAATAGCCAAGGGGAAAAAGAAATGCCCTACAATAAACCACTGGTGATGGTTTTTGGGCTTTGGTTTGTTTTTTGTTTTTGTTTTGTTTTGTTTTTACTGTGGCTGTTTTCAGCACACAAATAATGGGGTTAAAAATAATTTACATTTAGAATTCTCATTTTGAAATGCCTATCAGTTTACAGCTATAAAATCTGCTCAAACTTGCTTAATATTCAGGTTGTAAGCAATTGCTGCTTTATTGTTCCCTTACCCCAGAAAAAAAGCATCAATTTAGCTGATGCTATATTGACATATGAAAAAATACAGTGGTGACCATGGTGTAACACAATATTAAGTAATCAGTCAAGCATATCAAGAGGTGTTCTTTCTATATACATTACCTATTTTGTGTACTTAACATATTTTGGAATATATTAAGTATACAAAGATATGCCAAAGTACTATTTACATCTCAATTTGATTAACCTTTAATAGCCACAGCATTCAACGTTTCACATATTTATAACAGCATGTCCTGACTGGCTGGCTAGGGAAGACTTTAAAGCTTTGGGCACGTGAAATACTAGCACCACTTTAAAACATCTGGAAACAGGGCCACTAACAGTGTCTGAAGAGTTGTAAACAGGTTCCCTTGCTCTCTCCATCATTACAGCAGCAATCAACTCTGCAACACTAACAACCTCTTAATTTCCAACATCCCTGAACGGACAACCACCAATGCTCCTTAAAACTGCCATCCTTCCTTCAATCAAATGGGTTTCTACCATTACATGAGCCACCAAAGGTCATGCTACAGTTTAAGCAGCCACCTGTCCGTCCTCCTAACAGCAACAGTTCTGCCTTGGGCTAAAGCCGCTGCTGGGAAAAGCCAAGCGGAGGTGCCACAACTCAGTCTCAGCACTGACCAAACAGCCATTCCCTGTTACATCTGGGAGGAGGCAGAAAGTTATATCACACATAGGTCCTCTCCATTCAGTTGCAACATGCCCCCAAGAGTTTTATCTTCTCTAATGTCTGACTTGCAAGGATGCTGCACTTCCATAAGGCCAGATTCACAAAAGCAGGCACTGTTGGATACAGCTTAAATAACACTCATGATGGGGTTTTTTCACAGATTCTCTATACACAGAAATGAAAAAACTTCCTTGCTTCTCCAAAGAGTGACTTACCCTGTAACAAACAGAAAAATCTTTAGTGAAGCAGAGTCCTGATCCAAAGTTCAGATGCTCAGTTCTTGGTGTACAAAATAAGTTGCCAAAACATCGTGAATAAATCAGATGAAGACCATCCTGCTGCACGTTCACCAACAAATTCAGCTGTACCACTCTTTCACCTTTCCTTGGCAGATAGCATGACTTCACTGCTCAGAAGAGAAACTTCTTGTAACACACAGGTTAACAATATGACTGCAATTGCATTTTTTGGGCCAAGCTCTAAAGCTGGTCCATTTCTTTGTCCTGTTCTACTATTCACACTGCCAAAAAGACAGGGAAAATATTAGGAAGTTTGAAGAAGGACTAAAGCAGGAGAAATGTTATGATGTGAGGCCTAGAAAATCTCTCAGAATATGGACTGAAATGTTTCTTCATTGCTGTGTGTAGGAACTCACAAAAGGAAAAGATAATTGATGCTGGGAAGCTTTTTAGTCTTGATGCCTATGGTGTAGTAAGAATCAACAGCCGGATAGTGAAACTAGATAAATCCAATTTTGAAATAAAGTATAATTTTTTGACTGTGAGGGGAATTGAACAGAGAAACAGCTGACTATGAAAAGTCACAACTTGGAATGTTTTGAGATAAAATTAAATATATTCCTAAAAAATGCCTTAATTTAACCCCAGAAAAAATTTTACATTAAGAAAGTATAAATGAGGTGACAGATAACTGTTGGATTTTATGGCTGCCCAACTACTTTCCTAACCCAGGAACCAGTGAGTCAAAGAGTAAATCCTTCACATTCCTGTGAAAAAAACAGGAATGGTTTTTCTTAAATTTTCATCATCATATCATCATCATTTTCAGTTCTTTAAAGTCTGGGGTCTCTAATAGTTTCCCAGTGAAAGAGCCAGCTGCATTGGTAGGTTGCTGCAGAACATATGTGGCCTAGAAAAATCTTCCTCACCCTATTCAGAATCTTTAGAAATAACCCACACTGAAAGCCACTGCCACAATATTCACTTATCAATACTAAACAATCATTATTATCGAAATTCAAGTGGTCACCCATAGTACCACAGGCTTACAATATTCTGGGTCTGGGGTTTTTTTTCTCATCATTTTCCTCAGTCATGTAACTCTGCATTTGTAGGAGATATTACGGTAAAGGGAGCGAGCAGCATCTGTGAGATGGTACAAAAGATCCTTTTCAGAGAATATCAGTGCTGCTTGTACCACAGAACCAGTTTTGGGGTCAAAGGGGAACACTTCCCATGTTACAAGAAATTTGGATGTGTCTCCCTTCCTTTGCTTGTGGTATCCCCTGAACCCACCTAATTTTCCTTTGTGGGGATCTCAGGCACTAATCACTAATGACACAAAGATAAATTCTGGTCACTGTCAGTGGCACACAGGAAATGTGAGAAAAAACATGCACTGGGGCTCTTCAACCATTATGTGACCTGGCACATATAGGGAGTCTGAAGCTGGGACATTGCCTTCTAGGAGGGTTTTTTGCGTACAGGCACTGACTGACCCCTTCCTTGTGAAAAAAGCATCGCGTTCTTTCTTAGTCTTTGTGACCCCACAAGCTACTTCAGAAAGTCATACATAGTCCAAGCCAGCAAGATGGACCTAGTATAAAGCAGAACCTGCCACAGAGATGCCACAGTACATGTCATATGAAGGTGCTCAGCCACAGTGCAGAGCTAAAGGGAGAGAGCAAAGGCTAAACTGTAAGGAAACACAAAGCCATGGAGAACACCCGCACCTGATAAGCTCAGTATCATAACTGTATTTGTTTTGGCAAATGCTACAGCTACATCGTTTCATTTCCAAAGTAGTTAGAAAAAAATTGTTAGGTCTACCTGCTGATGTAGATTATAAGTATTATTAGTTAAATTAACAAATAACATAGCTGAAATCTGGGCTGCATGGAAACAAAAGTTCTAATCCCAAAGCCAGTTGATGCTTCTCACCAAAAAGAACCTAATCCCACTGAGTTTCCATTCTTCTTATTGTCTTTGAAAAGGAAATTACAATATGAGGTCTCTCTATGGAGGAATTAAATACCCAAAGCAGCTTTCCCAAAAGCAAATGCTTATGCTCATGTTCTCACTAAACTACTACTAAACTAATTATACTTCCATTGAGCTGAACTAGTCTCTAGTCTGACTTTGAAAAGAGCTCGTAATGAGCCCTAAAATGCTGCATGTTGCTTCTAAGCATTCATAAATATCCTGTTGATAAATATAAATTCTGTTCTATTGCATTTCAGTGACGGATGGGTAATTGTTATATTAGTTTTCAAGGTCATAATGAAAAACAAATACAAAAATAAGCTTGTGTGAAAATCAGCAAGACCAATTTCAAGAAGCAAACCATTCCATTTCATATTATGTTTCCTAATACAGGAATGAACTTATCATCATTTTGGTACAAGCACGAAGAAACTATTCTGGACCTTCATGTAACTCCTCTCTATTAAATCGGTCATGTCCTTTGTGTCCTTCATGGGCAATCATTTTTTGCACAAAGCTCTGACAGGCTCAGGAAATGTCTCCACAAGTGGCCGAAGTGGTTTGGTTCCTTTGTGAGCAACCTGTAAAACTGTAAACCCTTAAGGTAATCCATCTATCTGATACTTCAGTGCTCAGATACTCTAATAAAGTTGCATTGTTAGTATCTTATATTCACAGGAGAGAAGGAAAACATGAAGCTTTCTGGGCTAAACCAATGCATTAAATTCGCTTTGTGAAATTTCTGTTTCCTTAATATGACCTGAATAAGACATAGAGAGTTCAGGACAGTCCAGCCATGGTGTCCAGGTTTGCCCAGTGGCAGAATCTATATATAATGGAAAACTAAAATAGTTCATAACCAACTCTGCACCTTTTCCTTCCTACCTGAAGACTTACTTCACAGCAGCATCAAAAGAATAAGCCCAGGCCTTCTCACTCTGAAGTCGTTAATTATAAATTCCACCAAAACACTTCAGTGAAGTGCAATGACCTACCTTGGCCCATACCATCATTGTAGTTATGCAAAAGCATGTACAAGAACAAATATAGAGTGAACAGAACTTATAATGTGAACAAAAAATACTGCATAGCTTTTTCTTCAGACTCTGCATTAAGCCCATTGCAATGCACTGTCAAATTTGTTCGGCTTCAAGTGCCATCTTATTCTACCAAACTGAACACTGTTATCAAATAGCTTTTTCAAAATAGTGAAAGGGCATGTATTCAGAGGAGAGACTGATTCACTTTGCATTCTTTTGAAGGAAATTTTGCACGTAACACAGATAGAAACTTTCAAATTAATTGGAATACAATATGTGAGGGAGAGATCTGCTGATGTTATTACTTACTTTGCAAAAGAACACTATCATCATGATGTATCCCATATGTGTCAGGTAACATACTCCAGCTTTTGGTGACTGTAAAAAGGGAACAGTTTTAGTCAGCAATGCTGGTTTAAAAAATTCCACAGGCACAAATTCTACATTCATTTGGCACCCAACCAAGCATGGAATAAGCTGTTTACTGCAGGAAACACAGATCTTCACAACTGCTGATCAACCCACAAGCAATTTATGTGACACCTGCCACATCATTATTTTGTCAAACCACACTGACAGGTCTACTCGTGACAAAGCAATAAGCCTACAATGCTTAATAGGAACATAAGGTGCAGGAAGGCTGTCATGTCCATTTACTATTTCATCATGACACTTAGTTAGACACTTTATTGAACGGGGTCACATATCAGGTTCCCTGTCCTTAAACTTTTTTCCCATTCTGTCAGATGTTTGAGTAGCTTCAGAAAAACAGTTTATACTTCTGCCTGTTCTTGCAGTGGGCATTGATGGCTGGAGTCTGGGTGAGGAGGGGGAGGTAGATAAAGGGAGTATTTTACCTTCTTCCCTCATTCCTCAAGCTCAGCATTGTAGAAGCCTAGGCATAAACCCATAACCGCTTTCCCTTGGTTATTAACCCCCACAAAGCGCAGGATAAGAACAGCAATATTAGCAATATGATCAAAACCAGAGAAAAAGTACCCAAAAACTGTACTTGTGGTCAGAGCAGAGACCTGAAACGGAGATACTGAGCGTGCTTCACAATGAGGCAAACTCATTGATATGAGTAACCACATTAAGAACGCTTCCAGTACCTGCGCTAGGTCCAGCATCGCAGGACACAGTACTGCACAGCCACACAGGCTCTCCTGTTCCTAACTTGCAGACAAGTGTGTTCATTGTTACACCTGGCATTCTCAGAGCTGCACAACGCTTCCTTTCACAGCTCCTTCAGACTTCACAGCAAACATGTGGCTAATGGCATAACTGCTTTTTGAAACCAGCAGTTAGGCAAACAAACAAGAAAAGAATTGGGAGCTTTACCTCTCACTGTGACAAGCTATAAACCTGAAGATCTGAAGTTCCTTTCAAAAGCACCTCTGATCAATGCCATTTGGCATAAAGGATTTCCTACTAAGTAATCTGCCAGGGGTTTTTTTCATGCCATGTTGATGCCAGCTGCCAATCATTACTGGACATATGCCTCCCTGCATCATCAGCAAGCACATAAGCCTGAAAAAAAATAAAGTGAACAAGTGAACTATTTATTTATATAAAATAAACTGGAGAAGGAAAAGCACATGCCCTGTTTATATATCATGCAAAACCTCACATCGACCTTTTGAAGGGGCACATAAACATATTCTGAATCACAGGTTTCCAGTTTGAGGTATGCAACTATAGGGGAAAGAAGGAAAGTATTACAGAACATCAAGGAATTCTTTTAGATTCATTTGCTCTACTTCCTTTTCCCCTCATCTCTGGAGTAAAAGCAAAAGAAATAGTTACCATTAGATTTTGCCTCTTGCAAATTTCCAGTAGTCATTTTTATATGGTACAACTATGGTCATTATTGTTATCCATCCATCTTATGATTTCAACTAAATCGAGCAATGAAAATTTTATAGTGCATCCCTAATTGTGCACCAGACTGGAACTGTTCATACAAATTCCAAGCAATTATAAGGCTTTCTGGGAAACACTGGCAGCAAACACAGGATTAAATGCCTGTAACAGCAAGCCAGATGGGAAGCACAGATAAAGAAAATCTCATGGAACTTGATTCTTTTTCCCAAACTCTGGTATTACCTAAATTAACCTGGAAGTCAAACACACAACAGACTCAAAACGAGGTCAGTTAGGTTTAATAACTAGATTGTAAGTATTCCAAACATTCCCTAAACACACACTCAGCCCTCCAATTGGTGTTATACTGTCTCTAAGAATTAACACAGATATAACAAGACAACCGTGTATGCTATCTGTAAAAGATCATAATTCCATGTCTTAATGTCACAACACCAAAATAACATTGTGTTTTTAAATGGATGATGCTTTCTGCCTTCAGCATCACTAATAAAATATAATAGGAAGGGCATAAATACTTTAAAAATAACAGAAAAAGACCTCACATCCCTTTCTGACTTCCTACAACACCGTATTGCTTCAACCCCAAACCACTGCATTCTGCAGACCACCAGACAGGGGAAGCTGTCTGAGTGGTGCCAGTGGGTACCACAACTTGAACCTGGACTCAGGGAGGTGACTACCTGGCACATGGGCTTCCATTGTCTCATCTCTTGGTCTCGGTAGCATCTCTCAGCGGCTCCCATTTCAACTGCACAAAACATAAAACAAAGAGATCCTCATGAATATGGTTATAAAACCCACAGTGAGTATCAGTAAGTTACCCACTATAAAATTGTCCAAATACCTTTAATTCTTTGTGAGCACAGCTCTTCCTCAACTTTCCCATAGTCATTATATGGGAGGACCTTGGTTGGTTTACTTGTGAAGGGAAATGAAAAGTTGAAATTTCTTACACTGATCTTCCTCATATGAAGCCTGGAGGAACCAGAAAATGTCTATAATTTTAAAAACCAAACATGTTATATTCACAGAATCACAGAATGACTGAGGTTGGAAAGGACTTTCTGAGATCATAGTCCAACCCCTTTGCTCGAGCAGGGTCACCTAGAGCAGGATCATATCCAGTCAGGTTTTGAATATCTCCATGGAAAAACGTCACAATGTTTCCGGCAACCTGCGCCAACTTTTGATCATCTTCACAGTAAAGAATTCAATTTAGGCCCAGTGCCTCTTGCTTTGTCCGTGGACACTACTGAGAAAAGTCTGGCTCCCTCTTCTTCATTTCTTACCATCAGTTATGCACAGCGAGAAGATCCTCCTGAGCCCTCTCTTCTCCAGGCTGAACAGTCCCACCTCTCTCAGCCTATTCCCATATTAGACATGCTCCCATCCCTTAATCAAATTTGCTGGGTCCAGTCCTGCACCGGACTCACTCCAGTAAATCCATAGTTTGTAATGGGGAGCCCAGAACTGGACTCAGCACTCCGGATGTGTTCTAACCAGTACTGAGTAGAGGGGAAGGATAATCTTCTTTAGCCTGCTGGCAATACTGTGCCTAATGCAGCTCAGGTGGCTGTTGGTCCTTGTTATTGAGATGGTGCATTGCCAGCTCATGGTCAGCTTGTTGTTCACTAGAACCCCCACGTCCTTTGGTGCAGAGCTGCTATCCAGCAGGTCACCCCTCAGTGTGTACAGGTGCCTGAGGTGTTCCTCCTCAGGAGGAGGACTTCATATTTTCCTTTGTTGAACTGCATGCCATTCCTCTCTGCCCAATTCTCCAGCCCATCGAGTTCCCTCTGAATAGCAGCACAACTCTCTGGCGTATCAGCCATTCCTTCCAGTTTTGTATTGTTTGCAGACTAGCTGAGGGTGCACTCTGTCTCAGTGCAGACAGAGTTCGTTAATGAAGATGTTAAACACTAATGGCTTTGGTATGATCCCCTGAAACAAATCACTAATGCCTGGCCTCCAACTGGACTTTATGCCCTTGATCACAACACTCTCTGGCCAGCCACTGAGCCAGTTTTCAATCTATCAGCTTGTCCTTTTATCTAACCTGCACCTTGTTTGCTTGTCTACAAGGGTGTTGTTACAGAAGACGGTGCCAAAGGCTTTACTAAAGTCAAGGGAAACAACATCAACTTTTCTCTCCTCACCCACCAAGATAGTCGCCTCATTACAGAAGGCTATCAGATTTGTTAAGCATGACTTTGCCTTCATAAATATATGCTGAATACTCCCAATCACATTTTTGTCCTTAGTATGTTTGGAAATGGTTTCCGAGAGTGTAGTCTCCATCACCTTCCTAAGTACTGAGATGATGCCAAGTCTCCTGTAGTCCCCTAAATCTTCTTTTTTTTAAGATAGGAGTGACACTTGTTCTCTTCCAGGTTTCGGAAACCTCTCCAATTCCCGTCTCCTTTCAAAGATAATCAAGAATATCCTTGCAATGGCATCAGCCAGCTGCCTCAGTATCCATGGCTTCAACCGACCAAGCCCCAAAGACTTACATACGTCCATCTCATTCAAGCACTCTCTAGGCTGGTCCTCCTCCACTGATGGTAAGTCTTCCTTGCTCCTTACCTTGCCTTTCATCTCAGAGGCCTAGGCTTCCTGAAGGCCTGTCTTAGCAGTGACAAATGAGACAAAAAAGGCGTTGAGTACCTTGGCCTTTTCTGTGTCATTCTTTGTCAGGTTCCTTACTCCACTCAACAGTAGGCTTATGTTTTCCCTAGTCTTCTTTTGGGAAGCTTGCCTTGAAAGCTACAGGCACATCAACATCAACTGCAAAGAATTAGAATTTTGATTAAGCTCCAAGTTCTGCATACATAATTAAGAAAGTTAAAGTAATCCAAAAGTTAAAGATTACACAAAGCTTGGTACAAAGAGCTACAACGCTAATTGAAGGCTGTGTAAGAAATCCAAATAGCGACTATTCAGAAACTTTTGAAAGAAATACACAGCTTTGCATCTTTGACAAGTGTCTTCAAATTATAATCTGCAAAAATAACTGGCCATTCATATAATACCAGTATTGCTGTTGGATTCTCCAGTATTCTGAAAAAGAGAGCTACAACCTCTCCCAGTTAGTACCAAACTGCTATGGAATTCAATGAGGTTGCAGGTGTCAATTGAGATATGTGAAAATCTCATTACAATACATACTTTATTTTGAGAAATTTCACCTATTTTTATAAAACTCAACAAACACAACTTCTCTTTTTCCACTGAAGACTCATGATTTTCCAGCTCTCAATTTCACATTCACCTTTTTTCTTTAGAACAGGCCATGTTTATGCTGTAGGGTGAGATCATTTCCTCAGTTCAATAGTATCGTTACAAATTCAATTATGTGATCCAAAAGAACTGAAGTGACACCAGTGTGTGCTTTAAAAGTGCCCCTTTCAGATTCTCCCAACCTAGTGGACTATTTTTTCTTGACAGTATCACAAGTTTTTTCCATACTGAGCAAAACAAGAAAACTAAGAACACTTGCACAGTCTACTCTGTCTGTCACCTTCTAATTCTTCGTGGTTCCTGTTAACAAATATCTCACCTTGACAGAATATTCCTGCAGACCTCCCAGATCATCATCAGGGTGTGGTAAAGCATCCTTCAGACAGACAACTTATTTCATTATCATGTGCAACTTACTTATTTTAATAAGTCAAATGAATCAGGGACTCCGTGATAAACACAGGTAAAAATGGATTTTACCCATTTCTAAAAATGGGTAAAAATTCTGTCCTCCTGTTCAGAATTATACATTCGCTATGAAGGGTGACAATACATTTTCACACACTGAAATTCCAAATTAATTCTTTTCCAGAACATTTTTTTTCTTTTTAATTGTCTGAATAAATATTTAACGTTTGTTTTTATAGCACTTTATTGTGTTTGTACAGTCAGGCACCTCATCTGCTATACAGTCCCCTTTATCAAATCCAATATCAAATCTCATTAAAGCTGTCGGATTACTTCTATTTTCAAGTACACCCTACTATAAATTACTGTATTCCATT
The DNA here is from genome assembly GCA_013398295.1 of Chionis minor. Lineage (NCBI taxonomy): Eukaryota > Metazoa > Chordata > Aves > Charadriiformes > Chionidae > Chionis > Chionis minor. The sequence goes on along the minus strand of VZSF01005268.1, from coordinate 14,799 downwards.
AAAATCTTCAATGACAATGAAAAGTTGTTGGTTTCTCTTACTTACTACACAGAAGCTTTCAAGATTGTACTTGTCCTCTCTGATCTTTTGTGGAAAAATGAAAGCTAACAAAAACATGAAATTCCACAATCTTTACATCCACTGAATTTCACAATATACAATCATTTGGCCTAAAAGTCCCTTGAAACAGAAATTTTGGATTTTATGTGTCCTCAGTCTTTGGTTTACAACATCCCTGATGACATGCAGCCAGGATGGTTTGGTATTCCTCAGTATTCAACAATGTTTGTAGCTCTATGACCTCTGTTTTGGAAAGACATTGGAAAGAAAACATGTTTGATATGAAAATTCATGCATTAAGTGATCCAAAGAAGAATGAGCATAAGCAGTAGCTTAAGCCCTACCCCTGGAATCATGCTTCTGACAACATTGCATAACTCTCAATTATAATTTCAAAAGATTTTTCTCCCTGAATTAGATTAGTGTCTATTCAACCATATCCATCATCGACGAGGTGTTCTATCCAACCCTAAAGTGTCACAAGGCTTCAAGGTTAAAATTCTCCTCCAAATGGGTTTCCTTTCCTGCAGATCCTGGAGAATATTTTCAATTGCTGAAGTGCTTTTCTGTTGGCAAGCCTGTCCTGAACATCTTTTTCAGCTATTACTGCTTCTGCTGGCTTTGAAATATAAGATGTTCCATATAACAGCCTGCAGCTATGCCAGAGACTGCTTCTCACTCTCTGATTTGCCATATGATTAGTACTCATTAGCAATGCTTAACTGTTCCAAAGGTGATGCTGTTCCCAACTTCATCTTTGAGATTTACTGCCATCCAGAATCTGTCTGAGCTACATCCTCCACACAGAGAAGAGCTGATATAAAAACACCCCACTAATGTGAACATTAACTTTGAGTTCCGATGTTCCTAATGTTCAAAAAACTGGGACAGGGTGCTTTCTTCGTCTGCACCCTGTAAATTTATTGAACCACAGAATTAAGGGGAATGGGGTGTGTCATCCCTGCAGACTCTTGTTTGTAAACTAAGGAAAGTAAAGTAGAAACAGATCTTGGAGTGACAGGCTCTGGATATATCCACAATAAAGTAAAAGTGTGGGACTAATATACAAAATTTAAAATGATGCAGAAACACTGCATATCTCTTTAAAAGGATTAAAATACTAATAAAACAGTCCTTAACATCTTAGTGTTCTTACTGTGCCATGAGCATGTTACTGATACAGTACTTTTCTAAAGGACACAGGGCAAAGGGCCACTTCATTTTAAACTGCAAAATGACTTTCAAACAACCTACAGATAAAGTTGCTGACTTACAAAAGCTTTTATCAGACTTATGATGGATTTTACAGAAGTGGAACTCTATATGACCCATGTGATTTGTTTTCATTTAGAAAGGTGGAGAGGCTTTGAATTTAAAAAGGGAACTTTTTCTTCTTGTGCCAAATGTAAACAATTTAACATCCATTTCCCATCCAGAGATTTTAACAGTTCAAAAGACTTTATATGAATCTTATCTGTATTATATTTCCTGCTGATTGGCAGTGCCTCACGCTTCAAACTGAAAGCCAAAAATGTGTTGGCTCTGAACAGAAACAGGAAACAAATAACAAAGAAAACTGGGAAATAAACATAATGAGTAGCTATGAAGTGCTGAAAAATATACATAGTGTTTGAGTTAAAGCAATGTTAGTTCTTGAGATTCAAATGCTGCCATATTGATTTATGTCTGGGAAGCCTTGTTTAGGAAAAAAAGCATAAACAAAAGCCTTTGAGTATTTTGTCAACAAGAAAACATAGTTTACGTTATCTTCAGAGCTCACATCTATTCCTGACTTGACTCATTCCATACTCCTTACTGTGGAGCACTTTGTTATTTCCAGGAAAGGTGCACATTGCACACAGTAATTACCATTCCCAGGGGAAGTGCATGGATCTATTACTCACAGTCAGCCAAACAATCCATCAAGACCAATGCTCAGCTCCGTTGAAGAAACCTGTCCTGGGTGTCATCATGGCTGGAAACAGAGCTGATGTGCTCTCCTACAGCAGACAATTCAGATGCTGGAAAAAAGATAAAATTCATTTCCCCTAAAGAAATTTCTTTGGATTCTTCTTTGAAAGCCATGCAATCACAGGTACCTAAAAAAGGCAATNAACAAAGAGAGCAGAGAATAAACACCAGAGAATAAACACCTGCTTTATAAAAAAAGGATCTAACAATTACTCCATACATTGCAACTGAGTTTTGTATCATATATATAACCTAATAATATCTATCATGACTCAAATATAAAACACCAAAGACAGAACAGTATGGCAACACTTCAAGGAAAATCCATATCTTGCTTCTTTTTATTAAGGGAGTTAACCAACCGTAAGGAATGATTAGACTTAAAAAAAAGCAAGCCCTGCCCTGACAAGCCAACACTGTAAAGTCCTAAACAGGTGGGCAGATACAAAAAGCTTACCAGTCCTGTAGATGGTCTGTTCTAGTGAAAGCCAATTCATTCCCATGCTTTCTTTGTATTCTGTATTACTGGAAGGTGTCTTTTCTTCCTGTCCAGTTATTTTAAAGATGTATAATCCAGAATCCTTATGTATCCTACGTCAAAATTCCAGACATAGGCATTTTCCCATCTTCTCAATTCTTACTATGCAAGCGAACACAACCAGATACATATTAAATTACTGCCATTGCTTCTTCTGTCACACAACAGAGATTTCAAACTTCCAAATAGTCTTTTTTAAGTATACAGTGAAAAAGTAACAAAAGTGCGCTATGAAGTACCACATTCTCTCAGTCTGAAGGGTCACTATACAAGCATAGTCCTGACCGCACCCACCGCATCAACTAAGACTGGCCATGGACTCACAAAAATTTCTTTCAGTACTCATGAATGCTACTGCTTCCTGCAACAGAGAGGAAATAGACTTTTCTGTCCTCATGACATCCATGCAAACCCAGTTCCTTGTAAATACAGAAACCTTATCTTCAGTAGCAGTTTACAGCTTTTGGCTCTAATTCAACTACATCATCACATGATAAATGCTGGACCGAATTCGTAATTAAGATCCAAGAATTACCCACACAACTGAGTCCCCTTTTATCTTATCAGCATCAGCTTCACTACTGCCAAAAACAGTGTGATTGCAACCTGTGAGATGATACAGAGGCTGTATTAACTCTTTTTCTTCTTTTTCGGTACTCTTTTGCCCTTATCAGTTCAAAAGGCTTCACTTTACATTTACAGTACCTGCATTTTTTCTCCCTCAGTCCTGTCAACCTAATCCAATAATTATCTTCACAACCTCAGACTACGAGCCAACTTGACTTTGCATCCGGCTAAGTAGAAGTCCAATTGTCCTTTTTGAAATAAATCTATATCTGGCTTTGTGCAAGAAGAACAGGAGGAAGAGTGTTTCTTCAGCTGTAAAAGGGTCCCATACCATTAATCATCATTTTACTTTCTCCAAATGCTGTTGTTTCCTGGACTTGGCCTTTAGCTGGACCGAGGCTGAGGCTGGTGGAGCTTTCATTCATGATGCAGCTAGACAGACTATTTCTTTAAGAACTTAAATTGTAAAAATCCACTTGCAAACACAAACTATGTGTAAAATGTTAAGGCACCAGTACAAACAAGTTTAAGGACTGTCATTGCCCTGACACAAAAACTGTAGAACTAGCAGAAGGACAGCAACAATACCCTCCACCCAGAGGGAGGTGATAGGCAGAAAGCACACGGATGGGAAGGCATGTCGCAGAAGACTAGTCTCCCCCTTCAAATGGCCTCCTTTCTGCCATGTGCGTTGATACAGGAGAATGTGGGAAGGAATCACGTGTTTTCTGGCAGAGAAAGGTGCCCGTCCTTCATTCACAGCTCTAATACAGTTGTTCTCCCAATCACACACAGTACCACTAAGGACTGGGAAGGAATAGGGTACCCCTAAGGACTCAGTCATCCTTCCCAACACAAGATTTCTCTTTTTAATGTCCTTCAGCAGGGAAGGAAAATATAACAGCCCAAATGCTTAGTGGCTGTTAAGTATTGCTGCCGTGTAAGGGTCTTGTCATAACGGTTACATTTAATCCTTCGATGAAGAGGTCACAGGCAGCTTTCATAACTAAATTATATTTAAATCCTACAATTCTATTTATATCAATGGATATCTCGTAACATAATAGAAAAGGATATGATTGGCAAGAACAGGGACAGAAGTGCAGATAAGCATCCTCTGTAAGGCTCCTCTCCTTTTTTTCAGCCATACTTCTCCTCAAATAGCCAGAATTTAGAGTTTATGTGCTTAAATATTTGTACAATTAATATCACTGTACTCATACTGGAAACCCGAAAGAGTGCACCACCGCCATCATACTGCTTTCAGCAGGGACAGTTTTTTTACACTAGAATAAGAGTTCTAAAAAGGCACAACTGCACAGGTGTCACCTACTGTCATGCCTGTAGAATTGCTTCTACTTTAGGAATTTTTCAAATGTGAATATACATATATATTTATTCAATTCAGGTTGAACCAAAACAGTTTTATTCATCTTAGCTTTAGGCACTTGAGAATATTGCAATTATTGAAGAGACAGAGTGTTTAATTACCTTAGGGGATGCACAAGTTTAGAAATATATGTTACAAATATATTCAAAATGTCAGTAAGTAATCAACAGTATTTGCTGGAAAACAAAAAAAACTACTTCAGTCAATCCCAGACTGTTCAACTCATTGAAAATTTCTATACCATGATAGTTCATAAGGTTTCTATATTGTGTATTGTGCCCTGAGAACAGTGCCCAAGTAACAATCAGGCCTATTCAATATTTAAATTCAGCAACGTGTTCTCCATAGAAACCTATACTGAATAAGCTCTGGAATTTCAGTTTGGTCTCCAGGTTTTCAACATTTTGCTAGATTACACCTGTTAAAGTTCAGTCACCACTTTCATCTCCAGGTTCTGCTAGAAAATTCTGAATTACAATTCACAACTGACATCTTTGCAGAACAGTGCAGCCCTTAGCTCTCTAGGAGGAGAAAAAAAGATGTGTTTTTGCAACACAACATTGAAGATCTACACGTCTTACCTTGTCTTCTAGGAGGCTCAGGCCTGGGCGAACTTTTTCCAAACACCACCAACTGCTGCTTAAATTTATGAGAGCTTGAACACAGTTTAAAGATACAATAAACAGCAAATAACTGTTTTGTGTTCTTGCAGAGGCCTTTTACTGTGGAACAGGCCACTGTTTGTCTTAGTTGTTTGTTTTAGCCTAAGAAAAATTTCTTCTTTGTACTGCATGCTTTTCAGAAAGTCATGTCATTTTCAATTTTCCTATACTAGAAATTTTTACTTTTGAAGGGGCAAAGTCATACTCTCAGTCTTCTGCTTTATTTCAGAGAGATCAGAAGTTTTCAACTTGGTAAGTGGAAACCCCAAGGTAAGAAACAGTTGCTCTAACAATGTTTTTGAACTGACCAGCGCGTTCGTAGAAAGAGAGCTCTGAGTGACCTAACCTGTGTCACTGAACTTTGGGCAATTATGTACTCTCCTGATTTGTCCAGTAAACAGAGATTTAGCCAGATAAAATGCTGTAGTTACAAAGCAAATACTCACATGCAATCATTCTGAAGAATTACTTGCCTAGAGACTAGCAAATAATTTCTTATTTTTACCCCATAATTTGAAATGTGAATTTTAAAATGTCAGTGTTCAGCTCCTTGGTTTCTAACAGGACTAGGAGCGTTGCCATTTTAAAAATACTGAAATAAACAATGGAGCATATCTGATTTTCACAATTCAAGTGCTTGGTTTAAAACCATCTTATTGACAACTAATAACATGCTCACAACACAAATAAACTACCAAAGTTTCAAACAAACACTACACAACAGAGCTTCTCCTCCTCCCATGGGTCCAGCTTCATAAATGTACAATTTTGAGTCACTGTGATCTTTTTTACTGACAACCTGGTGTCCTGGTTCCGGTGGGGACAGGGTTAATTTCTGGCACGACACAGCTATTCCACACCACGTCACACCAGTCTTTTAGGCAGGAGCTAGCCTTGGGCAGGAAGAAGGAAGTTGAAGCTTGGGAGTGGGCTGGGACTTCCTGGGTATGGCATCCCTATTTGTACATTCCTCTGTCAGTGTTATTGTTTACCTGTTTCCTTTGTTGTTATGTTAAATTGCCTTTATCTCAACCCCCAAGTTTTGCCTTTTTCTCACAATTTTCCCTTGCTGCTGAGGGGTTGGGTGAGCGCCCATGAGGTTCTTTGCTGGCTGAGGCCAAACCACGACACCTGTGTACACTGATTGTAGAATTTCAACATGTGATTCTTACAACCATTCCACAATTCTGAATTTTTTACAAGATCTATTAGAAATCTAAGTTGGAATGATTTTAGAAAAAAGATTCGTATTATTTCTCTCTGAATTTCTCCGCCCCAGTTTTTTTTATTGGCAAGATGCCCACTTCAGCCATCTTTAACACAGGTAAGATTTAACTAGCTACATTCACCCCAACAATTAAACTATTACCTTTTGCAGTGTCCCAGAATTACAGAGGCAGGCATATGCCTCAGCTCTGTGATGCACACAGCCCATGTCATATAAATGAAAAGACATAAATTCTGCTTGAATATCACACCTGAATTTTGTCACTGGACAATACACAGTTAGCACATCACTCTACCTGCATTCTTTATTTGTATATAAGATGAGCAAATACACTGAAAAAGAATGACCATCTTTCTGCAGTCAAGTCTTTAATAAATGGGTTCTTCCTGTTCACTTTTTTGTGCCTAAATACAGGGCTTTTGTGCCCTGTATAATCCAGCAGATATATTAAAGAAACTAGAAGATCTTCTATGAAGAAACTCAATGCTTTTTCTGTCATTGATCTTATCAGGTAGATCTGTCCTTATTTTTTAACGCTAGACTAGAAGAAGTCCTGCTGTGGTTAAAAGCTCAAGAGAGCTGACATGCCTCTTTTGTTCTTCATAGGTAATAATGTGCAAGAGGATCCTGCTGCCTGTTAGTTTAATATTCTGGGGACTGTCTTCCAGGAGGGCATGGTCGTTCTCATGGGACTCAGTAACTTGAATACACTCATGGATTTTTATTTAGATATAATTTCTGTGATTATGACACTTGCAACCTTTTGTTTTACTGAGCTCTGCCCAGCACAGAGTCGACACAAAATCCTTCTCATGCTTTTGTAGCAACACAGGAGTTCTTGCAGGCAGACCCTATCATCCTTTGCATTCTGAAGACAACATGCATAAGAGTTAAGAGTCAATTCCCTGGCTCCAAACAAGGGCCTATATTCTCTCTTGAACAGCATCTAAAATAGACACTCAGAGAAGAGTAAGAATAAGGCAAGCATACATAATATTTCTCCCCTAGTCTCCAACTATTTTCAGGTTGGGGGATTTCCTGAACTTGATACGACACATGCATTTTGTAATCCCCACGGAATCTCTTGTTCAAGTGTTTGCCCACTCTCCATTTGAATCTATATAAACTCCCTTGCTTGCATATAAATGTTAGTTTAGATATTCCAAAAAGATGAAATTTTAACCCCAGCATGGAAGTAGGAAAAAGTTAGCAATACTAATAGAAGCCTGATATATATCTTTAACCTGTTTTCACACGTAATTTGCTATAGTTAAAAACAACCAAACAAAAGCCTCAATAAGATGAATTATCTTATTTCAAGAACAGGAACTTACACCCAGGACTGGCCAGAACTTTTTCAAAACATCTCATCTCTTCCATCTCCTGTCACGTTACCTCTGGGATGATATAACTGATAAAAAAAACCTCAGCCAGTCATTTGGAAAAAGACATCCTTCTGTTAAAAAATACTGTGTGCTTATGATTCTGCTGTTGTACAAAAGGAGCAAAAAAAATTTAAAAACCTACAGCAGTAAAAGTGCAGAAACTTTAGGAGGCTTTTCTGTATTTGCTTTGTTTCTCTCTGAGAAATTAATAAACCAGACATTCAGAAAAGCCAATACTTCTGACCTGTTTAATTTTCTTCCATAGCTTAGGATTGTCTAGATTTGTGCAGAATGGTACTATCAGACAGACCTCCAATTGAACACAAAACTGTCAATTGCACCTCACCCCATTCCATTCTTTACAGGATTTTATTTCTAGAAAGTACATTACAGAGGAGAGAGCGTGTACAGTACATTTAGTGTACAGTACATTTCAAAACACAATTAAAATAAACTCCTCAAGTGGAAATGTGAAATGTATTTGTAGTCTATTAAAGCCTTTGGCCTTATCAGCCACAGTGCACTATATAACAAGGTCATTAGTAACAAGCCACATACAATGGAGAACATACATCAGCAGCAGAAAAACAAACATGAGTCCAAAACATCACAATAACTTCCTGTACCTGTTCTTGTTTGCTTGCTGAGCTCTCAAACATTCTGGGTCTCTGAAATACATAAAAGCGTAACAGCTTGAGTCAATATTTGCCAACCAAAGCGAATGATTTTATTTAGTGTGATGACTGGACCCCTTGAGCAAACACATCTTGTAGGCAGCGTAACAACTGCAGGCCAGCCTGCAAAACAACCAGAAGTGTCCAGCCATTCAGAACATATGCTGTGTCTGGGGAAAGCTCAGCGGCTGCTCCAGGCTTCTCCTCACAAATAAAAGATAAGATGATTCATTTAGTTTTCCATCAAAATCCATTATGGAATACAAACCAGAATGATTTGATAATAAACTTGTGGTTTCCTCACTCTTGCTTTGAGATACGTTATTCTAGCTTGGATTTCAGGGAATGAAACATTTCTGATTTCTGCTCATATAAAACCTTTCAAAGAGTTTAGGTATCCTTTGGACTACAGGATCTGTCTATTTAAACAAGTTCATTTGGGATGTGGGCTGAGAGGTACATAAAAAAATATTGATTTTATACCATTTACTACAGGAACGAAATTGTGGTGAATGGGGAACTGCATCTGAAAATCAATACAAGGAAATGTCCCTTTTGCCCATGGAAGTGCTGCCAAATGAAGTAACGTCTTAATCCAATCTTTCTTTTTTTTCAGTAAGTACATTCTATAATTATGATATGGACCAGGTGATGATTACTCCTTTTTGTTCTGTGCTGCTATTATGTAGGATTATTAAAAAAGAACTTCTTTTTTTTTTCTGTATCAAGAAAATTCTGCTTCCCTTTCGCTTTTTAAGACAACTATTTGGGTCAAAAAACCTTGCACCATATGAAAGTACTGATACACAAAAATGCCTCCCAGTCTGGAGAAAGATACTTTCCTCCTCCAGCAAGATGTGCAGCTTCCCAAATGCAGCACAATCTCAGAAGATAACCTCTTGTGTGTGTGTGGGAGCAAGGTTTGAGGACCAAGCTTTTGTTTGGCTGCCACACAAAGAGCTGTGTGCTGGGACTACTAAATTAATGGTTCATTCTCAGCTGCCTGCAGGAGGACAATGTTTCTACTTCATCCATTTGCCTGTGCACGAAAAGGCCACTCTTCATGCATGCAGACCAAAGGCCAGAATAGGAACATTCCTCTCCCAGCCCCCTTGAAAATGCAAATGTACTTGTTCAAGACAAAGCCCAGAGCCCAGACAAGGAATATGAGGTTATATTTACTGTCGAGCTGGATTTAAAAATAGGGGGAGCTTCCGATATTATACGCCTATTATATATGGCACAAGGAATCTCTAAAACCAATCAAGAACAGAGCCATATGATGTCTGCTCAGCAATAAAAGCTGCAAAAAAAAAAAGGTGGGGGGGCTGGACATCACCTGCTGATAGGAAGTAGAGAATAAATCTTTTGGGTTTTTCTTGGCTTCCATGCGCAGCCTTTGCTTTTCCTTTATTAAACTGCATTTACCTAGACCCACAAGTTCTTTTCCATCTTGTTTTCTTCTCCCTATCTTGCTGAAAAAGGGAGCGATAGAGCAGCTTAGTGGGAACCTGGTGACCAGCCAAGGTCAACCCACCACAATGCACTGTACAACTACTAGATTAAGACTTGGTGCTGCAGTGGAGTAGGAAAGTGCACTCATTTCCAAGGACAGGGCTTAAATAAGAATCAGGCTGGTACGGGCCCAAACAGAGAGAATTTCAAGGCATGGCTTCAACATTTACATTCTCACTTGACTTGTGAAATTATTGAAGAGGCATGTATCAAGACCTTCTATTGGCGATGTACATTTGATCTGTTAGTACCCTAGATACCCATTTATTCTTGATGCTGTTGCCGCTATAACCTTTGTTTTTTGGGTTTTTTTATACAAAAAGGGTTGTTAAATATTTGAACTCTTCCTGTCTTCACAAAGGAGACCAACCAGCGTAGACTTCAGGTCCTATGTTTTCTAAATTTCTAATATGTGTCCTGTGTTAGCATTTAAGCAAGAATTTCCTGATTCAAGTGCTGAGGCAAGTTGACGTCCAACCCCAGAGGTCTGAAAGTTTCTGCACTATCACAATGTTACTTGATTTGCATTAAACTCAGAACAAATGGTCAAGAAAACAACAAAGAATGGGCACAAAAAAAACCAGAATCTAATGGGAAAACTGTGAAAATGGAAGAGACAGAGAAAGAAAAATAGAGAAGAGAAAATCAAGAAGCAAGTAACAAACTGGAAGAGGAAACTGGAGTGCACCATGAAAAACTTGATAATGAAAAAAAGGACCAATATACATCCAAAAAAGATTCCGTCTACAGAGACTTCCAGCTAGGTTGAGGAAAAAAAAAAAAGATTTCTTTTGATTAAACCTTCTTATAAAATAAAGAGCAATCACATGTAATTGGTTTTAAAGCAGAAACATTCATAATGTTCAAAGTACTATGAAATCTTCAATACTTACACATTCTAAAATGCAGCAATCTCTAAAACGAAACAACAAAAAAAGAAATGTATCTGGAGAACACGTGTTCAAAGCTCTTTGGAAACAAGCAAGAACAAGCGAGCCAAAACTAACAGTGCCTTGTTTTGTTCATCCCTTACCCTTGCCCTGACACAGCCTGCTCGTGGACCATAGATCTTTGTAAAAGACAGGCACTCTAAGAGCATTCCTCCCTTTCCATCAGTGTGGGCAGGATGAAATACTGCACAAAGTCCTTGTTTCTTCCTCTTCACTTGCTGATCCTCAGAGCCAGAGAAGAACAGGTTAAAGTCTTTCCTCCCTCGAGCAAACTGGAACAAGGGTTTGACTTGGGAATCTGAAAGATAGTTACTTCCCTGGTACGCATCTGCAGACCTACGTTGCCCCGCACCACGTTTTCTGATTCCTGGCAGACATCTATATTGTTATGTGTTCTTTTACACAGAAAATAAGGAATACAATAATCCGGTTGATTATAAGCAAATCAACTTTCTGCAGAACGCATCAAAATTGCCTTCAAGGAAATATTACTTTGGTGTAAGGAAGTATACCTAGAGAAGGTATACATGCCTTACAGTTAAAGTCTTCTAGAAAAGCAGTTTTTCTCAGCTGATTTAAAGAAAGAAGAAAAAGAAAAAAGGAAAAGGGGAAGCAAAGAAGAGAGAATGGGAAGACAAGACCTCAAAGGTTAATCAATTTAAAGTAATTTTAAAACCTTATATTGTATTACAACAGGAAAGTCATGGGAGAAAAGATTGGAAGCAATATATACTTACATAGCTGCAGATAATCCAATCCAAACAAGTTTGTAACAATAACTCACTACTCAAACCACTTTCAGACTTTAAAAGAAAACGCAATTCAGACTTTTTTCTCAGACTCAGCAATTTAAAGCTTTCATAAGACAGAAAGCATTTTCATGAACAGACCATCAAGTACATTAGAAAACCTGGGTGTAGCGGTTAGAGAGACAGAGTGCCCACAAGGTCCTCCGCTGAGGTCCATCAGTTCAGAGCCATCTGCAGAAACGTAGCCTCTCATACATTACTTAACATTTTCTGTATCTCCTGTTTATTCAGACTTTTAAGAAGTGACTTACTGGAAGATGTTTGAAGGTGGAAGACAAATTCAAAACAAACACTTCAAGAACCTCCTGACTGGAAACAACAATCCCAACTGAAATCAAAGAGAGTTTTGACTTTGGCTTCAGACTTCCATGTCAAAACCTCCATTTCTACAGTGGCTTAAGAAGACGGACCTGATTATCAGCATGGAAAACTTCTAATTTAGAAGGACCCATAGCAGACGCCATGGTCTGCACAAAGAGGTTCTCCGTATAATTTGTTAATACCGACAAATTTGTACGTCAGCATATTTATATGGGCCAGCAAAGTGAATGAATAGCCAGGCTTGAGGCTGAAGTTGGCTTGCCCTCCTAAAAAGCATTGTAGTTACGCAGTTCTTAAAGCCCAAAGCACAACCAACTTTTCTTCATACTATGAGGGATTTTATCAAAACAATTTACCATGACTCGCAGTTTCTCCACTGATTCTGTGATTTCATCTTTCACTAACAAATTAACTCTTCCTCCTTTCATGATACACACTTGCTCCACTTCATTGCAGAGCGCTTTGATCAGCCTTAGTCAACAACATGGTACTTTTCTGCATTACCTGCCTATTCCATACCTATGACTTGGGCATGCTGGTAGATGAGAAGCTCAACCTGAGCCGGCAGCGTGTGCCTGCAGTTCAGAAAGCCAGCTGTATCCGGGGCTGCATCAGAAGAAGCGTGGCTGGCAGGTCAAGGGAGGCGATTCTGCCCCTCTTCTCTGGTCTGCTGAGACCCCACCTAGAGTACTGCGTCCTGCTCTGGGACCCCCAACAAAAGAAGGCCAGGGACCTGTTGGAGTGGGTCCAGAGGAGGGCCACAATGAGGATCAGAGGGTAAGAGCACCCCTGCCATAAAGACAGGCNAGGCTTGAGGCTGAAGTTGGCTTGCCCTCCTAAAAAGCATTGTAGTTACGCAGTTCTTAAAGCCCAAAGCACAACCAACTTTTCTTCATACTATGAGGGATTTTATCAAAACAATTTACCATGACTCGCAGTTTCTCCACTGATTCTGTGATTTCATCTTTCACTAACAAATTAACTCTTCCTCCTTTCATGATACACACTTGCTCCACTTCATTGCAGAGCGCTTTGATCAGCCTTAGTCAACAACATGGTACTTTTCTGCATTACCTGCCTATTCCATACCTATGACTTGGGCATGCTGGTAGATGAGAAGCTCAACCTGAGCCGGCAGCGTGTGCCTGCAGTTCAGAAAGCCAGCTGTATCCGGGGCTGCATCAGAAGAAGCGTGGCTGGCAGGTCAAGGGAGGCGATTCTGCCCCTCTTCTCTGGTCTGCTGAGACCCCACCTAGAGTACTGCGTCCTGCTCTGGGACCCCCAACAAAAGAAGGCCAGGGACCTGTTGGAGCGGGTCCAGAGGAGGGCCACAATGAGGATCAGAGGGTAAGAGCACCCCTGCCATAAAGACAGGCTGAGAGAGTCAGGGTTGTTCAGCCTGGAGAAGACAAGACTCCAGGGAGACCTTACAGCGGCCTTCCGGTAGCTAAAGGGGGCCTACAGGAAAGATAGGGAGGGACCCTTTATGAGGGAGCACAGTAATAATGGTTTTAAACTGAAAGAGGGTAGATTTAGATTAGACATTAGGAAGAAATTCTTTACTGTGAGCGTGCTGAGACAGTTGGAACAGGTTGCCCAGAGAAGCTGTGGATGCACCATCCCTGGAAGTGTTCCAAGACCAAGTTGGATGGGGCTTGGAGTAACGTGGTTTAGTGGAAGGTGTCCCTGCCCCTAGCAGGGGGGTGGAACTAGATGATCTTTAAGGTCCCTTCTGACCCAAACCATTCTGTGATTCTATGGTAAAATTCTGGTTCTTATTACTTACTCATGTAGTAGCAGCATTACCGTTTCCATTTGGTATTGCTCTTATGACTTTGTCTTTACATATACTCTTAATGGCTTGCATTTAGCACAGAAGATTACAGTACCTGCCACTTGTTAACACACCTCTCAGTTGTGTGGATTGACTACTCATTCATGCACTGAATAAAAACAAGACAATAAGCATTAAAAGAACAGCTATCCAGTCTACCCCGTCGTTAGGTGCATGAGCAATCTTGACCCTATTGTCGCTTCTAAGTGACTGACGTGGTGGATCTGACTCATTACTCACCCTGACTTTCCAACAACATATTACCATAACCTGGATTATTGAGGAGAAATAAAGCACTTCTAAGTATCTCTGAACATAGACTCACAAAAGGAAACACAGACTAAAGAAAGCTGAAACATTCTGTCTAGCTCTGGTTGTAATGATGGGAGATGGAGTTTGGTTGCTGATGTCATAAAAGGGATAACTGTGAAGTTCCTGACTCAAAGGCAGACCATACACAATCCCTTCTGCATTCTCGCCAAAGATTGGCTTGACTTTGTTTTCTCTAACTGAACAGTTCAGTTGCATAGGCATGGTATTTGTGTACCATGAAAGTACAAAGCTCAGAAATAGGTCGTTGTGAACAACAGACAAGGGGAGTTTACCTAAAATATTTTTATTAGAAGAGAAAGATTGCTCTTTTATGAGACTTACACTAGAATGTATCCGGTTCTTCTTTAGCCTTGCTAAACTACTCCTAAAATAATCTAGTTATTGTAGGCTGCATTTGACGCTATTTTTTGATGCTTGGAGAGCACCCCGCTGGCACCTGCAAGTTGGACCCTGCGAGAGCACGAGGGAAAGATCTCTTGCACCAAGCCAACAAATGTTGCTGCTCTGGTTGCAGCAAACCAGCAAGTTAATCAAAGGTCTTAAGCTCACGTCCAACAATCTC
>VZSF01005266.1:0-18611 GCA_013398295.1 Chionis minor | reverse complement strand
TCGCCCCAGGACCACCGCGGGTCGTGGAGCACCGGGAGAAGCTGCCAGCCCCGGGCAGGCGGGACGGGAGGGGGTTCCCAGCAGGGCTGGGGGCTGGGGGGGCTTCCCGGGGCTGTCGGGGAGGTGGGAGAGGCCAGCGGGGCGGCATCGCCGGGATGGCCGGAGTGGCTGGGGACGTGTCCCGGGCTGGGCCCAGTTGTGGCAGGAGCCAGGGGACACTTGGCAGCATGTTGGTGGGAACGGGATGGAGGAAAAGGGATTCGTTTTCTCTTCTGGCGGAACACCCAGGAGCTCTGTCTGCAAGAGCCGGTGTCGGAGCAGGGACGGAGGCTCCTCGGCAGCCCCCGGGGCTGGCGGCAGCTCCTGGCCCGACCCCATCTGGCTGTACCAGCCTTCCCACGCGCCTGCCTTCGGGACAGGGACTTCTCTGTGCAAAAGAAAAGGGTTCCTGGCAGGTCCTCGCTCTTCCGTCTCGGGGGCAGTTTTAAAGGGAGAACCGGAGGGGCCTGCAGGTGCTGAGCGGGCAGCCCTCCGCCTGCGGGTGAATTTTGGGTGAAGATAAGCCTTGGGACGTACACTCAGGATTCCTGGGAGGCGGCACGGGGCCGAGCCGGGCCAGGCGGAAGCATGCACGGCCATGTTCTGGCTTAGGGGTGCTTTTGGGGTAATGCTGGCTCTGCGAGAGCCGCTGGCCCTGTTTACACAGCCTGTGCCTGATCCCTTAAGCCAGATAAGCGTCCCGGCTGCAGAGCGGTGCTAAGGTTCAAGCTCTAGCACAGAAGGTCTCGTGTCACTCCCCCTTCAAACTCCTCTTTGCCAAGGGCTGCCCTGGGGAGCCCGGCCGGACCCCAGGAGGGCCAGGCACGTCGCTGCGGCGGGCGGAGGCATTACCGCCGCTCGGCTCCCCGCCGCCTGCCGTCGCGATGGGGAAGCGGGAGGCCACGAGGCCGGGAGAGGTGGAGGCAGGTCCTGCCGGCGCCCACGCTGCGGGGCACCAAGGGGCATGGAGGGCCAAGGCACAAGGTGGGGGCAGGAGGCGGGAGCCACCTGTGCCTCACAAGGACCGTGCGGGGTAGGGACAGGACTGGGAGGGACGCGGTGGCCACCGGCCGGTCCTCCCACCATGCAGTGGCACCGGCTGCTCGTCCTGGCGCAGCTCAGAGGCACGTCAGTAAAGCGAGGAGCAGGTTTTCCTTCCCCGCTGCGCACGGCGGAGGAGAGGAGCGGGGAAGGGAGGCAGCACGTTACCGCTCCAAACACATGCGGCTGCCGTGGTCCCTGCAGCAAACACCGTGCGGTTAGAACGCGGTGCTGCGCTGCATTGCAGGCTGAGAGCCCTGCTCCTGCAGAAAGTGGCATGCCCAGAGCTGGTGCTGGGGCTCAGACGTGCTGCGTCGGGCCACAGAAACACGGGGATGGAAACGGAGCGAGTCTGAAGAATGGAGAAGGCTGGATGTTATGGTTTACTCACCTCCCGAGAGGGTTCTATTTTCAAGCTTTCTGAACAACTGCAGGGCCACAAACGCCAGGTCTTCACCCAGGGAGGATGGCGAGGAAAAAACAGCGGTACCTGTGAGACCTGCTGGCTGGCGAGAGAGAAACGGGCACTCTGCCCCGCTCCTGCTGCTGTGGGCAAGGGCACCGGGGCCTGGGGAGAGCTGGCCTGTCCCTGCTTAACCTGGACACGCCAGCGTCCCCTCGCGCACACAAAACACGGGCTGCATCCTTGGTGGGGTTAGGGACAGGGGCCACACCGGCCGTGCCGCACAGGCACTGCTGCGGCAGGATCGGTGGGATGGGGAAAAACGGCAGGTCAGAGCGTTGAAAGAAAGGACGGGGCTCGGGGAACAGACAGCCCCAGGAGGGGGCTGAGCTGAGTCTCGAGGAGGGGGTGAAAGCAAGGTAGGGGATGTGGCTGGGAAGCTCTAAAATGAGCTTCCTGGGAGGGTCTGTTTGGCTGGGAAAGGTTTTGTGTCGGTGCTGACGACTGAAAAGAGCCCGGGCAGAGCCCCTCGGGTGAGCCGCAGCATCCCACTCTGCGGGGGCCAGCCAACACACCCGGGGATTTTGCTCCTCTAGTTTTTAAATTAAATAATGAGAGACATTGGCAACCGCCTGGAGAGATCTGAGCGCCTCCCCAGGGGCGCCACATTGCAAATGGCCATGCTGGGGCGGGGGGGGGCATGGGCTCCCCCTCCAGGGAGCATGGATGTGCCCGCTGCCAGGCGAGGTCCCCCAGCAGGCACGGCGCCACGTTTGGACCGTCGCGCCGGGGCTCCCCGCCAAAGCGTCTCCACACAAAGCCCGAGCCCCCTCCTCCCTGCGTAAACAAGCCGCATGCTCCGCTGCCTGCAGCACCCTGCCAGCACCCGGCTCCTCCCGCCGCAGCATCCGCCCCGCTCGCCCCACGCGTCCCCACGCCTCTCCCGAGGCCGCCTGCGGCAGGGGCTGCCGTCAGCGGGGCTCCCGCAGGGCCGGTGACGCCAGGAAGGGCGCTGGAGGCTGCTGGATGAGCGATGGAGAGCTGTGGGGAGGCGCAGAGGGCTGCCGTCAGTAGACGGACTAATAACGCAGGTGTTCTCCTGGGGGAAGCACCTCCTCGCGTGAGGGCATGGAGGCAGTTGCTGCCGGCAGCTGTGCCCCGGGATGGCGGGCAGGATGGCAGCGCGGCTGGCAGCGAAGCACCTGCGCCGAGTTGCGCTCCTGGCAGATGTCCCCCTTCCACTGAAGACACTGTCAGCCTTTGCGGCCAGCAGCAGGGGGGGAGCCCACCCTATCACTCGGCCGCGTGGTCCTGGGGGCAAAAGATAGTGCTGAAAGGGTCATAATTCAAAAAAACAGACTTGGGGACAGAAAAACAGGGGCCAAGGCAGTCCCAGTAAAGCCAAGGGCGGTGTCGCCTTCATGCTTATGGTGGAGGACACCTGGACATGCAGGAGAGCACGGTGCCCACTGCCCAAGCGCTCTCGTGCCAGCCACAGGACACAGCCCGGGCTGTGGGGCATCGCTGGTGGGCACAGCTCTGTGCATCCAGCACCTTCCTCCCGGCATTGCCCTACTGCTGCTGGCACCACCCGGCCTAGTTTGGGCGCTCTGGAAAGGCTGAAGAGAAAGTCCGCAGGGTCGCTGGCTGCCACGCGGGGCTGTTCTCGGGAGGGTGCATAGCCAGGCGCTAAATCAGCGCCTCAGCGGGCACAGACCCTGCAGCCAGGGGACGGAGTCTCTCGGGATTTTGGACTCTCGGAACACCTATGGGGTGACCGTAGCAGGCAGTGTGCCTAAACCTAGAGCAATCATCTGCTCACTGGAAGTAAGCCCGCTTCCTGTAGCAACCTGTGCTGGCTCTCCGGGCGCAGTCCGCTGCCACCAGGGTGGAAGGCAGAGCAGGTAGGCTGCCGTCCTGGTGTGACAGGTGGCACTAGCCATGCTGGGGACCAGGGAAAAACTTCTCCAAGTGTCCCATTCTGCTCAGCAAATGCTTTTTACTAGAGTGTATCTCCCTGGGGGGACTTGAGTCAGCAGCTGGCTGACAGCAGGGAGAGGAGCCGTGGGGAAGCTGAGGCAGGCTCTGAGACGGAGCACCTCAACACGGCACAGATATGTGTGTGGGCTGGGGGAGCAGCCCTCTGCCTGCGTGGCCTGGGACGAGGGCCGGTCTGGAGCAAACGCCTCCTTGCACTGGTCCAGGCTGGAGCCGAGTGCTTCCCCAGGCAGAGCAGACAATGTAAGCCCTACCTCCTTTTCTTTCTGCAAAGTGCGGGAAGCCACGAGCAGTAGCCAAGCTGTAGGCGAAGGGCCAACGCACATTCCTTGGCCTGCAGACACAGGGGCGGAGGCGGCAGCGGCGACAGCACTCTGCATTGCAGCACGGGGGACGGGCGCTGGCAGCCAGACCTGGCGCCCGGTGCAGGCGCTCGGCCCAGGAGCAGGACCTGGGCGCCGGGAGACCGCCAGGGCTCGCTGCCGGGGTTGGTGGCCGGCTGTTGCTCCCACCAACCCAGACCTGCACTAGCCCTAGCTCCTCTTCTCCCACATGGACCCCCCCCACACACAAGGCAGCACCCCTCCTAGAGAGGAGACAGGGGTCCCAGGGCTATGGGACCCCCTCCAGCCACTAGCCAGCCCCCCTGGGGTAACAAGGGCCAGTCCTGTCCCACTGAGGCTAGTGGAGGCACCACCTCCCGGCAGGAGGGATTTGGTAAAGGAGAGCGCTCTCGGGGTCCTGCCCTGCCAATCCCCCCCATGTTAAGCACAGAACAAGCACAAAGCCCGGCTAAAGTGGGAATGAGGTCAGGAGACGGCCTCCCGCTAAGCTGATTAGGGGAAAGCATCCCCCTAATACAATAAACTGTGCCAGAGCGGTGCGGTTCCCACCGGCTGCAGATCGGGGTCAACCCATCTCCTGCCCCACGGCGCCCGGGAGGCGGGGGGACGGGGGGACGGGGGACCCGGTGGGGACCCAGAGGCCAGACACGCCAGGGCCCCCGAGGGCTGCGTGCCCTGCGCCCCCCGCTCGCCGCAGGGGCACACCCCGGGGCTGGGCAGAAGGGGCAGCGGGAGCAACCACCTCCCTTTGGGCTGGCGCTGGGGCAGCCCCAGGGAGGAGAAGGGGAGCGAGACCCCCCGCTCTGTGGCTCGGCCGCCCCGGCGGCTCAGCACGTGGCTCTCGCACGCTGCCGGTGCTGCAGCGTGGGGCTGCAGCTGACGTGGCCACCGGCACTGGCCCCACAAGCTCTGCCGAGGCCGGGGCCCTGATAAGGAGCCGCACCCTAGGAACGGGCTGGCGGACTCTCGCCCTTGTGGCAATGTCAGCCCTCAGCTCGGGCTGCGCTCTGCCCTCGCCGTGCGATGCCGGCGACTGCCTTCCCGCCCCCGGCTGCCCTTCGCTGGTGGGGACAACAGAGCAGCTTGACCTCCCTCCCCGGAGCTCCCCTGCCCACGCCTGCCCGAGGGTCTCTGCAGGGCAGGGGCACGAGCACTGGGGTCCCCTGGCCCCAAAGGACTCATCCGTCTCTCCTCCCGCAGCGCTGAGTACCCTGACCTGCGGAAACACAACAACTGCATGGCCAGCAACCTGACACCCGCCATCTACGCCAGGCTGTGCGACAAAGCAACCCCGAACGGCTGGACCTTGGACCAGTGCATCCAGACGGGTGTCGACAACCCCGGCCACCCCTTCATCAAGACCGTGGGCATGGTAGCTGGCGATGAAGAAACCTACGAGGTGAGTGGTGGCCGGAGCCCTGCCACGCTCCAGACTCTCCAGGGTGTCTGCAGCAGCAGCCAGAGGAGTCCTGGTACCTGCGGTGCATCCGGCAGCCTGGGAGGGTGCTGCCCACCTCCTCCTGCCCAGCCCGGGCAGCTGGAGACCCCTTGGCCAGCCTCAGCGTGTCCCTGCGGGACACAGGGCTCCTTCAGAGCAGCTGTTCCTAGAGCCTTGCAACCTCCTCCTCCTTGTCCCTAAGCCCTGCTTGCCCAGGCAGCATCGTCCTGTGGATTGCCGGATGCACCGTGGCCCCCAGCCACCCTCTGCGTGCCCCCTGCTGCCACATGGGACCATGCTGAGCTCGTGGCAGGGACTTCGCGGGGCACTGGGTCTGCAGTGCTGCACATCGTCCTGCTTGCTTCCAGGTGTTTGCTGACCTGTTTGACCCCGTGATTCAGGAGCGGCACAACGGATACAACCCCCGCACCATGAAGCACATCACAGACCTGGATGCCACCAAGGTGCGCGAGCCGGGAAGTGGTGCTGTGTGTGGGGACCCTTCCCCAGGCCTCGGGGGACAGGGCCCCTGCCAGTGCCAGGAAGCCACCCCGTAAGCGCCCCACGGCTCATGTCTGTTCCAGATAAAGTTTGGCCACTTCGATGAACGCTACGTGCTCTCATCCCGGGTCCGGACCGGGCGCAGCATCCGTGGGCTGAGCCTGCCGCCAGCCTGCACCCGTGCTGAGCGGCGAGAGGTGGAGAAGGTGACCGTGGAGGCGCTGAACGGCCTTACCGGAGACCTGGCGGGACGGTACTACCGGCTCAGCGAGATGACAGAGAAGGAGCAACAGCAGCTCATTGATGTGAGTTGGCGACGCTGCTGGCCAGCCACCCCGGGTGCCCGTGGAGCAGGAACCCCTTCCCCAGCATTGCCTCTCCAGGAGGCTGTATCCTCCTTTCCCAGCCCCACTGCCCTGTGGGACCAGGACCCCCTTCCCCAGCGAGGCCACCCCACAGTGCAGAGGGTGCTCACGATGCTGCTCAGCCCCCCCGGAACCAGGGGAGGATGGACCTTGCTGAACACAGCCCCAGCAGCTCATGGCCTCCTCCGGCTCTCACCCTGTGTCCCTGCCTGTGCCCAAGGGAAGGTGGGCTCATGGCACATGGCCAGTGCCCCACCAGCCCCTGGCACGGGGTGGGCTGTGCACCAGCAGCCTTCTGCCTCCCCGGCCAGGAAGGCAGGGACGCCTGCCCACAGGTGGGGACAGCAAGCGAGCTTGCCCTGCCTGGGACAGCTGCGGTGCGTGGCAGGCTGGGGCCAGTGAGACAGGGTGCCCTGGCACTGACCGTGCAGCCCTGGCGAGCCCACGCACTCTGCCTCCCTCCAGGACCACTTCCTCTTTGACAAGCCAGTGTCCCCGCTCCTGACGGCAGCAGGAATGGCCCGGGACTGGCCCGACGCCCGTGGGATCTGGTGAGGATCTGCCCCAGCAGAGCAGAAAGGCGGGGGACGCTGCTGCTCTGTCCGGCTACCCCAGCCCTGCCGCCCTCCTTCCCTGTGCTCACCGCGCCACAGACCCCAGCGGCACTGGTGCCCCTAGGACGTGCCCACCCCAGGCTCAGTGGACGTGTGGAGCCCGACTCTCCCTGCTCATGCCTGACCTGGGAGTCCCCTGGGCGCTGCAGTCAGCAGCCAGCCGCTCCACACACAGACCACAGCGTCCTCCTAAGAAGCGGGACTTTGGAGCCAGCCCCTGCTGTCGGTCCTGCCTGCTCTTGCCGTCCTGCAGCGCGCTGCACTCTAGGCTGCCAAAAACCTGTGTGTGCCTTCTGCTCCTCAGGCAATCCCCAGCACTCCTCCTGGCCCTCTCCGCACTCTACCTGCCCCCAAGCTTATCCTCCCACGACTGCATCTTACTGCTCCCTCCCAGCATCTCTGCGCAGCCATGCAGCGTCCCACGCAGCATCTCACGCACCCGCAGAGTGACAACCAGCACACGCGCTCGCCCACACCGCCCTCGCTGGCACAGCGCCTTTATAGCAGCCTCACGGAAAACACCTCCACGGCACGCGTGGTCCCCAGCTCCAGCTGCCCCCTAACCCAGCACCGCAATGTGCACCCCAAACCTCACAGCCCCTTCCTGTGGCCTGCGCGGTGCAGGAGCACACGTGGTCCCGTCCCCAGTCCAGGCGGGGTTGCCACCATGCTGGCACCGCGCTGCTCCTCCCCAGCGGCGCTTGCCTGCGCCCACGGCACTGGAGCCGGCACCCGTGTGGATGAACGCTGGCCCGTCTCCAGGAGCATCTCCTGGTTGTCTGCCTTGCTGCCAGGCTGTGCTCTGGCAACGCGCTCCCAGCCACGGGCGGAGGCAGAGCACTGGGACTGCGGAGCAGCATTGGCACCGCGGTCGCAAGGGCAGAAGGGGCACACGCCAGGTGGCCGGGTGGGCACGGGGGCTCTGCTGGCTGCCAGCGCAGTCAAACGCTGCCCTGTCCCTAGGCACAACAACGAGAAGACCTTCCTCATCTGGGTCAATGAGGAGGACCACACGCGCATCATCTCCATGGAGAAGGGTGGCAACATGAAGCGCGTCTTTGAGCGGTTCTGTCGGGGCCTGAAAGAGGTGAGCACCCGCCAGCCTCTGCCCGGCGGGCGGGCGGCCGGGGGCACGCAGGGCTGCTGTGGGGCTGCCCCCCTGCCCTTGCCTGGGGCTGGGCAGCGGCCGGGGAGCAGGAGTGCTGTGCCGAGGGCTGGGCACCCCACGGCCGGGAGCTGAACGGCTGCTTGTGCCTCTAATCCAGGTGGAGCGGCTAATCCAGGAGCGAGGCTGGGAGTTCATGTGGAATGAGAGGCTGGGTTACATCCTGACCTGCCCCTCCAACCTGGGCACTGGGCTGCGAGCGGGCGTCCACGTCAAGCTGCCGCTGCTCAGCAAGGTATTTCCGTGGCCGGTTTTGTGGGGAGCCCGGCCAGGGCTGCGGGGAGCCCCATCTGCCGGGGCGCAGGGAGCCCAGCCGTGCGGGAGGTGCAGGACTGCATGGGGCATCACTCAGGTTCCCCCGGGAAGTGCATGGTCCAGCCCACGCCCGCATCCGCGGCCAGAGGGGCCGGAGACCCAGGTGTCGACCTAGGCTCAGGGCAGGGCTCCCTGCAGGGATTGTGAGCCCCCTGACGGAGTGCTGTGAGTGGTGGGAGGGCTGCCCCAGGGAGAGCCCCAACCCCCTTGCTGATGGTCACGCTGAGCACCGACATCTTCTCTGGGCACCAGGACAGCCGCTTCCCTAAGATCCTGGAGAACCTCCGGCTACAGAAGCGTGGGACGGGCGGTGTGGACACCGCGGCTACCGGCAGCGTTTTCGACATCTCCAACTTGGACCGGCTGGGGAAGTCAGAGGTGGGTGCCGGGCAGAGCTGCTTTTGGGGAGGGAGGTTCTGGAGCGTGTGTGTGTGATGGGCCCATGGCACCCAAACAGCTCCAGGGCCGTGTGCTGGGACCAGCAGGTGGGGACAGGGGGGTGGCAGCTGGGTGCCCTGCTGGCGTGGCTCCCGGGACAGCCCCGAGTCAGGACCTGTGTGCTCCCGGTGCAGGTGGAGCTGGTGCAGCTGGTGATAGATGGTGTCAACTACCTGATTGACTGTGAGCGGCGGCTGGAGAAGGGGCAGGACATCCGCATCCCCTCGCCGGTGCAGCAGTTCCGGCACTGAGCTGGACCAAGGCAGAGCCAGCCCTGCAGGATCCAGCTCTCCCTGTAGCTTACGCCATCTCTGTGCCCAGCATGTCGCTGTGTCCTGTTACCCACAACGCGCCAGGTCAGACCCCATAAACGTGCGCTGCTGTAGCCACGGCTCGGTCTCCTCCTTATCCCAGCTCTCCAGCGCCCTGTGCCCCTGCAGGGGGGCACCCATCAGGGTCTGGGTTTCCTGTGCCGGCCCTGAACAGCGCTCCCTGGGATTTCCCTGAGCCACTGCTGCCCTGGAGAACAGGCTTTGGGGGGGCAACTGGGGCTGCCCTGAGTCTGGGGGGGGTCGCAAGGGACTGCGCATGGGTAGGAAGCTGGGGCTGGGGGGCAGCTGGCTGCAGGGGGCCAGGAATCATAGAATCATAGAATCACTTGGGTTGGAAGAGACCTTCAAGATCACGGAGTCCAACCATAACCTACACTACCAAAATCACCGCTAAACCGTGTCCCTCAACACCACGTCCACCTGTCTGTTAAATACCTCCAGGGATGGTGATTCCACCACCTCCCTGGGCAGCCTGTTCCAATGCCTGATAACCCTTTTGGTAAAGAAGTTTTTCCTAATGTCCAATCTAAACCTCCCCTGGCACAACTTGAGGCCATTTGGCACAACTTGAGGCCACTAAGGAGCTGCAAGGGACAGTCGGGGCCGGGCAGGGCAGGGTGCTGCAGGCAGGCAGGGAGCGGAGCCGGGTGCCCATCGCAGGTTTATTGCTGGGATGCTCACAGGAAGCAGCGGGGCAGGCAGAGGAGGAGAGCCAAGGTGAAGCCAGACTGGGGCCTGGCTCTGCTCCTGCCTGCAGGAGAGAAAGCACCATCAGAGCCGAGCGGGCCAGCCCTGGCACGCTGTGGAGGAGCTCACATCCCTGGCAGCCCTCATAGCGCTCGCACCCACACGTGCACACCAGGGAGCACGAGCCGGGCAGGCAGCGGGGCAGTGCTGCGGGCACCGGGGCTAAACCGGCATGACGAGAGCCCTCCCGGCCCCCGGAGCACCCATGCTGCGCCCTGAGGTGCGGAGCCACCCCGCTGCTCTCACCTTGGCCATCCTGGGCAGCCTCTCCCTCCCACTGGGCACTGGCCAGGGCCCGGCGCTGGGCTCTGCTGAGCCACTGGCGCTGCCCCGGGGTGACAGCCCCGGCCTGGGCACTGGAGAGGGTGCGCAGCTGAGCTGGACCGAAGACCACCTGCGGGGAGAGGGCAGCATGGCGAGGCCCGGTGCCTGCTCCCCAGCACAGCCGGGACGCATCCCTCCTCCATCCCTCACATCTGGCATGGGGGGTTCCCACCGCGCTGGCCCAGCCAGGGATGCCCCCTCCCCTGCGTGCAAGGGGATGGTGCCACACGTGCCCCGGCTGAGCGTGCCAGCAGGGGATGCCAGGAACTCACTGCAAACTTGGGTGCCGGGACGGCAGCGATGGCTCGGGGCGTGAGCGCCCAGATCTGCTCAGGGACCAGCGCGGAGAGGACAATGTCGGGGAGCCCAGCTGGGGCACAGAGCGCGGGGTCAGGACGCCGTCCCCGGGCACAGGGGCTGCCCGGGCAGGCAGCAGCGGCCGCGGGGCACGGCGCCATCCCAGCCCTCACCTGCCAGCGTCCCGACTTCCGTGAAGATTTCGGGTCCCCAGGTGGCAGCCGGACCGAAGGCAGCGCTGGAGGTCAGGTGGGCGGCCAGCACCTCCGCCTGCTGCTCCGAGCAGCGCAGGCTCAGCGAGCCCAGGAACGGGGCAGCTTTGCTGTGGGGAGCGGGCAGCCTCGGGCAGCCATGCGCTGGGGCGCAGCACCCCTGCCTGTACCGCGGCAGCCACTGGCGCCTGCCCCTGCCCACGGGCTCCGCCGGCGCTCCCCGTGGGCGCACACCCACCTGAGCTCCCGGCTGTCCAGACCCCGGAGCTCCGCTGCCGGCAGCCCGCAGAGCAGGTGCCCCAGGGCCACCAGCTCGGTGAACCCCAGGTCCCGGGCGCTCGCCCCGCGCTGCCGCAGGAAGGCGGACGCCACGGCCCGCATCTGGGGGAAAGTCCGTCACGGGGGCCGGCCACCCCCACCCTCCCCGGCCCCCAGAGCCTCACCTGCTCGGGCGACCAGCCGTCCAGCTCCCCCAGCGCGGAGAGGGACCCCCAGTCGGGGAGCAGCAGCTCCCGCAGCTCCGGCTCGCCCAGCTGGGTGGCCAGCCGGCCCAGGAGCAGCGTCTGGGATGGCTCCAGCAGCCGGGTGCTGCCCCACAGCTGCGGCACCAGCAGCACCGCCAGCTGCCGACAGCCCAGCGCCAGCGCAGCCCCCTGCCGGCAGCCCCCCATGGCTGGTACAGCTGCCCACAGACAGACCCCAAGGCCGGCACAGCCCTCCCACAGGCAGCCCCCCACCCCCACCAGCATGGCCCCCCATTTCCCCCCCGACCCTGTCCCTGTCCCCCCTCACCCGCCTGGCCTGGCCCAGGGCAGCACGGAGCTGGTCGGGGCGCAGCGTTGGGTCCCGGCTGAGCAGCCCCAGGCAGCTCTGCAGCTGGTGGGGCGCCATGGCAGCCAGCTGGGCCGCGCTCCATGCCGCGGGGACGGTGGCACGCATGTCGGCACAGCTGGGCACGGGGGCTGCAGAGCCGGCCTGAGTGGGCTGGCCCCAGCCCCAGGTCCCCCGCGTGCCCGCTGCGGGACACACCAGCCGGGGAGGAGATGGCTTGGGGACACCGCCACCAGGGATACAGGGCTAGCACAGGGAGGGGACAGCACAGGGGACACAGAGCCAGCCCAGGGAGGAGACAGTATGGGGACACCAGGCAGCGAGGGCACAAAGTGTGTGGGCAGGACACCAGGGACAGGAGGTGCACGAGCAGGGACAGGGCTGGGGAGTGGAGTCCGCAGTGTCACCTTGGTCTCCTGGCCCAGCAGCTGCCACCAGCGGGGCCACCAGAACTTCCTGCAGGCTGGGGCCCTCAGCCGGGGTGCCGGGGGGGTGGCAGAGGCGTCCCAGCTCACTCTGTTCCCAGTCCCGCTGGCTCTGCAGCAGCTGCTCCACCATGTCTCGGCTCAGCAGGTCCTGGGGCAGCACCAGGCAGATGTGGAGAGAGGGACCAGGACAGATGGCACCCGCAGAAAGGCCCAGGGGTGCAGCAAGGGCTGCACGGCCACAGGGGTGGGAGTGCTGATGGAGAGGCACAACCACAGGGACGGGGGCCACTGGCCAGGATGGCACAGCCACAGGGGTAGGGCACCATTGGGTATGGCACAGCCACGAGCACAGGGCGCTGGCAGGAACAGCACAGCCATGAGGATGGGACACCCTTGGGGATGGCATGGCCACGAGGCTGCAATACTGGTGGGGACAGTGCAACTACAGGGATGGGTCACTGGGGGGGATGGCACAGCCACAAGGACAGGGCACTGGCAGGGACAGCACAGCCAGGAGAACGGGGCACTGATGGGGATGGCACAACTCCAGGACCAGGCGGAGGGGCTGCGGCATGGCCAGCTGTGGGACAGCACAGTGGCAGCGGGATGGGACACGGTGCTCACCCGGGGGATGGCGCGCAGGCTCTCGAGGGGCAGCAGGAAGACCAGGCGCCCCAGCTGCTGCAGGGTGGGCAGGTGCCAGCCTTGGGGGGGCCTGTGGGAGTGGGTGTCAAGGTGGCGCTGGCGGCTCCCCGTGCCCCCCTGCCCGCCACCTACCCTAGTGCCTGCTCTGACAGCAGCAGCCTCCCCAGCGCGGCGGCTGCCTCCGCGGCCAGGCAGGTGTCCTGCAGGTCTCCCAGCCGCAGCAGCAGGCTCTCAGGACGGATGCGGACCACGCTCTCCTGGACCAGGAACCCCACCAGTGGGCCCAGCCGGTCCAGCTCCTCCCCAGCCAGCTCCATCCCTCCCGGGAGCCGCTGCAGGGGTAGAGAGCAGAGGAGTGAGGGCAGGCAGCCGAGTCTCCCCGCACCCCGCGCTGGGATCCCTGCCCTTACCAGGGAGCGCAGGGCACCGCGGGCCAGGGCTGCCCGGCGGGTGGCCGGCAGGGCCAGCAGGCTGCGAGGCTGGCGGGTCGCATGGTCCAGAACCACCTGTATCAAGGCATCAGGCAGCATCTCCACCAGCTTCGCCCTGCAGGAGCCAGAGCACGGCTGGGCACAGCAGGGCGAGGAATGCACGGGGCACCAGGCACCACCCTGCAGTCCCCCCCTCACAGCAGGGGTGCCCGGGCAGCAGGCAGGGGCTGGCGCCGGGGCTACCCCCAGGGACGGACAGGACCAGGGACTGGGGGTGCCTGCTGAATCTCCTGCCACCAGTCCCCGTTCCACACTCGGGGTCAGCAGGGCAGGGGCGTGCTGGTCCCTTGGAGACGCAAGGATGGTGACGGGCCCAAGGAAGGGGCCGTAGCCCAGCAGGCAGGGCTTTTCCCCCCCGGGGAAAGGGGGCAGGGGGAGAAGAAGGGGTGGCCCATGTCCCTGCATCCCAGGGGCAGCTGCTTCAGACACCTACGGTAACTCCATGAGGAAGCGAGGTCCCAGCCGTGCCAGCTCCTCCTCAGAGAGCACAGGACGCCTGAGCACCTCCTCCTGCACGCAGCGCCTCTGGGGACACCATGCCGTGAGTGCCGGACAGGGACAGGCTGCCCGGAAGCCATGGGGGTCATGGAGCCTCCTCCTTACCAGGCTGGCAGGCAGGGAGCGGGGCTGCACATAGAGGGTCCGGAGAGCCCCCAGGAAATCCTCCTGGCTCAGCTCCTGCAGGGCGGCGCAGCTCATGCCCACGACCAGCGAGCCCAGGGCACTGCAGGATGACAGCGTTAGACCCTGTCGGGGCTTCATCGCCCCCAGCCCCACAGAGACCTCCTCAACCCTGCCCAGGGCCCTGCCAAGGCTCCCACCTCCTGCCCAAGGCACCCAGCCCTCTCCCAGCTCCCTTCCCTCCGCGGCACCCCAGAGGCTGCTCCCAGACGCCCCCGTCCCGATGCCCCAGCTGGTTCCCGTTGGCCAGCCCGGGTGGGCTGCTCTCACCCAGCAGTGCGGTGGCTGCGGTTAGTGCCGGCTCCCACCTCCCTCCAGAGGAGCTGGGCCTGTTGGGGGGGCAGAGGTGGGAGGCACGGGGGTGCAGCACCTTCCCCCCAGCCCCGTGCCCCGCCGCTGACCTGCTGCGGGGACCAGGGCAGGTTCAGGTCCCACGGAGCCCGCTGCAGAGCCTGGGCACCAGGACGCAGGAGCTGGAGGGGCAGCAGGGGCAGCAGGCAACGGGGCCAGCCGTCGGGGGGCTGTAGAGCCTGCAGCAGGGATGCCGTCTGCGCCGCCGAGAGCAGGGGTAGGGCTGGCCCCAGGCACGCACAGCCTTGGGCCTGGAGAGGGGCCAGGAGGGCTGCCAGCGACGTGGGTCCCAGGCCTGGCAGCAGGGGACACAGCCCGGCTGCTTCCCCCGCCGTCACCTGCAGAGAAACGCGCTGGCCTCGCTCGGGCAGCCGTGCCGCAGCAGGGCTGCGCCTGGCACGGGACCCTGCGGCAGCCCAGGCAGGCACGGGGGTCGCAGATCTGGGGCTGCGCTCAGGCACCAGGGCACAGCACCCGCAGCCTGTCCTTGTCCTGCAGAGGCACCCCAGACACTCACGTTGTCCCTCTGGACAGCCCGTGCGAGCAGGAAGGATGCCTGGGGGCAGGACAAGGCGAGGTGGTCAGTGGGGACAACACAGCGCTGGCAGGGGCAGGGGGTGAGGCTCGGAGGCCGCCTGGCTGCACGGCGCTGGAGTCTCCGATGGCGCCCAGGGCACCTGCATCCAGGCTGGACTTACCTGGGCGCGCGTCAGCTGCGTCGGCCGCAGCTGGGGCAGGAGGGCGTTCAGCTGGGCAGTGGACAGGCGCTCCAGGAAGCCCACTCCCATCTCAGGGAGGACGCCCCTCCATGCTGGCAGCTCGCCGGGGCTCACCATGGCCAGGTTGGTGGAGCGCAGCAAGTCTGCCAGAGCGAGCATGACCTGCCGGTGCCGAGCAGGAGAGTCCGTGAGTCCCGGGCTGGTGGCCAGCTTGCCCCACAGCCTGTTCCAGGAGGAGCCGCAGGGCAAAAATGGAGCTGGCGCTGGTGCCTGGCCTGACCAGCAGCCGCTTCCCTGCACCCCTCTTGTGCTGGCACATTGTGGCCAGGCTCCCGCCGAGAGCAAGGGGATGGGAGCGGAGCTCCGCAGGGTGCTCATCCAGGAGGTGCCCCGGGGATGGCCTGGCACAGCCCATGCGTCCCTCCCGGGGGGCCGGCTCACCCGCCCATGCTGCCGGAGGGTCCCTGCGGCTGCGCACGCCAGCAGGCTCTGCTCCACTGCCCCCCGGGGGTCCTGCAGCCATGCCAGGTCCTGCAGCTCCTCGGGGCTCAGCAAGCAGGCAAGGGCCCCCAGCCTGTACAGAAACACCCCGCTGGCGGGCAAGGGCAGCCCTGCCAGCACCCGTCCCGCTCCCCACACCAGCTCGGGGCATGGCTGTGCCAGCAGCAGTGGCAGCCCCTGTCACACTCACCTGCGCCCCAGCTCGGGGCCAGCCGCACGGCTCCTGTTTGCCAGGCTGCCCGCTACGTGGCGGCCCTGCACCAGCCCCAGCCGCAGGGGCTGCCAGCCGTCCCCCAGCCCCCAGATCTGGGCAGGCAAGAGGGGGAGACTTGGCTCCAGCCCCCTGACCAGAGCTGGGGCTCCCAGCCAGGGCTGTGGGTTCAGCGTGCGGGGACAAGGAAGTGCGTGCAGGGATCCCAGCCAGGGGCGTGCAGGATTGGGAGTGCCGGGTGGGATTCCCAGCTCGGGGACGCAGGGATCCCCACCGGCCATGGGGTCTCAGGTCACGGGGTGCAGGGTTGGGCTCCCTGCTGGCCATGGGGTGCGGGCGCACTGGCTGGGGGCGGATCCCGGGTCTCGCATCCCACCTGCTGGGGCGTGAGCTGCAGGAAGCAGGGCAGCGGCAAGTGGGGCAGCAGCGGCAGGATGGCGCGGAGGAAGGCGAGGGGCCACGTGGGCACGTCCCCAAGCGAGGGGGCCTGCAGCAGGCGCCTGGCGAAGGCGGCCTTCTGCCCCCGCGTCAGGCGGGCGCTGTGAGTCCGCAGGGCGGCGAGGCTGCGGGGACGGAGCGGCGGGGCACAGCTGCGGAGAGACCTCCCAGGCCCACGCCGAGCCTGCGCCCACTCAAAGGGCACCCCAGAGGCCATCACCAAGCAGGTGCCCGCAAAGCCCAGGACCCACGGGCACACAGAGGCCACGTAGAGCTATGGCACAGCCTGCTTGGGCTGGGGTCTGCGGGTGACTGGGCGAGGCAGGGCGCAGGCTGCAGCCGGCCGCAGCGCATGCAGCACACCCAAGCCTCCCGCGCCGCTTACACGCTCTCCTCGGCCAGGAGGGCCGGTGGCAGCCTGCCGATGTCGGACGCGCCCATGAAGGGGATGAACTGCGACAGGCTGACAAACAGCTGGGGGGTGAGACGGGGCAACCTGCGAAGCAGCAGCACAGCCAGCGCCTGCAGCGCCTCATCCCCGGGCGGCACCTGCAGAGCTGTGTCAGCCCCAGCTCTGGCGGGACACAGCCCTGACCTGCCCCCGGAAGAGCACCCCACGTGCACACCCACACCCACACCCACACCCAAGCTCTGCGTCCCCTCATACGTGGGAGCTCTGAACTCCCACGAGCGCGGACTCTGCACCTCCACTGTGCGTTTTTTCCGCCCCCTGTGTGGGCTGTACCTCCCCCACGGTGTGCGACCCCACCATGCGGGCTCTTCCCCCCATCACACAGGCTCTGCCCCCCCTGCCCGGTCCCAGCCCCTCTGACCACGTCCCCGCGCAGCCGGTGCCAGGAGCGGTGCAGCAGGGACAGGAATTGCCGCACAGCCTCGGGCCCCGCCGACAACAGCAGCCCCTGGAAGCTCTCCTCCGGCATCTGCAGATACTCCTGCAGGGAAGCCATGTCTCAGCACTGCTGGTGTCAGGGACACAGGCTCCGCAGGCTCCTGGATGGCCGGGAGCCAGCCTAGCTAGGGTTGGCAGCACCTGCACGAGGATCTCCAAGGCGGGAGCACCCTCGCTGTCCTGGAGCAGGTCCCAGAGCACAGCCTGCAGGAGAGAGCAGGACCGCGCTCCCAGTCCTATCCCAGTGGGTCTGGGGCAGCCCTGCTGCGAGGAAGCTGGCCCAGGAGTTGGGCAAGGACGGTGGCTTTGTTGCAAGCCGCAGCCCTGACACCCCAGTCCTGAACTGGTTGTTCCCAGCTGCTGGTGGCTGAGCAGAGCACGTGTGCCGGTTCTGCTCCCACCGCGGCTGGCACTGGACGGGGACCCCGGGACCAGGGCCCGCAGCCTGGCCGGACCCTGCAGGAGGGTCCCCGGGTTCGGCAGCCCCACCACTACGCCGCTGCCAGGGAGACGCTCGCTGGCCGCCCCAGCGCTGCCCAACTCACGCTAAAGCAGCTCAGCAGCTCCCTCTTGGCTGAGGCCCCGCGCTCCCGCTCCAGGTATCGGCCCACGGCTCGCAGGATGCCTGAGGACGCGTTCTCCCCCAGCAAGCCCCAGAAGGAGGTGTTGTCCAGGAGGCTGGAGAGGAGGATGGCCTCACTCAGCTGCTCCGTGGCCGCCTGCCCAGCATCCTCTTGTCCAGAGAGAGCCAGGCTGCGGTCAAGCAGGCGCAGGAGGTAGCTCAGGTGGGGGGCCCAGCCTGGAGCCTCCTCCTGGCACCAGAGGAGCTGCGAGGCCACCCCCAGCAGGTAGGCGGCTGGGTCTGGGCAGAGCTCCGCAGCGCCCAGCTTGGGGGTCAAGGGCAGAAGCGCCAGGAGCTGCTGCAGCAGGCAGCGTCCCCCAGGCAGGGCGCCCTGGCAATGCACCCTGACCGCAGGCCGGGGATGCCCCAGCAGCTGCAGGAGGGAGGCGTTGGTGCACGCCAGCTCCTGGAAGCAGCTGGGACCCGCAGTCTTGCAGAGCTCCAAGAGGCCGACGTTCCTGCGCACCCACAGGCTCCGGCCCCCGACGGAGCAGGGCTCTGCGCCCCCAGGCTGTGAGGTGCTGGGCATCCGTGCCCGGGGCTGGGGACCGCCGCACTGCTGGGACAGCCAGGCCTGGAGGTTGGTGAGCAGCAGCTCTGGGCTCCCGCTGCCGCAGAACCGCGCGCCCCAGAGCATGCGGCTTCCCAGGAAGCAGCTCCAGGCGTCCTCCCAGCGCGCACCCAGCGGACAGGTGCTGCGGCTGGGGGGCTGGGCCCCCGCCAGGGTCCGGGCCAGGTCAGCACAGAGCTGCTCCAGCAGGACCTGCTGGGGCCCAGGGGTCTCCCTCAAGGAGGAGTTGCTGCAGACGGTGGCGTTGAACTGGGCAGGGTAGCGCTCGCGGCAGGCCCGGGCCCATGCTGAGCCCCCCTCGCCCGCAGAGAGGTACCAGGCTGCGTTGGAGCAGGCAGCCCCCAGGTCCCCCGGGCGCTGGCCGGAGCCCCGCGAGCTGTTGAAGAGGTGGCAGTAGAGGTAGACGGTGAAGTTGGAGACGCCCGGCAGCCCGGGCACGCTGTCATTGCACACAGCCTCCAGGACGGGGGGCAGGAGCGAGGGCTGCCCCGGGGGCGGCGCAGGGGCCGCCCGGGGGACAGGCTGGAGGCAGCCGGGGAGGGGCGGCGGGGCGGGCAGCACCCCGGCCGCGAAGCCCAGGCCCCGGGCGTCCCAGCTGAGGTTGTGGTGGAAGCCCCTGCGGGGCAGAGACCAGATCAG
>VZSF01005265.1:238047-267505 GCA_013398295.1 Chionis minor | reverse complement strand
AAGGGGGAGGTGAGGGGGGGGTCCGGGTGCCAGCGCGGAGGGGCTGCCCCTGCCCCAGCCGTGGGTGTTTCGGGGCACCCAGCCGGCTGCGTTCGTGGGTGCAGCCCCCGTGGCGGGGGCCGGGAGAGCGGGGGCCTGGGGGGGGGGGGCCGGGCCGTTCCCGGCAGCAAGCAGGGGGAGCTCCGAGCCTGCGCTGCCGCCGCCCCGGCTCCCCGGGGGGCGCTGCGGGTCCGGCTGTCCCCAGCTCCCCCCGGCTGCAGACAGCGAGGGGGTGTCGGGAATCGCGGCCTGGCCCCGTGCGGGGAGCCCCTTCCAGGCCCCCCCAGCCGTCGGGAGACCCCCGAAGCTCGGGCAGGAGTGTCGCGGAGCAGCTGGAGGGGCGCCCGAGACCCGGGGCTGAGCCCCGGCACACACGGAGCCGGCTGGCCTGGGGGCTCAGCGCCCTCCCTTCCCGGGGGGGATCCCGCAAACAGGGGTCTGTCCGTCCCCCACTGTGCCCTGGGGGTGCTGTGGGGTGCAGAACACGTGTGCTGTCCTTGTGAGTGACGCGAGTCAGGCTTTTTCCAGGAGGAAAACTCTTGCCCCAGAGCACAGTGAGGGGTCCTTGCTGCCCCCTTCTTCCCACCAGCTCAGGGGCTCTGGGGGGGATTGTTTAGTTGGTCCCGCAGGGCAAGGTGATCGCTGGGGGGGTGCCAGCTCTGCCCAGGGTGGCTACAACCTGTGTCCTGGGGGCTTGTGCTGTGTGTGTCCAGAATGTGTCCCAGCAGAGGCATGGGGATGGGATAGCAGGGTATAGGGGGACAGGGAGGCTCTTCCGAGGACAGAGCACGCCTGAATAAATCAATCATCTCTGTGATAAATAGATTTTTATAAAATTGATGACTTCTGCGCAGACTCAGTGCAGAAACATCCTGTTTTGGTAGTCTTAATGTTGAACTGCTGGGGAGGGCAGAGCCTGAGGACAAACCCCAGCTGCTTAGTGTTCCTCCAGCCCCCTCCAGGGCCTCTCACCTTCTGGCAGTAGGGCTGGGACAGGGCATGCGAGAGACCAGGGGCAGCCCCGCTGGTGCCAAAACCTTGCCAACGTGGCAGGCAGGGCTGCCCCAGCATGGATGCCGCAGGACTGGGTGTCCAATGCACAGACAACCGGCACTCATGGCTGTGCCTAGCCCTCTTGCAACATCATCCACCCCTCTGCCAGGACTGTTGCCCCCTCTGAGGGTGGATACGGCCCATGGACAGGGCACCAGGGACGCTAGTGCCTGTGCTCCCCTTCTCTATCCTAGGCTGGTCTGTCTGGCACCAAGACCTTGACTGTGGCCCCTTTCCCCCACACATGCCTTGTGCCCTTCTCAGCCTGACCCACTGCCCTCAGCTTGGGGAGGGCACCCCATCCCGGCCCTGCCTGGGGCACACGCTGGCTCCCAACCCAGCTCCTCAGGCATCACTGCCTGCCAGTGCGGGACTCGATGCTGGAGGTGTCACAGCCCCGACGGGGCAGGAGAGAGGCTCTTCTGCAGCTCCTCCAAGAGCTCTTCAAACACACCACCCTCCTGGGAAGAAACTTGGGTAGGCAAAGGTGTCTCCAGCAATGTCTGAGGTTGGAGCAAGGGCTGTGTGCCAGCACAGGTATCCTGCAGGGGAACAGAGAGGGGGTTCAATGGCGTTGCAAGGGTCCTTTCCCCTTCCCCTTCATGCTCCCCAGCATAAGGAATGCTGTTTTAAGCAGCCACTGTGTGTGGGAGGGACCGTGGTGTGATGCTGTGAGGATGCTCTCAGCAGATCATGGCTATATGCTGAGTGCTGACATTTGGGCAGAGCTGAGCAGGCTCACGTCACCCCAGGACCCATCACCCCACACCCCTCTGAGTAGCATCACTTTGTCTTGTGGCCTTCTCTGCCTCCTCTTTCCATCCGCTTGGGCCAGCCCGCAGCAGCCAGGGGTGTCATCTCTGGAAATAGCTCGATAAAAGTAGGTGTCCTGCGATCAGCGGTGCTTTGGTCCTGTGTGTTCTCCCTGCTGCTGCAAGTGGGTCAGGGACTCTTTTAGATGGGTGCTCTGCACAAGGTGACATTTCCTGTCCCTACCCCCATGGCACAGAAAGGAAATCTGTGGCCACACCAGGACCTCAGATCTCTTGCAAACCTTTCCCCCGGACTGACTTTGCTTCATTCTGCTGATTAGATTAGCAGTCTCGTGGGGGATGGCTGGTATTTTGCCTTTACCTCAAGGAAACTAAATGCATTTTGGAAGATACATGCAGTGAGTAAGGGGGAAAGCACGAAGCAGAAGAGCTGGAATTGGCATCCCCTCAGCCCCTGCTGTGGGGCAGTGACAGGAGCAGAGATGACTCTGCCTTGTGTCGGCACTGCCGGTGTGGGGGTGAGCACCGTGTTGGCCCCAGGGGAGGTTCACTGTGAGCTGCTGTACTCTCCAGGTGCAGGGTTTCATGCTGCTCCCTGCCGTAGGGCAGCGCTGAGGCCCTGGAGATGCCATTCTGGGGAGCAGCCTCTGCACTGCGACCTCCCTGCTGAGCCATGCTTGTGCCCTTGGCAGGTCACATCGAGGGACTTACAGCCCAGCAGAGCCTACCGGGGGCATGGGGACCTCCCTGTCCTGCTCCTGCCACCTTGCTCTCCGAGCCCCTGGTTCTCCTTCTGCTCATGGGCTATGGTGTTTTCAGGATGATTCACGGGGAGTCCTTCTGAGAGGTGTGGGCTGATGCTGTGCCCCAGGGTGGTGGTCCCCATGCTCTCCTGCAGCAGCCCCAGCTCCCTCCCAGCTGCACGAGTGGGCAGGCAGCACCGTCTCTCACCGTGACCTTGGCTAAGGTTAGCAGTGCTCAGCGTGCAGCACAGCAAGGACAAGCGTACCTAGTTTCCAGCATGTGGGTGACTGTACTTTCTCCCGCAGGGCACAGTCAATATGGGAGAGCCCAGGTTATCAGCATGCAGCGTTGGAGGGAGAGCATGTGGAGGTCAGGGTGACCTTGCCCGGCTCTTCCTGAGAGGTGCTGCACAGAGTGGCTCTCTGGAGCTGAGAGGCGTCCCCATTCACGGCAGCCACATCTTCCAGCCCAGCACCACTGGGAGAGAGTGGCAATGCCTGGTGCAGCATCAGCCCCTCACCCCGGGAGCCATGCCAGCATCCCTGCGAAAGCTGCTGGCAATTTATATGAAGCCGATGTAGGCTTGCATGAAAATGAAGCATGCTGGAAATCCATGGTCTGAATGCAGCTGCCTCTGCAGCGTGTGGAAGGACAGGCAGGATGCAGGCATCTTCGCAGGCATCGCAGGGTGGCTGTGTAAGCCCACACCTCCAGGGCAGCTGTGGGGGGTGACACAGCTCTGTGCACCTCCCCTGGGCTTGGGACTGGTTTGGGAGCACAAATGGCACTGGAGAGAGGCGTGAGGATGCATCCACGCCAAGTACCACTGGGATGGGATGGCAGGACTAGGGAAAATGCAGCAGGTGCCACAGCAGAGAGAGCTGCCCACTCCCCTTGATTGCACCCAGCAATCCTGGTCCCGTACTCACTCTGCAGCCCTCGCCATTGCCGTCGAGTTTCTCCCTGAGGAAAATTGAGTGTTGTCCTTTCAGCCTCACAGGATTTTGGAAGAGGGTAGCCAGGAGCTGAAGGCTGGGAGATGTGGGTCCTAGGGCAGCGGGCTGGCTGAGACTCATGGGAAAGCTCCGGTGCTGGAAAGGGTTAAATGGCACATGAAGATAGGAAGAAAAGAGAGATAAAGAAGAGCTCAGCTAGTCAGTGCCAGCATGGCAGAGCCCAGCTTTGCTCTGTGGAGCACCAAGTACTGCCTGCCTGGCATCTGCCCCTCGAGGCCGGTGGCTGGGACAGGCACGTTGTGACCAGCACAGTGATCCTTTCCTATGGAAACTGGCTTTTCCCTGTCCCCACGTATTGTGGGCACAGTCCTGCCCCAAGCTGCCCTGAGCACAGCTGATGTGTGTGAGAGGGTAATCCAGAGCTGCTTGCTCAGCTCTGGGCTCTTCTGCCTGACACCTCCTCAGCACTGAATGCTCCTTCTCTTGGGCTTTGAATCTCTCAGGGACCGGTCTCATAACCTATAGTGCTCAGCACACTCCTCTTCAAGGTCCTGTCCCACCGCAGTGAAGCAGGTTCCTGAGGTCCATCAGGTGTTGTGTAGTGTACAAGTGGTGCTTTCCTTTACTGGTTTTGTGAGAGTTGCGATGCCACTTTGGTGCCTGGTGGGGTGGCAGAAGCAGCTATCTTCCCTCGCATCCCTGCTTGGTCCTGCGCTCTCCGCCCTACCTGATCCTCACCCATGGAAATGCTGCCAGCCCTTTAATGGCTGCGGTGCTTCTGTGTCCTTCTGATTTCCAAAGCAGTGATGACTCCGACTCCCTGTCCCTGCTCCTGACACCCCTGAGACCAGCTGCAGTTCTCCAGTATTGTTGCTATTGTTTACTGGTCCTTTCTCTGTGCCTCATAACAGGAAGAACATTGTTATTAAGGGCAATGGTTGAAAATACTGCTGGTTGTGCTATCCCCTGAATAGCCCTGTGGGGCTGCCCCGAGCTGAGCTCTTCTGAACTCTGGTCCTTCTAATTTGGGGGGTTATGAGATTTGCGTTGGTCTTTTTCTGTTAATGCGGCTGGGGCAGATAAAGGGAAGACTATACAGAAGGGAAGGGGAGAGACAAAACAGCTTGATTTGTGCTCGGGGTGAAACTGGCTGCCAGGCTTTTAGTGTACAGGTAAATCCTGTGCCCACCTGCCTTGTGTGGTATTAGTTGATCCAGATCATCTACCAACATCAGAAGTTTATATGTCTGACTTTGTGGGGGGAAAAAAGCGTTGGAAGGGGCCCCATGTGACCCTTGGTGCATCATTGGTGCAGCATTGGAACAGGCTGCCCAGGGAGGTGGTGGAATTGCTGTCCCTGGAGGTATTTAAAAGATGGGTAGACATGGCGCCGAGGGACATAGTTTAGGGGTGGTTTTGGCATAGGTTTATGGTTGGACTTGATGATCTTGAAGGTCTCTCCCAACCCAAGTGATTCTATGATTTCTGTGGAACTGAGCAGGCTAAGAAGAGTAGTAGAGAAAGTAAAAGTGATAACTGATCACTTAGTGCTCGAGCAAGTTTTATCTGATTGTGAGCAGAAACCACAGCAGTAGTGCTGTGTCAGATGGGATTTGAAAAGGCCAGGAAGCAGTCTTCCCCATGGTTCCTGGGTCTTGTGTATCTGCACTATTATGGCACTGGCTGCTGCTCGCCTTCTTCCTTCCAACCTCCTGCACCCTTGGGAGCAAATCCAGCTGGGAGACTCATTGGGGTTGATTTCATCTGTGGTGGAGCTTCACCCTACAGGGGTGAGAACAATCTGGAGCCACATGCTGCGTCCCTACGCTGGGGCTTTTGACAAGCCCTGCTGGCACTGGACACCTGCGCGCTGAGAGTTTGGGGATGGAAGTCCCATGGCTGCCCCTGACTCCAGTGTGGACTTTGGATGCAACTCCTGTAGCAGTATCAGGCCCTCTGGGGAACCAGGGGAAGTACTTTGTCTTCCTGGGAAAGCTGGGAGGTCAGTGACCCTGACCTCTGCCTGGGGAACAGAAACTGATTTTATTTCCCCTTTTCTTTCACTCCATATCATTATTCTCCCTTTGAGATACGACAGCACTTTGAGAAGTTGTTGATGTTCTTCTCTTTTCCCTCTGGGCTGGGAGGGAAAAAGTAGGGCCCGTAGGGTTGTGTAGGGAAGTCTGGTCCCTGCTCCCTGGCCAGCTGCAGAGCTGTGGTGCACGCGCTCTCAGTTTGCCCAGGAGCTGCACTTTTGTGTGAGTAAACCGCACAGCTCTTTGTATGTTTGCAGAAGTACGTCTACCACGCCAGGCCCATGCTCTCCATATGTTTTTATATGCACCTGCAACTACGTTTGCCAAATGCTATACCTTTGCACTCTTCATTAGCTCCTCAGAAGCTGAAAAGGCAGCCCCAGGAGCGGCGGTCTGGTATTTGCACTCATCCACCCCCCTGCATCTCCCAGGTCAGGCTCCCTGCCCCAAGCTGTCCCTCTGCCTTGGGTAAAGTCACATCTGAGCCCTAGCCACAATGCTGGGTGAGCCTTTCAGATGGCTGTCCTCTGGTTCACCTCCTCACGTTCTCCTTTTGGTGGCCTGACACTGTGTTTCTGGGACAGGACCAAAGGCATGTGCTGCAGGAGAGCACGAGCGCGGCTTCTCTGCTGGCACACTGGGAACAGGGAGTCAAAGGACTCCTTATCTATGGATGGAAAGTTTTTGGACTGCTTATCAGGCACTGCCTAGAAGTTAGATTAAGGTCTCAGGAGGAGCAGTCTGCACTGCAGCGGGCAGCGTGCTTCTGCATTCTCCTTGTGCTCAGGTGGGTGAATACCTCTGGGCAAGGTGGTGTGTGGGTGGCTCAGCCCTGTGGGGACACGGGTGCCCCGAACAGAGCTTGCCCACCTTGCACCCATCCTGCTCTCTTGCTGCCCCTGCACCCCTCCAAGGGGCCTGACCCCCTGTGACATGCTCAGGGTGACGCTGAGGGAATTTTTGGCTCTAACTTTACATGGGTATTTGTATTTCTAAAAACATTTGTCAACTTAATTTTGGCTATTCTTGCTCCTTTCCAGAGATGGAAATGGAACTTGCTGTTGGCTGAATTCTCTGTTAATGCAAGCAGACATCTGAAATGCTGAGGGTGCGTGGCTCGGCCGGGAAGCGAAACTGCTGAGCTGCTCTGCAGGCAGCTGGGCACCCAGACCTTGGTTCCTGCAGGGACTTGCAGCCTGTCCACGGGTGTCCGACTCTGTGTCCCAGGGCTAACACCCTGTTGCCCACCCTGTGTCAGGTGGTCACCTTTCCTGGGCCCCCCACATCTCTGCTGTGTGCCCAGGCTCTGCTGGCCGCCCGCCACTGGAGAGCGGGACATGGATGGCTTTTGGGAGGAGCGGCAGCTAATGGCTGCACCCTGCTCTGACCACCAAATCCTGGTGGAAGAACTGTCCCCGTTACCCAGCAAAGCCAGGGACGTTGTGGTCCCTGTGAGCAGTGGTGGCCAGCCACGTGTGAAGTTGGCGTAGCTGGACCTGTACTGCCAGCACACAGGGATGCAAGCTGGGTCCCCCACTGGTGGTGATGAGTGTCTGGGTGGCTGTAAAAAGGCAGGGACCTCCTGCTGGGGCATCGGCATGTTCCCTAGAAGTTCATATGCTAAAGGACAATGTGGGGTCCCCACCTCTTTGGGGATGGACCTACCATCGAAGCCCCACACATAAGAAAGCTCTTACCTCTTGAGGGGTCCATCGGTCAGCAAGATCCCCTTCCCCTTCCTCGTCTCCAGTTTCAGGGGTTTACCCTCCTGCCTGCCCTGGCCCTGCCTGCAGCTCCTGCCCCTGGACTGGGCCTTCTGGAGGGGAGGCAGGCGGGAGGTCCTGGGGCCTCTAGTCCTCCAGCAGTGCAGCAAGTGCTGGTACGCCGCTCGGAAATCCCTGTTGAGTGTCCCGTAGATAATGGGGTTCAGGGCTGAGTTGGCATAGCCCAGCCAGAGGACGATGGACATGGGTGTGCCTTTCACCTTGCTGTCCCCCCACACCCCCCGGTACGTGAACACTGTGAAATAGGGGAACCAGCACACAATGAACACTCCCAACACCACTGCCAGTGTCACGGTGGCTTTGTGCTCTTTCACCATAGGTGGCATGGGGCCGTTGCTGCTGCAGCACCATGTGTGGTTTATCCTCTTGGCTTGCTCCCTCGCTATCTTGAGTATCCGGTAGTAGGTGATGCACATGATAACCAAAGGGATGTAGAAGGTTAGCAAGGCGTCTACTAGCCCATACACAGGGTTCACCTCCAGCAAGCACTCCTTGTTGCAGTTGGGGACTGTGTTTTGGACTGCTGTCCCGTTGGTGTTCCAGCCCAGATGGATGGGTAGGAAGGAGACCATCAGTGAAACAGTCCAGATAACAACCAAGCCCACAGCCACCCGGAAATGTGTGACCAGCTGGCTGTAACGGAGTGGGGTGGTTACAGCAAAGTAGCGGTCCAGGCTTATCATGAAAAGGTTGAGGATGGAAGCCGTGCACAGCATCACGTCCAGGCTGGTGTAGACGTTGCAGAAAGTGCTGCTGAAGGGCCACTTTTTGGCGAGTTCATAGAAGGCGGAGAATGGCAGCACCAGGAGGCCCAGCAGCAGGTCGGTGATGGCCAAGGAGACAATGATGTAGTTCGTCAAGCTGCGAAGCCGACGGTCAAGGGTGACAGCCAGGCAGACAATGATGTTACCACAGAGAGTGACCACGATGAGGATGGCAAGGCAGGACCCGACAAGCAGCTGCAGGGGGAAGTCCATCCTTTTTTCAGAGCTTGTATGGTTGTAACATGGATCCATAGCGTAGTCACATGGATGGAGCAGTCCTGCTCCCACTGGCTCCAAAGCTACCCGGAGTGACCCTCTATCAGGCAGTCCTAGAGCCCCTTCCAAAGTGACCTTGGACCTACAGTCACCTTGCAGAACATTGCAGAGTCACTTTATGTGTTCAGCCTTGTATGCTAGGAATTACATGGTCTAGAGAAAGATGTGGTCCTACAGCTTGCTTGTGCCGGTTGGTCCCATCTGGGAGCTCAGTGCTGGAGCCGATCTCCTGTGGGAGCTGCTGGTGGGTATCAATTGTTTTCTTTTCCTCTCCTGCCTTCTCCTTTCCTCTGAGTGACCATGGGGTCAGGTCCTGTGGGGTCTCTCGCACTCTGCGTGTCTGGTTGGTGTCGGCGGCAGCAGTGCTCCAGCAGGGACAGAGCTTTGCCACCTCCTGAGGACAACCTGCAAAGAAAGCACCAAGTTGGAGCTGCAATGGTCAAAAGTCCTTTGAGCCACCCCTCAAATCTGTTCAGAAATGGGGTGTCTGTGCCTTCCTGGATGCTCCTGTACACTTAAACCTGAATTGGAAGGTCCCTTGGCAGCCAGACAAGCATGTCCCTGCCAGTCAGACCTGCCCAGCCCCGGGGGTGTTCACATAATGTAGGGATGCTGAGAGGGGCAGGGATTTTAGACACCAAATTCCTACAGGCTTATGATAAAAGGAGGACTTGTGAGGATAAGAGGAAATAGTTTTCTTGAGAAAGCACTTAACTTTTCTTATACAATCTGGTAAATTTAGTCACTACTCCATCATTTATGAAGCTAGGCTGTGGCAAAAAGTCTAAGCATTTGCTTATTAAACTTTGCCTTTGTAACTGCACTTTGCAGCAGCCCGTGCCTTGTGTTGGTCCAGGCCATCAGCAACCATGCTGGCTCCTGCAGCCTGGAGAAGAAATCCTCACTCTCCTCAGGTCTCTGGGAGGGAAGAACCACCAATTTGTCAGCGGTGCAATGTTTGGGCAAGGAGGTGGCTGGAGAGGGCTCAGAGAGCTTCATGGGTCCCGTTCCCAGCAGCTGAATGGCAGCATGGAGGTTTGTTTTTCAGGGAGAGTTTGGATGGAGCTGCTCCTGCTTGTGGGACAAAGACCCAGAGTGGAGAACATCCCTTGTAGACTTATGACTGCTTTCTGTCTGGATGTAAATAACAAAAAGCTATATTTTGAAATGGAAGAAAGAGCAAACGCCTCTAACCTCTAAAAGAGCTTTTAGCTGCTGATTACAGTGGTCTCCAGGACCATGCTGCTACTAGATTGAGAGGGGCCCTGGTTCCTGTGTGAGTGCAAGGAACACCCATGTCGGGAACATGCCTAAAGGGAAACGGAGGCACTGCTGGGAGCAGGCTGAGTCGTCTGACTGTTCGTGTTGCAGCTGTGGTGTCCCCCACATGCTTCCCAGGTGAGGCTATGGGTCTTCCCATCCTCCCGGATGTGCTGGAACGCTGCAGCCATCCCCATGGGTGGTGCAGGACCCAGCTCCCCAGGCTCTCCGCAGCCCATGGAGCAGCAGTGAAACCCTCCCTGGTGGCACACAGGCTTGTGCAGGAAGGTAGAGCTGATTCTCCGCAGGGTGCAACAGGCTACAGGGATGGAGCAAACAGAAGAAACTCCAGGAAAGGAAAAGGTCCAGCCTTGCCAGAGGACAGAGGTGAGATTTTTAAAGTTAAACTCACCCTGCAAGAATAAGATAACGATGCGGAGCCAGCTGAAATGCTCTTCAGATGGTCTATGTCTTTGATTCAAGGTTAAAGGCATGGGGGCCAAGGGAGGGAGTAAACCAGGGAGACCGCATGAGTAAATAACCACTGATTGCCAGGAGCCGTACTGTGGAGAGATGGGGGCTGGACCGGCGAGATTAGAGATGATACCTGCAGCCCTGCTGCTTCTAAAGGAATTGAAAGTGAATGAGAAGTGATGAACTGGCCTGTAGGAAGCCTTCTGCTAAGCAGAGCAAGCTCACTGCCAGGCAGGGGGGTCCTCTGAATTTGGGTGCTGGGATTAATGCTGTTGGGAGAGGGATGCGATGCTTTCAGTCGTGGTGGCAGCGCGCAGAGCGGTTCCTCACCTCCTGCTGCAGCTCAGGCTCTTGCCATAGAAAGCTCTTTGTTCACGCACAAAAGGAGTGTGGAACAAGCTGAGCGCTGCCTGCCCGCTGATGGCGATGACGAGAACAGGTTGTTCTCAGAGAAGGGTATTTCCAAGTGAAAGGGATGTTTTTTCATTGCTCCCAACATGTGGAAATGGCAGGATAAATTATAGGGGGAGTAGCACGCTTAGGAAACGCTGTGGGTGGATCACAGCCTCCTACGTGGCTGCTTCACCACACATCAACAACCTGCTCCTGCCACCAGCTCTTGCAGCTGATG
This sequence comes from Chionis minor, assembly GCA_013398295.1. NCBI lineage: Eukaryota > Metazoa > Chordata > Aves > Charadriiformes > Chionidae > Chionis > Chionis minor. The sequence continues at coordinate 256,715 of VZSF01005265.1, read as the reverse complement.
TGGGCTCTGCTGGTGGGTCCCAGCTCCAGGTGCATCGGCATGCTCAGCACCCATCGCCGCGCAGGCAGAACCACACGGCAGCCCGTGGTGCAGACCTGCACCGCAGCCCTGGCCAGAAGTAGTTTCGTTTTTTATTGCTGTATCTAATTAGCTTAGGGCAAGAAATGGGCACATTTTTCGCGCCCCCCCACCTTGGGCAGGGAGTGGAAAGTATTTCCAAGTGAGAGATGGAGCCACTGGGCTGAGCTGCAGAAGGAAGGAGCAGGGGGTCCGCAAACAAAGGGGACAGAGGTGTCCCCATCCCTGCAGAGGAGCCCAGGTAGAGCTGGGCTCTCAGCAGCTCTCAGCAGCTCTCAGAGCCCGGGCGCAGGCACCCTCCCTGCATGCATGAGCTGCAGGACTCGGCTGCCCGCACACCCTTGGGACTTTGCTTCTCCGCAGGGCAGAGCCTGCCAGCTCGGATGCGGGATGTTGCAACCCTAACTGTGGCTGGTGTGTGAGAGAGTTTCCTGTATCCCTCAGCCAAACTATCTCATGGAAACATTCCTCCGAGTGATTGCAGAAAAAGCAGGCTGGTGTAAACAGGGGACTGTGGGGTCAGCCTCCTGCCATCAGAGCGCAGTCCCTGGGACAGCGCACCCAGGTGGGGCTTTCTCCTGGAGCATTGGCCCTCTGGGATGCCACATCTACACCTGATTTTCTGCCCAGGTCACTCACAGCCGCACGAGGTCCTGTGTCTTCCGCTCCTGTTGTGTTTTGGCAGAGCGAGTTCATTTCCTCCTTGATGTACGAGCAAAGCAGCTGTTTCCCACAGAGCCTTTCTAGCAATAGCCTGAATAAATTATACCCTTCCAGCCCAGTCTCACCAGGCAGCTTTTATGTTTACCTGATTATCCTCATTATCGTAGCCTGGACCTGTTTCTGGTTCAAAATCACCCTCCTGACAGTGAGGGACCAGAGTAGGGCATTGCTTCTGGGTCATTCTTCTAGTGCCTTTTCCAGCGGTGCTGGTGCTCTGATGGACACTATCTCTGCTGTGAAGACTTGTCAGGTTGCATTTGTTTTGTTGCAGTCATCCCGGGGTTCCCTAAAAGCTAGATATTTTTCCTATGGTGTTTTCAGCTGTTTAGAGTAGCAATTTTTGCTGTTAGTCCCTAAGCATGAAAACTTGTGCCAGCCTGTTGTGTTTCTGTCGATCGTCAGATCCTCTGGTTCTTCTCCTGTAGTACTTAGTCCCTTGTCCAGTTCAAAACTTCTCATAAGTTTCTCACCAGTACATTTTCTTAGAGAAACTTCCATTTTCTGAGCCAAGATCATGAATTAAAAGCATTAAATAAAATTTATCTCTAGGCTGATCTTTAAGGAACTCTATTAATAGCCTTCTCCGGAGCATTAATGATCTTTCCATTGTAATGTACTATCGTCTCCCCATTAGCCTCCTTACAATTTTCATAGTAATTCCTGCCTTCTCCTGCCTGAATAGATATTTTCTGCTCTGTTGCAGCCCATATTTCATTTGATCCACTGTGTTCCCATTTAAAATGGCAATTATCTCCTCTAGGGAGGGGGCTGTGATTTATTGGTGGCAAATTCCTGTTGTATTTTACCTTTTTATTCCTACTCCCCATCTTTCAGCATCCTTTCCTTCAGCATTGTTTATTCCAGCACTTTGTGCACTTATGCAGCAAGACTAACGTGATGCAGCACCTGCTCCGGCGGCGTAGGTAATATGTTTGTTGCTCTCCATTCATATGCTTCTACTTCTGGCATAATAGGTTTGTTTAAAATCTGTGAAAAGTCAAGGTACATCGGCACTACAAGTGGATGCACGGGTAGAAAGGAGCACTTGGTGAGTGCTTGAATGTGGTAGCCTGTCTTTGGGAAGTGTTTCCCACCACCCAAAAGGGCACCGACAGCAATGGTCAGGGGCTCAGGAGAAGCTCCGCATGAAACACTTTAGCTCTGTCTTTGGGACAGGATGGCTCTGCTCTCAGGCAGACCTGAAATGTCGCTCTGCCTCTTGCATTAGCTTCTTTCGGAGCAAAGTGCCAGCAGAAGTCACTTAAGGAGCACAGAAAATTCCCTAGCCCTGCTGAGCTTGCAGCAAAGCGTCATGGGTTTTTCTAAAATTATGTTCAAGTGCTTCCAGAGATTAAACATCTGGGCAGGCTGAGAGAGGTACTTCAGCCAAGGCTGTGAGATGAACAGGAGGGTCGAGATTTCTTCTGGTCTCGAAAGAGGACATTTGAGGTTTGATGGTGGGGAGCGGGCAGGGCTGGGAGCTGCGGGGACCCTGGCAAAGGGCTGTTTCCATCTGCTGCCAGAGCCATGAGCCTGCCTAACATTGGGACAAGACCAAATTTGTCAGAGTTAGGGCTTGAAGGCAATGTGAGAGGGGACAAAGGTGAGAGTGGTGCAGAAACTGTCTTGCTGTGCTGTGTGTGGAGCGCTCTGGTGAGGTTGTGGGGTGGTTTCTAGCTTATGAGCAGCCTTCCTGGAAGGGCTGTGCTCCTCCCCACACCTCCCATGCAGTGCTGCACCCCATAGCATCCCCCAGCATGCCTCTTCCCCGTGCTTGGTTAGCCCCATCTCTGGCTTCCTTGTTTCCATCTCTCTCTCCCTTGTCTCCCCTCTGTTCCTCGGGGCAGGGTGCTTGGTGTGCGGCTCTTGAGTGCTCACCCACCAACGGTGACCCGTGCTCTCGTTCAGGTGGCTGGCTAGACACAGCTCACCCCAGGATCTTACATCTAGAGAGTTGAAGTCTCATTTTTGCAGACCCCCTTTGCAAACCTCTCTGGGGCTGTGCGGGGGACACAGGGGTCCTGCCTGGCTCCATCCCCAGACACTTTTGTCCCTGCTCCTCGGTCTCCTCTAGAGCCTGCTGCTCTCTCTGCCTTGTCCCAGCCTGAACCCTGACTGACACACAGCAGCAGTTACTGCCTCTGGCGTGAGGAGAGGCACTGGGGGAGGCAGGACACAATTCCCACCACACGCCCCAGGAGGAAAAGGTCTCTGTGGGTTAGGGGGAGTTTGAGACCCCTGAAAGTAGAAAGCCTGAAAGGATAGATGGAAACCAGCAGAGCAGTCAGCATTTTGAAAGTTTGCTCTGTGGAGGGTGCCTGGGAAAGGTGAAACTGGAACAGAGTTTCTGGGTTCGTGGGTGTGCTTGGAGCTGCGTGAGTTCCTGGCAGAGCCCCAGGGCTCAGCCTCCTACTAAAGCCTGTTCTGGCTGGGGGACAGTGGGCACTGTGTGTCCCTGGTGACTGCCCACCCCCTGCGCCAGTGCTACAGCCCTGCTTGTGGTACCCAGTCTTGGGGGTGCCCTGCCCCACAGAGCCAGCCGTGCCCCCTGGATGGGGCAACCTCTGCTCCAGCAGATGCCCACCAGCTGCGGAGGGCTGGATGGAGGGGCAGGGGTGCTCGGAGAAGGGGCTCGGGCAGCTTGGTGCAAGAAGTTGTCTTAGCAGCAAATCTCATGGGGAGGCTGCTTGAGCGGAGACACTTCTCACCCGCAGATGCTTAGGCAGGGCAGGACTCTGCTTCCATGCCCTGGGCACACTCCGCCCATGTCCTTCCGCTGACTTTGATGTTCTCCGCTCTGGCGGTCCCCGCCAGCAAAAGTCCCCAAACTGGCCTTTGCTCCAGACACAGCAGGATGATGATGGTATGAAGGTCTGATGAGTGACACCCTCTTGCTCTGATGTGGGTGGCCCATTGCAGGGGGCTTGGCACAGCCCAACCTCAGCGAGGACCCACTGACCCCCTCTAAGATCTCACCTAGAAAGTGATCTACAAAAGTAACAACCAAGCAAAAAGTAAGGCAAAAGCTTTACCTGGGAGAGGTGCTGCTTTCCCACAGCACCTGAGCAGGTGGGAGCCCTCGGTGGCTGCACTGCCTCCAACTTTCCCCCGGCACGCGTGGCTCAGTTTGTGAAGGCAGAAGCGTGTGCTGCTAGAGGCGGCTGCCGCCTCTCCTCTCCTTTCCTTCCTCCCTCCCTCCCTCCTCACATACCAATATCCAGGCAGCGCGGTGACTGCAACATGAGTCAGACCACAAGTGGGTGGGATCAGAGCTGTGAACTCAGACACTGAGGTTATCATCCGGCAAATTTGAAATGCTGAAAGTGAGCTGTACTCTGGGCCATGTGGCGTGTCGGACTCCACCGAGCCATGCCAGGCACGGAGAGGGGTGTGGGATACCTGCTGCTGCTTCCTTGTGTGCTACTATCACCTCCCTCGCTAACCTTCAGGTTTTGGGGCACTTGCCACTCGCTAGCCATGTGCAAAGCCACCCTCCCAAGTGGTGCTCTGCTGCAGGCGAGCACTTGCCTCCTGCTGGGATGCCTGATGCCACCACTAGCTCCCAGTGCAAACCAGGGAGCCCCCTGACAGGGAACACAGCTGGACCTGCAGCTGGATGGTCTGAGATGGCTCAGAGGCTGCAGGGAGGATCCACTGTCAGACTGCACTGGGGAGAGATAAGGGATAAAGCTGGGGGTAGCTGCAAAGTGAAAGGAGGAAATGAGCCCAGCCAACGCTGGGGTGCAAATTTGCTCTGTGAGCAACTCAAGGCGGCAGGAGGAGCCCGTGCCGAGGTGCCGGGGGTTCTGTGCCATGGCAGGGAGAGGCTTCACGTGCTCCAGGCCAGTGGTAGGGGTGCTCCAGGCTGGGCATCTTTCCCGCAAGGCTGCAGTTGCCTCTGCTAAAATTTGTCTCCTGCATGTGTGATGGCAGGGAGGGAACCACACCAAATGACAAACCGGCAGTGACAGCCTTTTATGTCTCTCAAATCTTTCATCTGTGGGTTTCAAAGCAGTGTGCGAATGGTAACTGCTGGGCCAGCTGTGCGAGGGTCTGTTTCCCCTTTTTAGCTGTCCCTCTCGAGCTGAGCAGGTTGTGGGCTGTCAGCAGAGCTCCAGCGAAGCTTGGCCACCCCCCAGGCTCCGTGTGGCCTGGGGAGAGCAGCACCGGCAGCAATGCACTGCGAGTGAGGTGCGTCAGTCCTCACCAGCTACTTCCGAGCTCCCCGAGCAACTAGCCGGGGACTGACCTATTATAGTCTGGATGTGGCCCTGGGATCCCCAAGCTGGAAGGAGACAGATCCTGCTGCTCCCCCAATGCCCTGTGCTGGGAACTGAGAGCACATCCCAGCCTCCCTCTCTGCCAAACGGGGATACCGGTGGCACTGACACACAGACCAAAGTGCCTTTGATGTGTTTATCTCTGCAGACCAAAGCACAGATCTGTCTTTAATAAGCTTATGATCTGCTGGAGCCAGAGAGTTTTCCCGCTCATCGGCAGCCCTGTGATGTGTCTGGGTAGCAGAGCCGAGGACTGGCTGCCGGGAGCCTCGCGAGCGGCTGGTGTGTGCAGCGTGTGGCTGCGGAGGGATCCCTCCTGGAAAACAAGATTCAAATCTGCTCAGGAATGTCTGCGTCAGCTAAAGTCGCTGAGGTGTTGCTTTATTCCAGGGCTCCTCGCTTGGCTCTGCTATAGGAGGAATCTTTCGTCTGAAGTCTCAGAACAGGAAGCGCCATGTAGGGATAAAAGGCTCTGGTTATTGGAGCAGGATCTGCTCTCCAGCCCACTTGCCCTAATTCCTCCCACGGGGCAGGCTCTGAGCTCAGTGAGCTCCATCTTCCCAACGTCTCTGAGGAGCTTCAAAGGTTCAAACTCTCACCCAGCTTCATCAGCCACCGCGGGCAGGCAGCAGAGAGGAATGGTTGCAGCGTCCCCCCTCCGCTGCCTCCCCCAGTCCCCAGGACCGGCACCCCGACCCAGTCCACCCAGTAGCGAGAGACTGGGCTGGTGGCTGGGGCCGGGCTGCTGTGCCTGTCCCCGGGCTGGATCGCTCGGTCCCAGCTCTGCAGAAGGATGCTGCGTGCAGGGTGCTGGGGGTGCGGTGTCCGAGCAGCCTCGGGCTTGCAGGGCCGTCTGGGTCATGGGGAAACCCACCACCTCTGCAAACCCCTGAGCACAGGAGATCCTCAAAATCTGGCCTTTTTCCATGACTGGGCGACTATGGAGCTTCTGAGGGGCAGTATGGGCTGGTATGCTAGAACTGAATTAATTGGAGAACATAGCACTGGAGATGGGAGAAGTACAGCCTGCACGGACCATGCAGTGAGGTGCAGGGAAGCAGCTGGACCTGGAGCTGAGAGGAGCCATGCAGGGGCATTCCCGCTGGCATGAGCTAAGCAACCTGGGAAGTGGCAGATGTAATACCTGCAGAGGCTGCAACTGGAAAATATCAGTGGTGGCAGGCTCTGAAAAGGAAGGAGGCAATTGATACCCGTCAGACCCGATGGTTGACCCACCACATGTGCCCAGGCAGCATGGCCGCCTTGGGGCTGCATGGAGCAGGCAGCAGCTGGCGACAGTCATAAAGTGGGATATTCCCTAAGTGCGCTGTGCTGAGCCATGGAGTGAGTAATGAGTCAGGAAATGACAAGGAGAGGTCTTCTGACATCTTCTCTGTGTGAAGCAGCAGTTATTAAAGGCTGCAGCAATTCTGGGAGCTGGGAAAGTGCAAAAGAAGCCAGGGAAAGTCTGGGACTCCAGGAATAGGGATGTGAGATTTGGCAAACACGGGAGCTCCTGGAAAGCCTCAAATGGTGATGAAAAGCCTCAGATGGTGAAGTTATGCCTGGAAGGTGGCTGCCAACCTGGGAGCTCAGCTCTGAGAAGGGCTCGGGGATACAGCTCTGCGCTGTTCTCCCCAGCCTGAGCTGGGTTTGGAAAAGCCAAAGAAGGAAGAGGAGTAGAAAATACCTAGAAAACAAAGCATCTGGGTGTAGAGCATCTCCACTGTCAGTGCAGGCTGAGAGGAGACGGTGGGGTGTCCCGTTGGGTTTCAGAGACATTTATGTAAACTCTGGCAGAAGATGCTGGGTTAGGGAAATGGGACTTGTGCTGAGCTGTTTCCTCTGGAAAAAATCAAAATTAAAAAGCCATGGAAAGGTCCTGACCCTGTGACAGACTGCTGCTCTTCCCGGCTAGATGGGAGAGGTCAGTAACTTACTCAAATCATCCAAACACTTTGATTTCCAGTGGATTATATACATGGCAAAAATAAAAGGGAGAGACCTTCTCTATGTGTTAATATGCTTTTTTCTTTTTTAAACAAATACTTTCCAGTGAGATCCTGTCCTGGACAAAATGGTAAATGCTGAGAGAAATCTCTGATATTCCCTGCCGGGGGCTGTGTAAGCGAGAGCATACTTGAGGGGAATAAATACTACAAGGAAAGGATGTGTAAAACAGCTGTAGTGAGCATGACATGGGGACCTGGCAGCTGTGCAAGGAATGGTTCCTGCCTGCAGACCAGGCAGCTCCCAATGGCGGTGGGAGACCCTCACTGGGCTGTGGCTGAGCTTCAGAGCAACATCCTGCTTGTGTATATATTTTTGGCATGCCAGAAATCCTGGCTATTACAGGAATATCGCTATTGAAAGGTGCCTTTCCTGTACCGGGACACATGTACCGGAGACGGAAAGAGTGCTCTGGCCTTTCCCACCTCCTTGGTTGCTGCAATGCTGATCCCAAGGAGGCTTAGCAGGATCCCATCTGCTGTGATATAGTGTCATACTATAGACACAGTCTGTGATATATTTCTTAAGCTTCTCCTAGTGCAGAGAGAGGATGTTAGAGGTTTATTTCCAGGTTGCCAGTCTGTTTGTGTTCTACAAAGCTTTACAAGCTCTAACGAGGACTGGAGGGTGCTGGCTGGCTTCACACCAGTATGGAGCATCCTTTAGACAGTTGAAGGCTCACATTTTTTCCAGTGCATCCAAGGGCCAAGGAGGGTCCTCAGTTCACTTGAACACAGCTGTTTGTGAATTAAACTGTGCTAAGGAGAGCGCTGTTTGTATGATACCAGTACAGGGGTTTTCATCTCTCTGACGCACTATAAAGAGAAAAAGAAAAGGCTGAGGTCCGTGGGAGGAGGTGACAGTCATTCCTCCCCAGACCACCAGGCTGGAAGGGGAGCGGGAGCCTTGGCACAGCGTGCATCTTCCCGCCAGTGTGCAGGAAGCGTCCCCAGGAAGGCAGCAACGGGCTATGGCTCCGATGAGTGGGTCTTTTATGGGCTTTAGCACTAATCCTGCCAAATACAATTGTGCATGTCCTTGTTTTCCAGATAAATATTTAATCCGCCTCCAAACACTGCCGAGATCATGGTCTGGGTGATATCTTGTGGCAGCAGGTTAATTTGGGGCTGTGCAAAGCTGTTGCGCTCTCTGGATGTGGAGGAGGCTGAGCTGCAGGTTGCTTTTGGTCCAAGGAGCAGGGTGGGAGGATGGGGTGCTCCAGGCTACAGCCTTGCTCAGACCCCTCCAAGCGGTTTTGGGCCCTCTGTCAGGAAGGTCAGCCAATTTCTGCAGAAATGAGCTGTTTGGTTTCATCTCGGGGCCAGTGAAGTCCGATCTGTGTATATAAATGCCTGCTCTGAGGCTCTTTGGGTGGTTTATGACCTCTCCGGGCTGGAATCTGGCTCCTGCCCCATGGCTTTGCAGGGAAGGATTGCCTGCATGGCTCCCAGGTGCTTCTGAAGCGTTTCCCTGCAAAGCTGGCAGGAGGTTGTGCTGCTGGGCACAAGGCAGGAACGAAAGGATTAGCAAAACGCTCCCCTGCAGCGGGACCGCCATGGGGCTGGCAAGGAGGACGGAGCTCGGTGCATGGAGCTGGAAGCAGGCATTGCCCAGGCAGGCTGCCGGCTGCTGCTGCCAGCTCACACCCTGCCCGGGACCCGTGCTGGGACCCTGCTGTCCCCTGCCTGGCCTGCCAGCATGGGCAGATGGGGCACAGGGTGGCCCTGCAAAGACCAAGGGTTGCAGAGGGATCATGAAGCCAACGCGGTGCTGAGCTGCTCCCAGCTGAGCTGACCCACAACGTGCATGTCCTCTGCTGCAGGTGGGACTTCTCACAGTCCCACGCTTGATCCTGGCTGATAAGCAGCCTGTGTGCAGGAGGAGCTGGAGCATCTCTCAGGGCGAGCATCTACCAACTGCGACCTTCCTCTTCATGGAGGCTTTTCTGGCTGAAAAGCTCTAAGGGTGAGGAACACACGTAATAGAGGCCTGGAGGACTTGTCCTCTGAGAAAAGGCTAACGGGATTTTGAAAGGAGCAGGTGTCATAACCTGCATATATTTACAGTTTCGTCACAGGGAAGGAGAGTAGGAGCTCCCTACCCCTGAGAAGAGCAGTAGCAGCCAAGGGCTTAGACTGCAAAAACTACAAGGATAGTCATGCACTGGAAGGAATTTCTTAAGGAATTTTAGGTTGGACAAAGTGCCAAAGTCGGCACAGAGTTGGAGCGCCTGGCAAGAAGCATCACTAGCAGCAGCCACCCCAGCACCCGTGCATTGCTTTCCCATATTCCTTATATACAACCCCAATATACCATGAGCTTCTGGGAAACATCAATGTGGAAACGGCTGTAGTGGCTCAGAGCAGAAGACCTGCCGTCTAATAATAATCACCTATGAAAAAAGTGAACGGAGGTGGTGAAACGTGCCCACAGCTGTCCCTCTGCAAACCACAAGCTGAGACTTGTGACCGGTGCTTGGTGACAGCCGTGCTGATGGGGGAGAGCAGACACTGCTGTGCCCAGGATGGGCTCGCCCCGGGTGGACGGATCAGGCCCGTCCTGCCTTGTACGGGAAGCGCGAGAGCCGGTGTGGTGAGGCAACAAATTCCCAAATATACTTTTTTCCCCCAACACCCTTACGCAGCCTGGAATGAGACCAAAAACGTAGGGCTGAAATCTCTCTCCAGACAATTAATTATTGCAGAGAGACAATTTGTTAAGCAAGAGAGGCTTTTAATTTGTAAGAGCTCATCTATTCTTATTGTATCTTTTAAACTGAAGGAAGTGGAGTTGATCAAAATAGACTTGAAATAGAAGATTTTAATTTAGAGGCTATGTTCAATGTGCCGACAAAAATAGGAAACAGCTCTCTCAGAAGAGCATGCTCCCCCTGAAACCCGGCTGGAGTCTGCAGAGAGTGCTCCAGAACAGCTCAAATCGTTACAAAAATACTTGAAAATCTTTTAGCGAAATTTGGCTGGACTGGCTCAGGAAAGGCAGGGCTCTCCCTGTTGCTGATTGCTGCCCAGGGTGTTGATTCCCTCCCTGCAGGGCTCCCACCGGCACAGCGTGGGAAGGGGAGGCAGGGAATGGGGTTTGGTAAGTAACCTTTGCAGCCTTGCAGGAGGTCAGACCCGTGTTCCGCTGCCCTTTGGGAGGCCCCATCGAGTTTGGGTTGTACAAGGAATGGGAGAAAGGATGGGGCAGTTGCAAGGGATCCTCGCCAGGCGGCCGAGCCAAGTCCTGCAGCCTGGTGAAGCATCTACATGCTCCCCCCCACCTCCTTGTCCCAAGCTTTGTGTATCCCACGGCGGGACCCCAAACTGCGAGGCAGGTAGAGAAGAAAGTGGAAGAAAGCCATGATGGGCCTGGGAAAGGCTGTCAGGCTGTCATCCTGTACCCAGCGGCTTCCCTGCTTGGAGCCGGGATGGGACCGGCACGACCCCCTGTGCCGGGACAAGGAGCCATGCAGTGGGTGAGCCGGGGCTGCGGCAGCGTGGGGAACTGCCCAGGGAACATTTGCAGTTTAGCATCTTTTCATCAGAAAACACGGGGTTCTTCAAAGCTGTCAGTCTCTGCAGAAAAGGATACGTTTTGACCAGTCTCCTCATTGCACTTGTTCTTTTGAAGTATCTATATTTAGAAATCTTTGTGAAGTCACGCATTGACACTTTTCAAAGGAGAATGGTTCGGTTTTTGCTTTGAAACACTTATTTAGAAATTTGTGTTTATCTGCAGCATAACAAGTAGGTTGGGCCGTAGAAATGGCTGGAAACAGAAGTAAAATGACCCTTTCTGTCGTTGCTCTGGGCACCTCACTTGCAAAATATGTTGAAATCCCAACTTTTTGTCCCAATTCAAGCTGGGAATTACTCTCTTTTAAGTCTGTGCATGGACGCTGTTTCTTATCTAGTTGAAAAGCTGCATGAAACAGCCACCAACTAGAAATTAAATGCTGCTTTCCGTAAAAGATGAGGGACTCTCCCCAACCAAGGCATTGCTCCCTGAAGACTGCAGGTCGGTTGAGGAGGAACTCGCCGTACAGATCCTATCAGCTGGCTGGAGGAGAGGAGCCAGCCCGCGGGCAATGCAGTTGGAAGCAGAATCGACTCTCTTTGCTTCAGCTTAAAAAATAATCATCTATAATGAAGTGAAGGCAAAAGGGAAACTGGGTAGAAATTGAATTAGAGCTGTGGTTGTTCCAGTACTTGCCTGCGGCCCTCTGCAAGCGGAGCTCCCCCAGACCCAGCCTGCTTCCCAGCCGTCTCTGAAGCCTGGAGAGGCACCTGTGGGTGCAATGGGGCAATTTGCGTTTGGGGCTGTTGGCTTCTTGGAAGGAGGGTGAGAAATTCAAAGGTAAATCACTCTAAATAAACAAACCGACCCTGCTGCAGGGCTATGCAGCAAGAGCCTGTTAGTAATGGGAGCTGCGTGTGCTGGCTCTGCATGGCAGCATTAGATTAGCATAGTTGATTAGGCACGTTGCAGTCTCAACTTTCTGCTTAGCAGAGCTGGGGGTTTTCCTAGAAATGTCTAGAAATCAGATGGCAAGTCGAGTGCTTCAGTTATGGGAAGGAGAATTAGCACTCACATGTATGCCGCAAGCAGGCAGAAGCTGAAGGGAATGAGATGTTCCTCCAGTATTTTTGTCTGGGACCAAAATTGGTCCAAAGTCGTGAAGTCGGGATGCTCCCACAATGATGCTCAAAGACTCTTGCTTCTCCATTTACCTGGGATATTTCAGGACTACGAATGCTGTGAGCCCAGTCCTGGTTTTGGGCTGAGATCATTCATAAAAACCTGTCCCAGGCCTGCCCCAGCACCCTGCCATAGCCCTTCCAGCCGCTGATCTAACTCTCAACCCATGGGCCAGTCCCCGTCCCCCCAGGCTGTCGGAGACTTAGTGGTGCTCCAGTAAACACCCTGCTGCAATTGAGGTAGATTAGATCTCCATTCCTCCCATTTACAGAGGCAATATCTTATCTGCAATATCTTATCAGGCTGTCTGGCACCCTTCGGGGATTGGAAAACAGGCTCTGAGCTCCAGCTCCCGCTTCCCTTGGACTTTGCTCTATGCCTGGTGTGTGGCATGGGACACCTGAATAGTCTGTATTTGGTGGAGTGGCATTTTTCCCTCTCCTAAGGCGAAGTGCTCTGTTTTCTGTTCTCCTTTCCCTATGCTTGGTGAAGGTTTTGATGGGTAGATTTCAGTGTCAGGTGTTCAGTGCTGGGGGATAGGAACCACCCGTCCCCATGACATGAGTTTGCTGCCCTCTCTCACTCCTGATCTGGAGGGATGTGACATTTCCACATCCATCTCCTCATTCCTGTTATGCTCACACTCTCTGCACACTGACAGGTTGTTAGCAAGAGGATGCATTAGTTTTGGATCCCATTTAGGCTAACTTTAATCTATACCCCATCCTCTCTGTACAGCACCTCCATTTCTTCTTTCCTTCTTTTCCTCTGATGTACACGGCTAAAACTTCTCTTGTTATTTTTCTTGCCATCCTCTGCAAGAGCCAATTCAGCCTGACCTTTGCCAGTTCTCACTTTATGTCTTGGGCGTTTCAAGACATAGGGGTAGGCTGCCTTTTTCCTTTGCAGCACAATCCTTTTACCCCATTCCTTGTCAGCGCTCTCTGTCCTTTTTTTGTAGTTATTTCCTTGGCCAGCACAAAAGCCCTTTCTGGGTTTGAAATACATGTTCCAGAGATCAAAGCTGCAAAATCACTAAAGGAGACTCCAAGCCATCTCTGTGTACAAGTCCCCAGCCTCGCCGACCAGCTGGTTATATACTCAGGGATGCACATGTGGCAGAGTCCATCGGGAGGGCAGCCAGCAGCATGGCACTGGGCTGGGGAGCCCAGCAGCAGCGCAGAGGTGGAAGAAGAACCACAAAGAAGGAAATTCCTCACTCCCAAACATCAAGATGAGAAATGGTCCCAGCGGTTTATTTTTATCTAGTGCTCTTCTATTTCTGGGGCACCACCATGTATTGAGCGATGTTCGGAGCTGCGGCGTGGCGGCTGTTCTACTCTGGTCCCTCCGCAAGCTTTGCCCTGCTTTTACATTGAAGGGAGAAATGGAAAAAAATATCACCTGCCCTTCCTCATGCTGCTTCATTTCCAGGCTGGGAAATCTAATGTCAAAGTCAGCTCTGGTCATCTTGCAGGGCAGAAAGAGAGCATGAGAGTTGTGCAGGATTTGGGGCTTGTGGGTCCCAGAAGATTCATTAGGGAAGGAGTGCTAACACAGGGCTGAAGGCAGATGGACAGCACTGTTTTATTTGGCTAAATGCCAAAAAAAAAAAAAAAAAATTTAAGAAAGACCAAAGCTTTTGTCCAAACACCGTCACTGTTTTGGGAAGGCCAGCCCTGGGAAAAGGAGCTGTGTCCTACCCAGTTTGCCAGTGTGTCTCCTGGACCTGGGAAGGTCCTGGTGCCCTGGGTAGGACCAGGGCTGCGGAGCTCCTCCAGCTGCACTGTCCTGCCGACCTACAGCCAGAGCCGTCCCGCTGGCTGTGCCCGCACTGGCTCCGCTTTGGCTGTCATGGAAGCTGTTAGAGGGCAGCTGCTCATGCCCTGCTGTGCGGTGCTCGGCTCCGCTACTTGCCAGCTCCTGGCTGGCTGCACATGACGGGTCGGACACTTGTCACTCCTGTACTGGAGGCTAAACCCATCCTTACTGCAATGGAGGGATCTGCATGGATAAGCTGGATCCCAGACAGAAGACTTTGCAAGAAGAGCAAACAGTTGTTTCTTCCCTCCCATCTCTTGCGTCTCTCCTACAGCTTTGGGCATGGCCAGGGACAATTTTATTTTGACCTATGTCACCTGGAGCACTTTCTGCCTTGTGTCTCTGCATTGTCTCTCACCTCACCAGGCAGCCCTCGTCCTTCAAAGCCCAGCTTAAAAATGCCCCCATGCTCTTGCATGGGACCACCGTTGCCAAGCGGCACCCTGAGAAACCCGTGACTGGTGGCCCTCTGATGAGATGGAGCAGCTGGTCCTCAGCAGCTGCCCCCTGGCCCTCCTGTTCCTCCAACCTCTGCAAAGAGAGTTGCCATCCCTTGGCATCTTTGACTCTGCTGCCTGCGCACACCTCCTGTTCCCAGCCTTCCTCGTGGGAACTGGTGGCTTTGACTCTTGCCCCATTGCCAAGGCTGGTCTGACTTGGCACAGGGATCCTGGAGCAGAAATTGCTGGAGTGCCGCAGGGTAGGAGACGTGCTCCATCTGCCTGGGATCAGGAGAAAGATCCCCAGAGGCCAAAGGCTGCTCCAGGAGTCTTTTACTTTGCTGCCAACACAACTGTTTTTCCAAGGCATAACCGTTTCCAGAAATCCATGGAGTCAAGACCTGCTATTTCTTCACTTCTAAACAAAACAAACCCTAGTTTGCTTTCTTCCAGGGAAAAAAGCGTTTGTTTCAGAGAATAAAATCAGGCAGAAAGAGAACAGGCTCTTGTTTCGTCTCTTATTCGGTAATGATAAATCTGGGGAGAAGCGAATTACTTTGCAGGAACTGGGAGACCGGTGCATGGCCTGGACGTGCTCTGGTCTGCACAGGGAAGAGTCATCCATACTTGCAAGATGTTTTAAGCATCTTTCCAACCTGATCATCCTTTGGAAGTGGTTGGGCTCCTTCTCCCTGGTGCCTTAGGCACTGTGAGCAGCATGACGAGCTCACTGCCACGCCGCCTTTGCAGCTCAGCAGAACGATCATGCGTAAAATCCCCTGGTAATTTACCCTGAGTGGGATCCTGTGATTTGCTGACATTCCTTATAAACTGAAACGAACATAAAAGAAATGAATGCAGAGTCGCTAATTTGGAAACTCATTTTGAATAACTCCTCACCGATGTGGTAACGGTTAGCAGGGAGCCCTGGTGATAAATAATAGTTGCTTAAATCCTGAATTGGCTATAAATTGGTATGAAGGAACGGAATCCCCTGCGTGAGGTGAGGCTCAGTGAGTTACTCTACGCTCATCAGCAGCCTCAGGTGAAGACAGAGGTAGTTTTAGCTGTATGAGGCTGTAGTAGCAGATGTCCTGACATACATAAACTAGAAGATCATATGCATCCTCAAATGTCAGCTCTGCTTTACATCGCTTACTGCTTCTGGGAGCTGCAGGGCTTTACACCAGCGGATTATCCGCCTCCCTTCTTTGCCAAGCACTCCTCCTTTTTAGCTGCTTGGTGTAATTGCATATAAACTGGGAAGATCCCACAGGGATCATTACTTTTCTGCACAAACCACTTCCCTTATTCACATTTCACATCATCACCTACAGGCATCCCTGAGACCAAGCAGCGTTTCCTTGCAGGGCAGAGTGGTTCGTGCAGGGCTGCAGCGGTAGCAGGCAGAGAGCTGCTGTGCCCAGGGCTGGATGGGACGATGCGGTCTGAGACCTCTGTGGTGATACCCAAGGTGGTGGTGGGGCAAGGTTTCCTCGTGGACAACTCGCTTTCCTTCCTGGTGGCTCATCCTACCCAGCATCTCTGCTATGTTCAGTCCTGGAGAAGGGAATGTGGCATCCAAGATGCTCGGGATGGATCAGAAGAAGGGACATGGGTCGGGAGCGCGGTAGCATCTCCTCCCTCCCACAGGCTTGAGGCTGACTTGGCAGGGCTGCTGGGTGAGCATAAGCCACCAAGCTGGATCCACCTTCTGGCGCTGTGGTCTGATGTATAACAGCATCTGGGAGGCTGAAGGATGTGCAAGGAAATGCTGACGGTGAGAGTGAAGCTTGGACACAGGCTTTCTCTGCTGAACGTGACTGCTTTTTGGAAGCCATGAGTCTGAGCTGTAATAAGGATAAAATTAAAGTTTCTTTTCACCACATTTTGTCTTCCAAAAGAGCTGCTGGTGCGGTTGTAGGTGGCTGTGATTGCAGCGACACCTTCATGGTGTATAGCGTTTGCTGGTTAAGAGGGCAAATTGTGCTAACATTGCAAGTTTTGTTGATTTGGGTGGCTAAGGCATGACTCAGCCAACAGCCTGCAGAGTCGGTGGTCACATCAGCCAGAGGCAGCTTCTACCAGCGTCATCGCCCTGAAAAGCAATTGCAGAAGCAGACTGCAATTCTTTGTAACCAGAAATGTGGAAAGACACATCTTTATCTTTCAAAACCTTGAGACCAAAGCAGTGGGTTGTTACACACACTGGGAATGAGTCAGAGCTCAGAGGACTACTCAGCATTTCAGGTACTGATCTGGCACTCAGCCCTAAGAGTTAAGACTTTCTGTTGGGTTTCCTCCATCTGCGGCACCTCAGGCAGACCCATCCATTGAGAAGGCAGAGATCCGCTTCTGCTTATCTGAAAAGGAAATTGTTGTACAGATTGTGAACTGTGGTAGCTAGACCACAAAAAGCAAGGCAGCTTGTCCAGCACAGAGTTATGGAAGATCTTACCTGGCTGTGTATGTGCTTGAGGAAGGTTTATAGGAGCTCAGCGTTTGCTTTGGTTAAAAATGTTCTGAACTTGCCAAGTCCTTGCATTTATTGTGGCCTCTTGGGTGTGTGGTTTTTGGCCGCGCTGTACTAAACATTACTAGCTGTGGCAAACCCATAGCTATGATCCCTCCATGTACTTTTTCTCCACGTTGAGTTATTTCTAATTAAATCACATGGGTTTCTTCCTCCTGCTTCTTCCCACTAGAGGCTGTGATTTATAACATAAAATTGCGTATTTTTAAATGTCCCTTCTGTATGATAAATGGCCTTTAAATACGCTACTATAAGTGACTCCAGGGAGATAAGCCCTGCTTGAGGCATGCAGCTTTTGGCTGCGTGTCCTTTGAAAGGCATGACATGTTTAAGAAACACCTCATGTTAGACAAACTGTTCGCAGACTGAAGACATCCAACAGCAGCCAGTGATGAATGTTTTGTGCATCAGAAGATGTAAATCTTATTTTAATCCTGCCCGATTCATGGCCAGCTTATCCTAAGCTGGGCTCAGGTCTTTCTGCCTTGTCTTCTGGGTACTTCTTGCCTTGATCACCAGGGCAGGTGGTTGGCAATCCCCAGCCTGCAGAAGTGCAAAGGCAGCATAAAGCCATCAACTCCAAATGACTCAATAGCAATAACTCAGAGCAGGAGGCCTCCAGCTCAGCGAGACACCCCAACGGACTATTAGGACTTCCTTTGACTGGAAGATCTATTTATTGCAGGGAGGGTCCTGTCGCCTGGGACTTTGGTTTCTATGAGCTCAAAAAAAGCTCAGAGCTGGCTAGGAGACCTGCAGCTGTGATTATAACCAGATTGACCTTTTGAAACGCTTCTCTTCCTCAAGCTGGGGTAAGAGCACAGCTTTCCAAGCCAGAAGGCTGATGTTGGGATTGCTTCATTCAGCAGTATTGGGTAAAGGCTAATAAACACCACTAAGAGCTTGCTAATAGCTCTAATTAGACTGCAGCTGATGCTTCATAAGTGGTTCTCTTGCCTCCTCCGCCTCTTCCTTGCAGCTATTTCCTGGTGGAGTTTAGGAAGGTGAGGTGGATTAATGCTACTTTGGGAGACAGTCAAGAGTCCTAGCTGCAAAATCACATTTTCCTCTTGGCTTTTTTTTGCAGTGGGTCTGGCAGGGATTTCTCAGGGCAGCCGTCTGCTTCTGTCTGGGCTGGGTTGAGGTGCAGATGAGGTGTTTGCCTTGCTGGCAATAGGCCTAATTTGGGAGTTTGATAAACCAGAGTTAGGATGAAAATGCAGCTTTGAAGAGCTATTCACCCTTGCTGCTGGGACCTTTCCTATAGCTATGAGAGAATCAGCAAGTTGTTTCCTCAAATACATGGGCAAAAGAAACTGTGATAAAAGGGTTTAAAGAAGGAGCTTGTGTTAAAAAAGGAAAGGTTTGTTGAAGTTTTTGTGTTGTGTTTTTTTCCTCACCCTTTTTAACTTTGAATGCTTCTTGCAGCAGAAGACTCTTGCACGTTGAGACTTCAGTTGTCTTGTGTCACATAAGATTTTTAAACTGCCTTTTTTTTTTTTTTTTTTTAATTGGTCAAGGATCCTGACCGTGAAGGCACAGGGGATGCCCGGTGCTGTGCAGCAGGGGCTCAGGGGCTCATCACTGTTCAGCATCTATTTCTCAGCTATCTGCAGAATCTGTGAGGTCTGGGCACAGGAACACAGGGGTCCCCCCAGTCCAGGTCTGGGTGTCACATCACCAGAAATATGCCACGATGCTCCAGCCCTTGCCTTGGAGCATCGTGTGCTGCTTTTCTCATCCCAATCCTCTGTTTACAGGCACTGGGTTTCTCATATGTGCGAGCTGGCCTGAGCTGCAGAAGTACTTGGGCTCCTACAGCAGCGTCATGGAAAACACCGTTCACTGCATCGCAGAGTGAGGTGGGTTGTAAAGCCTTTGCAGAGCCCAGGCAATGCTGCAGGGCTCTGCTGTTTCTTGGCTTGAGGATCCTAATTCTGGCTCTTCCCTCCTGCACCTTCTCTTACGGTTCCTGTAACGCAGCTGAACAACCTGCTGTGCAACAACCTTCCTCCACAGGGATTCATGGGCATATTTTGAAAGCATCTCTAGTCTAAGCCCCCACAAACAAAAAAAAAAAAAAAA
>VZSF01005265.1:181600-236578 GCA_013398295.1 Chionis minor | reverse complement strand
GGGGGGGGGGGGGGGGAGCAGAAGAGTTTAATGCTGCTCCCAAATGAGTGCCAGAGGACACATCCTGGCAGTGCAGGCAGGTGATCCCACCAACAAGGAGCTCCTGGCTGGCCAGCCCTGCAGGTGAGGGTGAGCTCCTGGGGGAAGACTCTTCTCTGCCCCTTAATAACACCCTCCAGATGCAGCCCGGGGTGCATCTCCTAGTTCCCCAGGCCTTTTTGCAGCACTTAAGTGGTCCCCTGGGCTCCTTCATGTAGGAAGACACCTGTTTGGGGGCAGGAGCATTTATTTATCTGATGGCTGCTGATAGCCTTCTGCAAGGCACCCCTGTGCATCTGCTGGCGGGTGCACAGAGATGGGGTGCTATCTGGCTTGGTCCCTGCATGCAAGGAGCTGCAGCAACCGAGCCCGTGTTTCCCTCCCAAAGCCCTCCATCTTCTCACCTCTGGAGCTGTTTCGCTCAGCTTTTTGCCTCTGCTGCGGGAAAGCTGTGCACAGAGGAGGGCACTGGTCTGTGATCGCTGCTTTGAGAACTTACATGGTTCTGTGTGGGCATTTTGTGCTCTTCTGCCTTGATTTTTCCAGGACTCTGAGATCCTCTGCCTTAAGGAAATGGCTAGTGGCTTTTGAAACGGTCCTTTTCCTGACTGCTAACTTGATTCTGTGTGAGGAAAGAGCGCGCTTGCTCCAGCCTTCCCTGTTCAGCCATCCTGAGAAAGTTTGAGAGATTTGGCAGGGCATCCCGTGGTGGAGAATTTTGGTGTTTAATTGCACCATCTGTTTTTTCCTCTCAGCTAATGTTTGCTTGAAGGCTCTTGAAATGCAAACAAAGCCAAACCATACAAATCTGGAGCAACATACAGGAATAAGGGCTCCGAGAACTGGTTTTAGGCTTATCCCATCATTCCATCTTCTTTGATGGAAGTTCACAAGGCATGAAATACTACGCACACACAGTCAGAATACTCAAAGAGCTGCCTCGTGTGTGCAGAGCAAATGCTTTGAGGAGCATCCTGAAACATTTAGAAACAGACCAGTTGTGAGGACTGTGTTGTGGCAGAGCAGTGGAGGAGCTGGAGCACCTTCTGGCTGGAGGTCTGGGATGTCAAAGTGCATCTGGTGTGAAATCGCAGGAAATGTCCTGTTTTAGAACTTCTTAGGAATTCCTTGAAAAGTAATTCCTGGATGGTCATGGCTGATTCAAAGGAACTACTTCCTTTCAAGAAATCTGGAATGTTTTGTTCTTTTTTTTTTTTTTTTTTTAAATTTTAAATCTTTTAATCTAAATCTAAGCTAAATATTTTAATTTATCGGATTGGTGGAATATATATGGCAGAATAATTTTGAAATGGAGAACTGATGAGGAGAATTAATTTTTACAAACATTTCTGGAGAAGAAAATTGTAAAGTTTAGGAGAAGTCATCAAAATCAAAGCATTTCTGTAGGAAAATGTAGTTTCACAAGACAACATTTTCTGTGGAAAGCTGTGCAGCTGGGTAGTTCCTGGAAAAGTGTGTGTGAAGCAGGCAGAGGTACGCTTGGAAGGAGATGCTTTCATTGACATGTGTCAACTGAACTGACACAAATCACGGCCATAAATTTTGCATCACAAAAACCCTTCCTGCCCTTTTTGGAAATTCGGGGTAGCTTTGTAAGAGCATCCAGGAGGCTGGAAAGAGCCAGACACCAGCAGCAACTGGGCGATGCAAGTTGGATGAATTTTTAACCACTGTTTAAATGTCACTTTGTCAAAATCCTTTTGGACACTTTGCTTCATAGCTTGGATCCTGTCCTCGCGCAGGAAGGTTGGTTGGGTGCCTCTGGAGCTGCTCTCAGCAGGGTCTGGCGTTACAGGCGATGTCTGTTTTGCCTGGCACCAGACAAGCCTGTCTGATTATTTGGAGGAGAATTGGATGGCAACGCTGAGCAATAGCTATTAAACCGGGCACCTGTGGATCCCGCTCAGTATGCCTGTGTGCTACAAGCCTGCACAGGTTTCCACAGTGTCTAGTACCAGCAGGCAATTTCGGAGTCATACCTTGGACTCGGACAACATAATTATCGTCACACCCCACGCTCCTACCTCAGCGTGATTTGCTGCCAGTTTTGTATTAGCAGAAGGGGGGAAAAAAACCCCCAAAACCCGTGTTTCCAGTGTGCGGATAGTAACTGAGATGTTTGCATGGCAGTTGTGACTGGTGTAATCTTGGTTGTTAGACAGCTTTAAGTGGGATTTAAAACAATCAAAGATGCCAAAACAAATAGCAATGAGATAGATGGTCTATTAGGCACAGCTCCTTTGAATCACTCGGTGTGGGAAGACTTTTACCTGGCTTGTGATGCGTTGGCAGTGCTAAATGAGAGGATAAAGGGGCATGGTCCTGGTGGGACATGCTGCCAAGGAATGGGCCAGCACTGGACATCAAGTATAGTGCCAGGCAAGGCTTTTAAAGCAGCTCTATCTGCTTTATAAGTGCTCTATCAGCACTTCCTTGGCTGTTGGGCTTGTGTTTCATCCTGCTCAGTGCCCCTCACAAAGGGAAGGTTCAGCACAGTGCTCCGAGCCTGGAGTCCAGCCAGGTTCTCAGCTGCCCATCCTGTGAGCTAGAGAAAAGTGATCCCAGAGACTGGTCGTTACGCTCTTATCTTTGTTTAATTGCTCAGTGGATTTTGATATTTTTCCAGAGCGGGACCTTTGGCCTGATTTTCAATTATTTTAATCCAAAGCTGGTGTAGGTATCAATAAGGAAACAGGGAGGTATATTTGCCCTTCAGTCCCAGCCTAAGCTACCAAGATCCCCAGGCTTCCAGACCTGCTTCTTTCCAGTCACTGCTATTTAACGCTTGGGCCACTGGAGCTGAGATGCCATTCACACCTTCCAGGCGTGCAGATATATTGTGCAAGGAGCTTTTATCAACGTCATCGTGTTTCTCACTTGAAGTCCCCATGTGAACCCCAGTGAGAGGACATGTGGCCATTGGGAGAGGGACAAAAGCAGACAGCCAGATGCAGGTGATGTGTGGGAGGACACGTGTCCCACCAGCAAAAGGACAAGGATTTCTCCTATTCTGGCCAAATGTGGCACGTCTTCTTGCCTTTTCTGGGAACAGAAGCTCCTTTTCTATCTTCAGCAATGACCTTTGCACATGTTACATTCAACAGAGAAAACAGTAATTGCATAAACTAATAATTTGCAAAGCATGAGCTTTCCCAAGGCTATGTAAAAATGGCTGGTGTTTGTCAGCGCCGGGTAGATGAGGAAAACAGAAGTTTCAGGGCTGGCTGGTTTCTGTATTTTTTGTTAAGTCAGTCTGCTGCTGGTAAAGGTCTAATTGACCAAGCTCAGCCCTGGGAGTCCTGGCTGTGCCAGGTGGCAGCCTTCTTACAGCCATCGCTTGCCTCAACTTCCCCCAGACTGCTGAAGGCACCTTCCTCTTGTACTCCTTTTCACTCGTTTTATTCCTGCCCATGTAATTACTTATTCGCTTAATTCCTAAAGAGAAAAGAAGCAAACCCAAGCAACTTGGATGGAAAGACATACGAAGAGCTGCTTCTGTCCTGGAGATCATCAGGAATTAATTTCTCACATCCTCGCCTTGGTGCAGTCCAGACTTCATTAAAGCATTTGCAAAACTCCTCCTGGCAGTCAAGCATGCAGTGGAATAATTTCCGTCTCCCTATAGACTGAACCGGTATCTGCCTCTGGGTCTGGCTGGTCTCATTTAGGAAATGTTTGTGTTGCTTGCTGCTGCACGGAAGGGACTCTTTGTACTATCTTTTGCATAACAAAACACTGTCCAATTTCAGCAGGGCATACAGCAGCAAACTGGCTGAGAAGGTGGTGAGTCCCTGCCGTGATTGTTCAACAGATGGAGAAGCAGAGTGGGAAGATGACGGGACAGTGCTCATGGCCATGAAAATAGGATCTGAGCTTAGTGCTTGAGTCTCTAGCGTAAAGAAAAAGATCTTGGTTGCAGAGCTAAATAGATGGCGCTGGACGTAAAGCTGTCAACAGGCTGTGCGTCGCCCCCAGGACCCATATCTCCCTGACGTGCGTGATGCGGTGCTGTGATTACTGACAGATACCCAGAGCCTTGTGTGGTGTTTTCAGATCTCGATCAGCCAAATAAACAAGCTGAAGTTGCAGTGAACTACCTGCGGTGGCCTGACCTGGGGAAAACGTGTCTCTGCAAACGCCTGGTGCTGCCAGCCACGTGGGCTCCCCCGGGAAGCAGCCGGGTGGGAGCTACACCAACATGCAATTTAATTTTGTTTTCACTAGAAAAGGTGGGAGCCTGTTAGGCTGCAGCGACATCAGCAAGATGAGCCAATAGTAATAAACACTTCCAGGAACTTAGCTCTTCGCCGTCTCTTGAATGGATAATGCGCACGCTGCAGGTCGGCTGGAAAACAGCCTGCAGTGCCTTCGGTGGGGTGGGCAATTACCTGCTAGAGCTACACTACAGGAAAATTTGTTCTAGTTTTGCTAAATATAGCAAACAATACCCAGGCCGTGACACGTGTATTGTGGGATGGAGAAGATGGACAACTAATCTAATATGCTGCTGGAAACTGGCGTTTTGACCTGGGTGCAAGCTGCGGTGTTAACCCTTTGAGATCTCTGCAGGGAGACCATGGACTGCTTCCTCCAGTGTACATAGAGCCCCACAATAGTAGACATGGCATTATTCTCACTTACATGTGCATAATTATGTGTAGCAACTTCTTTTAAATAGTTCGAGGCAGTGTAATGACTGTAATTAGGCTGCCATATACAACATAAAAAGAAAAAAATCTCCCAAACACAGAACGCATCGAGCCAAGGCCTTATTAGTAACAGAGTAAAGTTTGAAAATCTGAACATTTATTACGTGTTTTATGAAAACCAATGGCCTAGCACCGGCTGTCCCTTCCCGTGTGTTTTGCCAACCCTAGGTATGACTGGTGTTTCAGAGGTGCTGGGGCTGCAGCCGTCCCCTCTTGCTCCACAGCGATGCCGCAGTAACCGTGGGTCTCTGCGGGGAACCTGAAAGCCAGACATCTTTCCTTCTTGAGCTCGAGGTTTTTTTCTGCAGAGCAGGGTCACTCCGTTGGCCAAAAAGAAGCAGTGCAGTGGCGTAGAAGCCTGCAAAAGTGAAGGAAGCCAAAGGCTCTTGCCCCAGCAAAGCCCAGATTGTCACTCTTCCCTCCCATGGAGCACCATGCCGGCACTAATCCACGTGTGGCAGCCAGCCCAGGTTTTAGCAAGCCGTGACTGCTGCGTAGGGTTTATTAGCAGGTTCCCATAGCACTGCCCTCCCTGGGCAGCCTCTCCTCCTCTGCACTGGCTGCCATCTGACCTTCCGGAGTGGTTTGTTGACTGGCAGAGACTGCAGGGTGTTTATGGGGAGCTTCGCTCCCGTTTCAGCTCCCAGGTCCACAATGGAAGCACCAACGTGAGTGAATCTTTAAGTAAACAGCCAGGCACTGGAGGGAGGGGAAGGATAGAAACTCTGGATAATGACTGAAATGTCAGACATTTATTATTAAGTCGGTCCTGATGTTGACAGCTGAGCCCATTAAAAGCATTCTTGATCAAAAAAGCCAAAGGCAAACCTGATTCTTAAATACCCCAGTTGTTCTTTTTGGCCTAGTTTTTAAGGAAAGAAAATTTTAGAAAATATTTGCAGGCATGAGAAATGCAGCATTACTTCACGGATCTGCAGGGGGCAAGGACGGCAATTAAAGAGCGGGAGGGCAAACAAATTCTCACATCTCCTTTGCAGAGATATCATGAGTCGTAGAAGATGAAGCATGCGTTTTTAGGGCTGGAAGAGCAAGAAGTCACCAGGTCTCAGCGTAAGGGTTTGAGGAGCTCTGAAGGCTTTCAGGATGTTAAAGGAGTAGTTGTGAGCGAGGCCGAGGGTTGACAGATTTTGCCGGGTGCTATAAAGGTGAAATGATCGGTGCTGTGTTGTGTGTCAGCAAAGGAGAAGTGGCAAAGAACCGCTCTGAATAATGCATGGTCTTTGCGTGTCAAAGTCTCCTATGAGAAGGCCAGCGGAAAAGGCTCGATGGAGCTTACCCTAAGCAGCAGCCATAGGTTTCAGGTTTGGATTAAGGTAAGAATAGAGAACAGCAGTAGGAACAGGGAGAAGGAGAGAAAATCCGACCTAGCAGGAGAGATGAAAAGGAAGAAAATTGTTTACTGAAGATTGAGGCAAAACAGGATAAGTGTGAGGCTTTTCAAATGTGTAAAAAGCTACTGAAAAAAAGGAAGAAAATGCTTTTTTCTCTCTGTCTCTCATGACCAGGAGAAGATGTCATGAGCATAAGCCAAACCAGAAAGACACAGATGCTGGGAAATGGTTTCTTGGGGAAGTTGTAGAAATTCTATTACTGGGAACCTTCAAAAAGAAACTGGAAAAACACCTGATACAGCTGGTTATGCTTTGAGCTCCTTAGGCTTCAAGCTTTATTTTTTATGAGTGCATTAATTTGTGGTTATTACCATGGTGTTAGAGAGACGGCATGGCTGTTGATGGCGTTTTGGAAGGACTCAACTCCAGAGCTGCAGAGCCAGACACTGACAGAACCAGCTCCGAGGGCAAAGTCTTGAGCCAAGACTACAGACCTTGGTGGGTGAGTGTTGAGTAGGAAAAGGAAGCCTTGAACAAAGAAAGCAACTCTTGATATATAATTAGGTTCCTTATAAATGAGCTGGAGCATACCAGACACTTCACTGGTTTCCCCATGGCTGGACACAGATGGATTTTGCTGACTCTTGGGTTCAGGAAGGGTGACAGAGTATGATGGAGGCCTCCAGCCCAGCTGACGTGATCCAGATGGGTCTCTGGGGACAGTTAAGCTCCTCTGTATCCAGCCACGCAGATGGGGATGTGACCCCACCACCCGGGAGCAACTCCCTGCCGAGATAAATCCTGCCTGACTCTGCTGATGGGGGCGTGGTCCCTCTGAGTTTTTGGCCAAGACCTTGAGCTGAGGTGGCGCACAGGGTTGCCAGGCCCTCAAATCTGTCAGCAGAAATACCCAAACAGCCTAATTTTGACATCAGACCTGAGGAACTGGGAGGATACGAGTGGATGGCAGTCCCTTGTGTGGCAGTTCACATCTCCACACATCTCTCATGTTCATGGTGCCCCTGGGAACTGCACAACTATGTTCTTCTGATGAAGGACATACTGTGCTGGAAGCACAGTGCTTGGCTAGACGGACCTTTGGGGCTAGAACAGCCATTCCTACATACTCATTTGAATTTCATTGATTTTTCTAAAGAATTATTTCTCCCTTGATAGTCTGGAAATAAACCTCTTACCCTGACTGGCGCAACAACCTCGTGGTTTCTATCTATTGATAGGTGGTTTTCACACTCTGTCTCAACATGGGCAAGCTATTCTTCAACACACTCGATAAGAGAAAGAGAAAATTACATTTATGCGCCTCCTGCTGCTTCCTGTTACGTTTCCCCTCCTGGCTTTCCAGGGGCAGGTGTTTGTGCAAGATCCCATCTACAGGCTGGCCAGTGAGTTACCCAGCATCAGATTTTCACAGGAATATCTCCTCCTGATGTGGGCAATGCCCAATCAGGCATATTGCCAGGCTACAAGTTTGCAGTGATATTTTTAGTTTTCCTCTGAGGTTCCTTTTCTTTTTTTTTTTTTTCCTCTAGCCTTATCTTGGCTGAAGCAAAACAGCTTGTGTGGCTACTCTTTGTGCCCCAGACTGATTTCTGACTTATTTCTCATGGTGCAAAGCATGTGAGGACATGGAGTTGCACTGGCCCTTTTGTGCAGAGCGCACGTGTCAGGCTGGTCACCTGGAGTCAAGGTCTTGCTTGAAGGATTTCCCAAACTCAAATGCTTTGAATAGCAGCAGTGGAGAGGTTGTGTGGAAGCTGGTATGATGACGCCGCAGGTGTATGACAGCAAGTTGACTGGACAATCCATTGGGACAATGCCAAAAAGGTACTATTTTCCAGCTTTCGCTTTGGTTAGGACCTTTCTGGCCATTAAGTATATATTAGATGCCATTATATGTACGGATCAGGATTTTGGATAAGGAAGCCTTCATAGGTTTTACAATTGCAGTCGCCCTGTTTCCAGTGCATACAGTCTCTAGCTGCGATCCTTGAAGACCCAGTTCTGGAGCTCATTTGCTTTGTTTCCATTTCAGTCGGTCGTCCTGGCAGCATTTCCCGGGAGCAAGTAAGAATCATGGACTTAGATTAGCCTCCAGATCCTGAAAGTGATGCGCTGTGTCACTTGTGGAAGCTGTACATACTATCCGCTGCCCCCATTAACAGGAATTTGTTTGCATGAGAAAGTGCTTCTCCTGTCAGGGCTGGGTACTGGGGGTGACCTTGCTCTCATGAGCTTTATTTCCGAGAGTGGCAGTTCAGCTATGCGACTCTAAATATATGTTTCCTGGTCCAGATGTCCTATTTAGGCCAAAGCCTGCGCTTTGCCTGTAAGAGAACTGGAATAGCACAAGGCTGCCTTTGCAGTCAATTAACTGCCTCCAAGGCAGGAATTACCTTTAAAAGGAGCTGGATTCGGATAGGGAATATGTGTCAGAGCTAGAACCACAAGAGGCTTGTCTGTCCTGGTACCTATAAGGGTGAATTGAACTTTTCTTAATTAATGTCTCGGAAGTTAATTGTAACCAGATAGCTGTTTTTCTTTGCTAACTTGGGGATATTTGTGGCTCTGGAGTAAGAAGGAACAGCAGAGGCAATGGGTTATCCGTTATGACTGAACAAGTTTATCCTTAGTCTTTCAAACAGCTTTTCCAGAGAAAGGCCTTGAACTCTTAGTTTATTTGCTATACTCGTCTCTCTTGCACTGTCAGGCAATCTGGAAAGCTCAGGCATGTTAGTGACTGTTTCTGAGCACCAAAATTAAACGCTCTTATTGAATTGGGTGGCTGAGCTCAGGGCACTGGTGTGGTCAGTGGCCAGGAAATGGTTAGAGGACAGGAATGCAGGTCTCTGCCCCAGGCTGTTTTTAATTGGTTTGCTTTAGGACACCATAGCCTGGTCTGCAGGTTTCCTGGAGCTTTCCAGACAGGGTGAACATGTGCGTTGTCCCCTAAAACATCCTATCCACAACAGCAGGGCAAAACCTGTGGTCTGCTCCTGCCCCCCACCTCATCCGCTCAGGTTCTGCTGCCAGTCGTAGGAGAGGAGCTAAGCCCTGGGGCAGAGGTTTTGCTTCATCGCTGCGTTGCCGCTGGCTGGCAGTGATGCAGGTGCAGTGTCCTGAACTGGTCAGGAAGGCCAGCGGAGGCCAGGAGAGCCACATCTGGCGTGCCCCTTACTCTTGGCAATGTGCACTAAACGATCCCTTTAGTTAACAAGTTCCCACGTGCTTGGGACCAGGAGTGGGGTGAGCAAAGAGGAGTAGCTCCTGCCCAGGCGTTGGGGCAGCCAGAAGTGCTTTCAGCCCAATAGCAACTGCAGTGATGCTGCTGCAGGTACGTTTCATGACTTGCTGGGGCCAGATCCCAAGCCCCACTGTACCCACTGGTTTTGGCACACTTTGAGTCAGGTGTTTGTGCCATCTCGCTGCTGTGTGCATTACTGCGTCCCCTGCCGTCGAGCCAGCACGCAGCCATCGGTGCAAGGGCTGTGGGACACCTTTCCCCAACCATGCCTTGCCTCCTGCTTCAGTCCTGCCTCAGCTCCTTCTTCCCCACCGTCTTGCAGCCCCTGATGAGCCCAACTTGAGGCATCCTAACTTTTGCTTTCAGGACTTGGCATCCGACTGCTAGAGTTAAACGCCGTCTGTGCCCGTGAGGGCATTGGTGGGGGACGTGGTGGCCCCCGGCACGCCATAGGGCGTATGAGGAAGGCTGCTGTTTCCTTTTCCGCATATGGATGCTGACTTCAGGAAAGAGGGCTGATAGGGGGTCTCTGATTAATGCATCAGGTCTTGGTCCCTGAGGGTGATGCCACCTGCAAGCTGGACACTTGCACTGACCTAACGTCTTTGTGGCTTCAAGCCACGTTAGCACCATCTGCCAGCAAAGGAGAGCTTTCCGGCACCCTGCGAAGCAGCGGTGGGGCTGGATCTTCACATGCTTTCGTGCCAGGGAGTGCTGGGAAGGACCCGACCTTCTCCCCGAGCCCAGCAGCCCCTGTTGGGGTTTAAACCGCACACGTGATTTTGTGGCATCCTTTTGCAACTAGCCAAGCACTTAATTTTTTGAAAAGAGCCTGCAACCCAGCCCCGCTGAGCCGTGCTGTAACAGGTTACTGCTCTGGCATAGGTGAAGGACAAGACTTCTGCCTGGGAGCTTTCCAGGAGCTGTGCTGCTTAGCTGGAAGGAACTTCTCAGCATCAAATCTACCCGCAGTGTTAATGCTGACTGTAGTGCTGGGAGGTCTCCGACAGTGTGCAGAGTCCGAGGAATCCAGCTTCACGTGCTGGCACCACGCGGAGCTGGCACTTCCAGCCCCTCCTGTCCCTTGCTGTAAGCGGAGTGTGCCTGATGCAGGATGAAGGCCAGAAAACTAGTGTAGAAACGTTGGCAGGGCTGCCTCCCTGTCTGCGCTGGCTGCAGAGCGCTTTGGATGCTCCCGATTCCTGGAAGCTTACTGTCTTTTGATAGGGAGAAATACAAACTTGTACTGTCATTTGACTTGTCTGTAACAGCTCAGAGACATTAGAAAGTGAAAGCTGAGATCCTGCTTCAAATTTGCAGCTCCAGTCGCGGCTATTTCCTCTGTGTCTGTGGTTATCATGGTGCTTTCAGCCCTGCCAGGGAGAAGTGTCCACTCTCTCATTCGGCGATGATCCTGCTACAGTCCCACTAAGCCCGATGGACAGTCTGTATTGGTACAGAGCCACTTCCAGCTCATTCCCTTACATTTGCCAAGGACAGCTTTTCCCCTAGGTAGCCTGAGCTGTGGTTTCGATGAAAGGAAATTTGCAGTTTAAAAGCATCCTTCCATTTCAGTGAGACTCTGGCTTTGCGGAGAGTTAACGCTATCGTTTCCTACTCAATCGGTGGGACCAATTGGTATTTCCTTCTCTGGCCTCAGGCTTGGCAGCGTAACCCTCTCGCACCGCAGCGCTGTGCCGGGCAACCATCTCTCCATGATGATAAAACTGTTTGCATTTGCTGGTGCTCCGGACATCTCTTGTTGAGGTTGTCACAACAGCAGCGGCTGAAGTAGCTACGTAGGTCTGGCATGGAAACCTGACCAGGCTCCAGTCTTCTGCTCTGCACCAGGCATGGGGACATCGCTTTCTGCACCCAAAAAGTCAGATGCACAGGTGGCACATGGCAGTGTCAGGCGGAACCTTTAACTGGCAGCAGACGGGTTCCTATGGGGTGTCTGCAAAGGGAAGCTGTCTTTGCTAAGTGGGCAAACTGGGTTTAATTCAGCACCCTCCCCCTCAAAAAGTCTCCTGGAACTGAACAGACCCCATGGAAAATGCACTCTGGCAGCTGCAGCAAATCCGAGGAAGGCTGTGCTTATTTCCAGCCTAAAAATCCAAATCTGATGTTGAAAATGTGGCTGAAATAGAAGCTGCCTTAGCAGAGAAAGGCCGGGGAAGGCTGCAGTGGGCAAAGGTTGTGCTAATGCTGCCCCTTCCAAATAGGTCTGAAAGCAGGAACATTTTGAAACTGCTGAAAATCCAGAGCTGCTTCTCAGCTGTGGCCTTGCAAATCCCTCAGTCCGGTTCTAATCCTGACTTTGCAGTTTGCTATCATGACATTATAAAGTCAAATGCCACCAGTGATGGAAATAGATATTTCCTCCCAGACAGGAGCTTCAGTAAAGTGTTCCAGGATGGGGAAGCGCTTCCCTGGCTGTATTTTACCAGAATTTTTATTGGCAGAAAAGTCTCAATTTTAAAGAAACATGGCTTTCTGATCAGAAACTGCTCCCCTAGGCCATCTGTCCTCAGCTGTCTGGTTTTCATCACTCTTGTGACATTCCTGAGGCTTCGCAGTACCCAGGGCTGCTTGGGAGGCTGTGAGAAGGATGCGACCCCGCTTTGAAAAGCTTCCACCTGTGCCACAAATCCTGGCAAAGGAGTGCAGGAGAGATGGCCCTGGATGGCAGGAGGAGGGAGAGGAGCGGAAGCATTGCCAGCTGCAAACTGCCTGCTCCTCCCGCTGATGCTCTGGGGGTCCCCAGGGCAGGCAGGCTGGGAGCTGGCACAGGGCTGGGCTGTGCAGGTATCTTGCTCTCTGCGGAGCCCCGGCTGCCGAATGGTTATTTTTGGTGTTTCCCCCTTTGTTATTCGAATGTTTTCTATTCTGAGCGGTGCAGTGGTGGGGCACGGGGTCTGTTGCTCCATGCCTGTGCTTTCCCAGACAGTAGATCCTGAGCCCCACATGTTTGTGCTGTCCTCTGGGGTTCCCCTTGCCCTCCGGGTGCCTGCAAACCCCTTGGCCTTTCCCGCTGCCCTGGCTGAGCCCTCTGGGAGCAGCAAGAAGGGAAGGAGGAGGGAGGCGAATGGCTGAGCCCTTCCTGTGTTTTGGCAAGCCCTGATTTTCCCCGATTGCATCATTTAAAATGTGTTCAGGGCTCTCCCAAACACCCTCTGCCAGAAAGCGCTGCCCTTGGAAGGTGGCCTGAAAGGCTGCAGCTATTTAGACAGACAGAGAAAAGAAGAATTCAAGCCATTACCCTTCCTCGCATCACTCTCCCTTTTGCTCTTTCCCCTGTCCCTGCCAGCTTGCCAGCACTGGGAACAGCATCACGGAGACACGGAAAGGCAAGCTGGTGTCTCAGAAAAGTCACGACAGGCTGGCTCCAGGCTCTGCTGGTGAGAGGAGAGCGGAGGAGCAGCTGAGATGAAGCGCTCCCCTCCTTAGCTTCAGGGAAGAATATGGGGGGCAGAAGACTAGGGTTTGGCCATGGGTCTGCTATAAATGAAGCTAAACCCAGCATAGGGGTTTAGACCTTTGCATCTGTTAAAGCTTCCTCAGATTTGCAATTGTTCAAACCCAAACGGGAATATGGACAGGAACTGTTTCCTCTTGGAAACTTGCTGCAGGTTCTGCCTAATGTGTCCCTGCTGTGCAGTACCTACAGGGTGGCCCTTGACCTGCTGCTTCCCATAATCTCAAGCCTGATGCAGACCTTGCTGGGGAATGGATGTGGCTGACATTTAGCAGGAATGGTAGTTCTCGTCAGAACAGCGCCTGGGGAGATGCAGCCTGTGCTCAACCATCCAGCTGATGCAACCTACTGTTTTGCAAGCTCGGTCAGCACCTCACTTCATCACAGAAATGATCTGGGCTAATAGTGGGTGATGCTTCCTAGAAATGGCATGAGCAGGAAAGATGTTTTGCTTGGCGTGAGCTGGCCTCAGTGCAGCCTCTCCGGCATTCTTCTGGGTGGAAGAAACCAACACGGATGAGCTTGGAGCTAAGCTGTGTTTGTTTAGCCATGCCACAACGCCTGGGAGCGGTGAGTGAATGGCGCGAGGAGACTCGGCCTCCCCTCCTGCCAGCCCCACTTGCAGAGATGTGTCCAGGTAAAAGCTGTGCTCCGTTTCTTGTGATGCAGCAGAATCAGAATTATCCCGGCTGTGGGAGGCGTACTTCCAGGATCCCCTTTGTGCAAAGATGTCGAGGCAATTTACCATCCCAAGCCTATTTGGGGCTACCACCTTTAGTGCATTAATTTTACATATGAGCAAAGTGAGGCGGTTTTTTTTGCTTCCTCGACCGCAGACAGACTTGTTGGCAGATCTGGGAAGAGGAGCCTGTGCTGCCCCCCGCTCCCAGCTGCATCTGGTTGCATCTGAAATTTCAAGCAAGCGCTAGAGCTTTCTCTCAGCTTGATCACGCTTTTTTTTTTTTTTTTTTTTTGTGCTTCAGTCACTTCTTCAAGGAACATAAAGAAAACTCAAACACATCTTTCTAACCAAAGTAAAGTTCAGGATTTGCTGAGAAGAAAGCATTTGGTTTGCCCAAAATACAAATAGACGTTTACTCAAGGGCTTTAATTCACAGGGAACCCCATGAGGGTTCAACCCCCGGCCCCGACTGCTCTGTCCCAGGCTGTTTTGGGATGACTTACTAGAATCCTTTGGCACAAGCAGCGGAGTGCCCAGCTCTCTGGGGAACAGCATGCAGGGCTGTGCCAGTGCCAGGCAGCCACATCCTCCAGCGCTGGACCTGCGGGCAGACCCTCTGGGGCCACTCGTGTCCTTGCAACCCCCCAGATGGAGCATGAGGTGCTTGACCTGCCTGGAAAGTGACGTCCTGGAAGGGTGACGGAGAGGGACGTGGCGAGGATGAGTGCCCCGGCTACCCCACCTCGGCGGCTTCCAGCCTCACCGCGGGGCTGCGAAGAGCAGCACCCGCATCTCGCTGCACCCCAGCGCCGCTGCCCGCCCCGGCCGCCCCGCCACCGCCTCCCGCCAGCTGCGGGATCCAGCTGCGGGCTACGCTCCGGCATCGCCACCGGCTCCGGCGGAGCAACAGCGGCCTCCAGTGCCGAAACCTCCTCCCGTTCTCCATCCAGGGACCCGCACCCTGCGCCCCGCTGCGCCGCGTCTCCCCGCCAGCCCGCAGCCCCGGGGCCCGGGCAGGGGGTGCCAGCAGCACAGCGCACCGAGGTCGCTAGAGGAATGGAGGGGGAAAAAAAAAAAAAATCCTGGAAAAATGGAGCCTTTTTGGTTTTCCGAGGCGTTGGGCAGCTGTGACCTGCAGGACAAGTCTGAGGCCGGTGGCTCTCAGAGCACAGGGACTGTGTGACGGGGCACTGGCATACAGACAAAGCTGGAGGCAGGTCAGCATGGAGATGACTTGTTGGATTCTTCCTCCCGGCAAAGGCCCTGGAGCAGGGGCTTTAATGCCCCATATTTAACAAATGTAATTGCAAGTAATGAGAACGCTAAAAATCTCCTATTGCTTGGATGCTGGAAGTTTAGGAAAGGAAAACAAAATTCTTGGTGCAAAAAAAGAGCCTCCTTGTTATGCCAGAGCCTGCCTCTCTCCTTGGACGTATCCTAGCCTTGCCACTGGGGCTCTGCCTGTAAACTGCTCACGCTCTTTATGGATGTTACTAAAACAAACCATACTTTTCAGGAAGGTATTTTAAAAGTCAGGGAAAGGAGACTGCTGCGTGTGTAAGAAACCCCAGTGCAAGACATGGCGATGCTTCTGTTTTATTAGGAGTTTGTACAGGCGAGGGACAGCTTTGTGCTCTCTTCTCCAGAACCGTTGTGCCTTCTAGTTTTGAGCCGAGTTGGAGCGTGGAGAGGGCTTTTGGCACATTCCCCTGTTCTTTATACGCACATTAGTGTTTCTTTGCCTGGAAGAGAGGTTAAAAATGCTAGAGGATGCCTTCAGGTCCCTGGTACACAGAAGAGCCTGGCTCAGAGGACAAAGAAAGAAAGAAAGGAAAATACTGCTTAAATCATCATTTAAGTGTTATTCACAGTAACTAAATCCACATACTCTTGACAGGGAGTTCAAGGTTACCATGGACATGTGTTAATTAATTCCAATAAGCTCAAGAGCTGGTGGTTCCTGTCACCTCCTGGCAGAATAATTCACTTCTGTGCTGTAGGACAGCACTAAGACACCTCTAATGCCTGTCTGGCTGCAGACGATAAAGGTTATGACTTTGTTTTGTAGATTTTTACAGACAAATGCCTGCCATTGTGTCTGGTTTGGACTTGGGCCTGCTCCCAGCCTCCCCTCCTGATTGCTTCTAAAGCAAAAACAAGGAAAATATTAAAAATGGCACCTGCAAAAAAATTATTGTTGCTGTTTTTTTGCCCAGTAGCGGACGTAATTACGCTGAATTGTTCCATTTTCACGTGGAATCATGATGTTCTCTTTGGAAAGACAAACCCATTTCTCAGGTGCATAGAGAGATGCTGGTAAAATGATTTTCAAGCTGTTTTGTGTTTTGCAAAAAGCTTTTTGCACACTGGTTGCAGTGAAGTGACCAAAGGCGACAAGTGAGACACTGCTGCCGCAGGGACCCGCCAGATGCTCTTGCAGTATTTATTCCCAGACTCCTTGCAGGCCTCCAGCTCTTGTCAGACTGGTTGCACGCACAAAACTGCAAATGACACTTTATGCTGCCTCTCAGCTACCTGACTTTTCCCCAGGGACCGAAGCTTTATAGATGAAGGCACTCCGTTTATCTCTCCCCTGAGACATTTGGCACCAGGCAGCTTCAGAGTCCTGGTACCTGGCCCAGATCACCCTGACCATGAGACTGAATGGCTGTTGTTCCTAACCCCAAAACTTCTTCACTTGGGGACTTTAGAGGGGAGCTGCAAGGCTCAGGGCTTTGACCCACAGGAGCAGCACGTTTCCAGCTGGAGAGCTTGCACAAACCAGAGTCTGAAGAAGTGCAGGGACGCAGCGCCTGTCAACACAAGGTGAGTGCCAGCACCAGCTGCTTATCCATCCCTTTCCTCCCCCGGATCCTGGCTGGCTCTGGATACACCACAGCCTCAGCCTTTTTCTTTTTTGCACCCCAAACTTTGTGTCTTGTGACCACTGAGGTCTCCCATCCCCTCCGAAGCTGTGCTCCTACCTGGGGGTCCGTAGCATCCTGGATGACACTTTGCTCCCTGCATAGCCGGCTTTGAAGCCTTCCTCGCTCCTTTTACCCTGCTCTTGGTTCATGGCCAAAGCCCTAACGATGTTGCATCTTGATGAACCTCCCACCCCCATCTGTTGTACAATACAGCTGACAGCTGGTACTGGGCTGCTGGCTTCCAGCATGGTCATTACTGCCCTGCCATGCTGTGCCGGGTCATTAGCTGTGGCGCCTTCGTTGAGGAGATCCCACTCAGCGTGTCTCTGCCTGACTGCGTCGTCTTCAGCCTTAAATCGTAAAACCAGCATTTGAGCAGACCAGGAGCAGAATATGGGGCAGCAGCCTGGGTTAATGAAGGAAAGAGGGGACGACGAGACCAACAATTCTTATCCAGGCTCTTTTTCCTGGTGATCTGCACTCTGTTCTGTGTTACTGCAGAGTTAGCTGGGAGGCAATGCTCCTAAAAGTGGAGTTTGGCTCAGCAAGTCCACCCATCCAGGGAATTTGAGAATTTGAGTTGGAATTTGAGCTTCTGTTAGAGATATGTCTGCTGATGGCAGATGGGCATGTGAGCCTGATCATGGAAACTCCCTGTCTCCACCAGGTGAAGTCAAGGGTGAAGCTCCCTGAGCCTCACAGGCTGGGGCATCTGGCTACAGATAAACCTCAATCTTCCCAACAGAGATTTTCAAACCACCTAATAGCATTGAGTGGGAACTAATTCCTTCACTTGTCTGACACAGAGCGCTTCCAATGTATAAATATACTCAAAATTACCTAGGGCCCAAGCCAGAAGAAATGAATCAAGTCTTGCCAGAGACGTCGCTAGCATTTGGACCTGGACTTCTGCTAAGGCAGTGCAATCTGGCACCAGCACAGATTAAATATAAGGCTCATTCTTAAAAATACTCAGAGCAAATTGTATCCTTTCATATGCAGAGAAGACAGAAAGCAGAGCTCAGCTACAAATTGCTGGGTTGAAAAACCGTAGTTCTTCCTCAGCCACCACACATCTGAGGTCACCTGGAAAAATATTTTCCTGCCTGCGTGCTAGATCTGGGCAGGATTTGAGGACTCTGCCGTTTGTCTGAGTTCCTGGACGCCCGCCAGCACAGTCCGAGCAATCGCCG
Organism: Chionis minor; assembly: GCA_013398295.1. Classification (NCBI taxonomy): domain Eukaryota; kingdom Metazoa; phylum Chordata; class Aves; order Charadriiformes; family Chionidae; genus Chionis; species Chionis minor. Next base: position 218,915 of record VZSF01005265.1, on the reverse strand, counting down.
CAGCTTGGCAGCTGCAGGAGTGGGGCGATTTTGGCCGTGCGGTCCCTGCTCGTGGGCAGCTCGTGTGCCACGAGCCGCAGGCAATGGACTGATTTCGCAGATGGAGCCCACGTGCTCAGAGCAGCGGGTGCAACATCTGCGCAGGAGGCCAGATTCCTGCCAGATGTGCCAGGCTCCCTGCCCACGCTCTGCCCAGCTGCATGCAAACTGCTTTCTTTCTAGGAAATCCGAGACATACGTAGTAGCCCTCATCTGCGTGATATTTAGACTTGCAGGAGGTCCGCATACTCACAGGTTCTGAAAGCACAACAGACACTCATTGCCGTATAGGAGGTTGTCCGTGCCACAGACGGGGTCAAAGATCTTTGTACAACCTTTTCCTAGGCTATAATTGCCACAGGCTGCCTGGAGACACAAAAGCGCAGTGCCGAAAATATTAAACATACTTTCAGTTTGCCGAAGAAACTTTGCATTCACAGGGAGGTGCGTGTTTTGTGTGTCTTGATAACCCATCCCAGCTTGCTCAGAGCTCTGCTATGAACTCTCAGAAACACGGGGACTACCTGTCACTGTGCTGTCCCTTGGCCAGCTGAGCTCCACCTGGCACCGCTGCACACCCTTAAGAGCGACAATACTAAGTAATGCTCCATGGGCGGTGCCTGACCGTGTTCTTCCCAGCTTTTATTTTTATGCCACAACAATGCCTGCTGTCACGTCTGCAATTCAGAGACTAATGGGAGTGCTGATCTTCTTTGCAAGTAACAGCGATATTCAGCTCTTTATGAACAGTTTTCCTCCACTGCGTGTGCGGAAATGCAGTGGGAAATGAGTACCAACACCAGGATTTTGCTGTGGCACGGCAGAGTGAAGGAGGTTCCCAGGCACTGACACCCTTGGGCTGCCAACCCAGCAGCTTCCTATACTTCATTGTATTTATCAGTGCTGGCTCCCCAGTATACAGGTTAGTGCTGTCTCACCAAAGCTGGGCACACCCTTGTCCTACACAAAAATAGGAGCCTTCACCTCTGTTCCTTTGCCAGCATCTCCATCCGTCTCAGCGTTGCCTAGAGAAAGGGTGGAGAGAGAGAGAAGACACCTTAGCACCCATCACTCAGGCTGGTTTTAAGATGCTTTGGCCTGAGGACTGTACATCTTCCTCAGACACTTCCGTCCCAGCAAACAATTTCTTCCCTTGGATCACCCCCATTTTGCAGCCAAGTGCCTCCCCACTGCATCTGCCTCTTTCCCCTGGCAGAAACACTGTGATGATGCAAGACCTTGTAAAGGTCAGATGCACTTCTAGTGGCTTTCACTGCCAGGGAGCAAAGGTGGCTTTTGTTATCTCCAATCGCTCGTTCATGGGTAACTGAGAAACTCCTGCTGATGCTGGACTGGTGCTGGAGTAAATCCAATGTCATTTTTCTGGTGTCACTGAATTTGTACCACAGTGAAGCAGAGCAAAAACCAAGATACTGAAGGTCTCTACTAGGAGAAGAAATGGGTAGACCCTGAGATCTCACACCAAAGCAGGTGGGGTCAAGCTGTGACTTAGGTGGGCTGCTCCATGGAGAAGCTGGTCCTGAGCTGACAGCTGGGATCACACGGGTGGAACATGCGGTCAGTGTATTTTGAAAAACAATTTGAATTTGTTTGGCAAAAGGCAGTGCTGAGAAGAAGACCTTGGGTTGATTATAGATCCAGAAGTCATCTATGTGGAGGATTTGGGCTACATCTACATTAACAGTGTGGCTGAATAGCCATGGGTCTGTAAAGTGAAACGGTTTGGTGCTGAGGACCTGATAGCCACACAGTTTCAGGGATTTTACTTTGGATGAGCACCGGTCCAGACCCAGGAGCTGTAGCTCATTGCGTGATCAGTTCATCTGAAATTGGTCCAGATTTTTTGCTCAGACAGCTCTGAAATGGCAACTGCCACACCGTAAATAGGACGACAAGGACTTGTTTCAGAAGCACCCTCCTGTTCTGAATGAACCCATGAATGCGGAAATCCCTGGTGAGCAGGACCTGAAGAGCAGCAAAAGCTCATGTTCTCATCCCTCTGCACCATATGGGATTTTGAAAACACAGTTGGCTTAAACATTGACTTTGGTAACGAGAGCTGCGTTTTCCCTTATATATATATATGTTTCCTGTCTTCTTGGGTTTGCTTTGTTAAAACCAAAATAGCACCTATTAACTCTAAAAGAATCACACTGTCCTAGAAATCACCAGCTCCAGGCCGAATCCTAGCCCTGAAGGGAGAGTGTCAGCCCAGCAGCTCTGCTCATTTTTGGGAGCAGGTGCCAGGCACCTTTTTAAAGCGTTTGCTTCAGGCTTGTTCACAGACACACATTGGCCATTGCAGTGTTCTCCGGTGTTCCCTGCTCAGGGCCGAGGCAAGGTCCCAGCACCAGCTGGCCTGTTCCCAGGCTCACCTTCCGCCATGACAGACCTGGGAGCTTTAGCGAGGAGAGGAAATGGCTCCTAAGGAAAATGTTGCACTCACCTTGGTAGCAGCAAAGTGCCAGGGAGAGGAGCAGGAAAATGCCAGTTGCCTTCATGGTCAAGGTGATGCTTTACTGGTGACAGCAAAGTGGAAAGGGGACACTTCTCAGGGTTTCAGAGATCCTGCCTCCAGCAGTCTATGCTGGGATCTTTATACCTTTTCCCATCTCTGGCACCACCCTGCATGGCCAGCTCCGCCCCATAGTCTTGTGATGACAACATTAAAAGCATGGGGACAACACCAGGTGGCAAATGGCTCATTGGTGCGCGCAAGGATGAAAGCCTCTCCAAAGCCAATGGAGGTAATGACCCTTATCGATGGCAAGGACTGGCACCTCAGGTGTGGGAGACAGCCTTGGGTCTGCACGGCAAGCTGGGAAAAAGTGGCTTTGTACATGGAGCAGTTTGGAGAAAAGGGCAGGACAGCCAGGGAAATACTTGTGTTAGCACGAGTAGTGTGGCTTGGATTAACAACCCTGCCACCGCCACTTGCAGGGCTCTGGGTGAAGATGGCTTTGGTCCACAAATGCCTTTCCTGGCGTGATGCGCAGAGCAGAAATAGGGTGTCACAGGTCCCCTTCCCTCCCCAGAAACATAGTGACAGCAGCAGGAACTGCTGCCGGAGAGCAGAGAGCTTGGCTGTGCCTTGGGCTTGCTTGTGGCTGCACATTCAGTGCTGTTATTTTGACTGCGCATCTCCCTGATTGCAGGCAGGCAGCCGAAACGAGCTCATTGGGTCAGATGCTGCTCCCTTCCCCTCTCCCTGCCTGCAGTTTGGAGTAAACCCTGGGGATTTCCTACATTTACTCCACCAGTGGTGCATTGCGGAGAGTGGATCAGTCCCTTGGGTATTAGAAGGATTAATTAATGTTTCTAAAGCACTTTGATATCTCAGCCATAAATCACTGGAGAAGTGCAAAGCAAATTATTACTAATGGGGGCTTATGACTCAAAGACAGATTTTTAATTAGCTGAACAGGAAAAAGTCAATGCCAAGAGCAATTCAAGGAGCTGTTTGTGAGACAGAAATCTCAGGCTCAATCGGCAGCTGCTCCACTGTCCAAAGGAGACCCCAGTCCAAACGCATCTCTGGAAGATGCTTTCCCCTGCCCCTTGTGAGTCTGGGCTTCCCTCTGCTCTCCCTGGGGTGACCTGCAACGTGAGGCTAAAAGAACTGCTTTTAATGGCATCTGTTCTTTTATTAACAGAGAGAGCAAAGCTGGCTTTGGGCATGACCTGCTCAGCAGCTGTGAATAGCTGGGCTTGGTGCTTGGTGGACCTCTGTGAGTAAGCAACGGTCCTTAAGTGTGTCTGGGACAAAGACTGATGTGGTGTTATCGCCCTCTGAGGAGCAAGGGAGGGAGGGATGATCTTTTTTTATAGCTGAAAGAGGTTCGTCTTGATCCAGCACTGTCCCCTGTTGCTCCTCCACCACACTTGCCAGGTTTGCAGCATGAGTAAAGCCAGTAAGTGCCAATAGATGCTTTGGTCTCACTTCCCAAAGCTGGAAGAGGACTTAGCAAGGGCGTTGATGGTTATATGCCAGGGCAACTGTGGAAAAGATTTGCCTCCTCAATCTGTAACATATGTAAATAGAACAGTGCTGAAAAGAGTTTCTCTGATTACCCTTGTTTGGGATGTGCCCACTCCTGGTAAAACACATTTGCACATTTTTCAGTTTAGAGATCCTTGCTGTAGCCAGGAAATGTGGTAGTTTTGATTGTCCAGAAACAGAAACATCTTTCCTCAGATTTCTTGGAAACATCGAGGCACATTTCCAAAATTGAGTTTCATGGGTAAATCCTCAATGTTTACGAGAGCTGCTCTGCAGATGGGAACAGTGTTGGCTCCTGGGACGTTTCAAATGTGTGTGATGCCACGGTTTTCTCCTTTCCTTCCTCCACAAGTCAGAGGCATCAAAGCAGAATCAGGCTGCTGATCTCCCCCTGCTTCCTGGAGACTTCTCTCTTCTTCCTCTTATTGCTTAGGCTCCTGAAAGGCTTGCACTGACTTAATTTCATGTTTGTAACCCCTCCCAGAGCTGTACGAGATTAAATATTTTACTGCTGCAGTAGGTTGAAGAAACTCCGGATTATTCAATACAATGAACTGAACTTAATTATTCCACAACAAATTGAGTCAAACCAACTGATTCAAGGGGCAGTTGCCTCTGCCAAAAGCAGATTCCAGCATAGGCTGCTAACACTGCTGCAGTCGAACAGCAGTCACACTAGGTTTTTAATGCAGTTTCTCTGTTAGCAAGTGCCCTTCTTTTCCTAGCGCCTCTACTGACATCTGTGTGTTTATGAGATGCCTTCAAAAATGTGGGATTTCAGGGCTCCTCTCCCCTGATTGACATCTATTCTATATCCTTCAAAAAAATCAAACAGAAATGCTCGGGGCTTATTTGACTGGGGAGGAATGAAAAAGAGCTGCGAACTGCTATTGCGCTGCGTGCTCCTGGTAGAAGGAGCAGGGAGATGTCTTCAGCAGTGTGGGCTTTCTCAGGATATGTCACCTTGTCAGAGCAGCGTGTTCCTCCAAAACACATCAGCTGGAGGAGTAGAGAGAAATGAGTCAGGCGGCTCCGCCAGCCGTGCTGTGTGACTCGCCGAGCACGGCGCCCATCGCAGAGAAATGGAGAGAGACAGGCCCCAAAGCAGGTGCTGGCATGGGACGGCTTTCCCTTGGTTGCCTTGTTGAGTGATGGCCATCACACACAGTGTGGGGCAGAAGACCTCTGCAGTTGCTGATGGTGTCTCCTAGCTTCTGGAAGGCCCTCCGAGGAGAAATTGATGCCATACAAGGAACGCCTGGGAGGCGCGGTGGGTGAGGAGGTAATCTGAACTGGCAGGTTTGCCTCTAGGTGGAACAGCAGGAAGAGGTGATTCTCCTTCAGCAAGACGAATGTCTGCATCATCTTTTGGCTGAGTCTGAGCACTTTCAAGTTACATTTTTTTGAATAGCAAAGTGCTGCAAAGGAATAAGAAGTTGCATTGTAGTGGAATGAAAAATGTGGGAACCTACATACTTCCCTGTGATGGCCCATCCATGACAGGCTGGAGGAGCACTTGTTGTACTAGGGCTGGAATTTGCTTTTTGTGAAGACTTGAGGTACAGAGAAAAGCCATCAGTGCCCCCGGGGAAATTGCAACAGAGTCACCAGTCTAAACCATTCAAAGATCACAAACCAGACCCAGATGATCATGAATCACAGCTTAGAAACCGCAAACGGTTCTTAAGCCTCTTCAAAATAATGGCATTTACCAACAGGCTCGTTTGGGTGGTTCACATTTTCCATCTGTCTTCTGAACCTGAGAGAGAATGGGCTAAAGGAGCAGAGCTCCTTTTGCAGTCCTGGTTCCCGGGAGCCAGGAGATGATAACAGGGAGATGAAGTGACACTCGACAGAAGCTCACAGGCTTGCTGGGTGTGCTGGGGCTGTATGGGAGCTCATCTGCTGGGGAGCACAGGTGAGGGGTGACCCCTTGGCCAACGGTGTCCCAACCGCTACTGCTGAGGAGTGGCTGCATTGCCAAGATCCACACCACAGCCCCGTGCTTTTGGCATCGGCCTCAGTCCCTTGGTGGATGTTGTGGGGACCTTCCTTGCGATACATGAAGGGAGGGCATCTTTTGGGGACCTGTGGGAGGATCCTCAGTGCTCAGGATGGTCAACAAGGCAGGTAGGGGGTTTGCTGCTGCCCTGGTATGGGTGGGATGAATGGAGGTTGGAGAAAGGCTGATGCAAATGGGAAGCCCAGGGGTGTCACAAAAGACAGTTCCCAAAATGCTGAAAGCTCTCTCGAGTCCAAACAACTGCTTGCGTTGGATTTAAAGGCTAAAAATCCCTAAGGCTGTGTTACCTGCTGGGATTGGCAGGTCTGGATCTTGCAGGTGTGCCCAGGACCTTGCCTGTGGTACCCAAGATTTGGTTTGAAAGCTGTTGGTGCAAACATTGCAGAAGAGCAAGCCCCATGCAGCGGTGTGCCCATGGAGGGGTGGAGGTCACTGTGCATGCAGGATCCTGCGGGGAGACCTGCAGGTTGCTGGGAGGAAGGGGAATGGTGCAGCTGGATCCATTTTGGCCTGGGAGATGGACCAAGCCATTTTGCATCAGCAAGGTGAAAGCTAGCCAGTGTGCAGCGATCAGCTGCTCTTGTATCCAGGGGATACTGTTCAAACACTGATGTTTCCTGCAGGAAAAAAAACCACAACAAAAACCCAACCATAATTTTGTCCATAGTGATTTTTGTCTTGGATTCTTTCCCATTAATGCTGAGAAAGCTATTTTGTTGCTCTGGGTCTGTGGAAGATATTGAACACTCTGACAGTTTAGGCTGTGAGTAGCTGCTGTGAAAACATCACTTATTTTCTCCAGCTGTAGTAGCTTCTTTGGAGCCCAGGACACTATATCAATTTGGTTTTCTCTTCTGTCCTGGAAACGTTTCCCCCTGGGGCCTCTGGTTTCTGGGTAAGGGGCTTAACATAGCTACAGGAGAGAATTAACAAATGATAATTTCTACTTTTAGTAAAGATTCTGTTTGTTATCCTTCAGCAAGGGCAGCGTGTCCATGATAGCGATCTTCGGAAATCTGCAGGCATCGGCGGCTTCACCTGAGGATGAGTATTGCTGACAACAGCGTCTGAAGACAAAGGCATCACATAAATCAGAGCTTGTTGGGTTGTTCAGAAGAGGCTGTATCTGAATGCCAATCAAATGCTTCCTGAGGAGGATGAACGTGCCGGGGAAAGGCAATGTGCTTGCGAGGATTACTGGCTGAAATTGGTTGGGGTGCAATTGCACAGCTCCCTGGGGTGGTGGTAAATTCCCAGCCCAGCTCCTGGCCCGTTTGCCTTGGGTGCTCTCCCACCACTGCAGTGACACCAAACCCCACGGGCTCGGTCCACAGAAACTTTCCCCTGGTCTCCTACGGCTTACTAGGTGATGGCATGTGGCCGGTGGGAATACCTCTGGGCTGTGGTCAGCTCCGGTCACCACAGTGGCCCTGGTGTTCTGTCCCTTGCAGATGGGACAGCTGGTGCCACTAGCTGCAGAGACCATCCACCCAGGAGTGATACTGGGTCAGGAACAGTGCCGGGGGTGCTGCCTCCTGGCAAGGCTTTCTCCCCGATCGCTTGTGCCTGTCTCCTTGGCTCCCATGAGGGATCTCCATGGGATGTGGAGGCAGTGGGAGCACGTGGGGCCCATCACCGAAACATTAAGCGCTGCTCTTCTTGCTTTCCCTGGCATTATTGGAGAAAAAGCATTGTTTTTCCCACTTCTACAGAAAATGCCAAAAGCAAAGCATTCCTTCATAAAATTGCTTTTTTATTAAATCCTATCTGCCTCCCGCCTCCACATCCGACTGCCCCTGCGGCTGCCCGAGAGATCCAGGGCAGAGTGATTAAGCGCTGTGACCGATAATTGGGCAAACACGGTTCTCAGTCTCCTCCAGCAAGGCCCTCCCTCTTTCTCCAAACGAGAAGCAGTACCCCCTGCCCACTCCCTCTTTCACACAGGTGGACAGGACGGGGAGGGTATGGTATATACCTTCCTTTCGGGATCACAGACCCCTGGAGGATGATTTGGTCTAGCCTGACCTTCTACATAGCTCAGGACAGCTCTGTCCCTGCTCCCGAAGACCACACATCCCTTGTCCAGGGCTGGACCTTGCTCTGAAGTGTGCGTGGGGTCACTTACCAAAGAGTTCTGCTAAGGATCCCAGGTATCTATTGCCCTCTCCTCTTTGGAGAAATGATCCTGTCTGCCTGCAGCTGTTGTTGCCTTTAGGTCCCCAGGTGAGTTTGAAATGATTATATCTGAAAACTAACTCTTTAGAAAAGTCGGACAAAGTCCAAATGAAATCTGAGTGCCTGGCTGCAGAGCTGCTGCAAAGCAGGTGAAGAATTGGCCAGGTCACCAGGAGAAGACAGAGCCCTCCTGGAGCTGCACAGCAAAAGGATGGAAGGCAGCAGAGACAGGTTGCAGGAAGGGTCATCCCAACTGGACAGTCGGAAAGAAAACCATTCACCATGAGGGTGGCCAAATACCATTGCGGGACCAAAAAGGCTGTGGAGTTCCCATCCTTGCAGAGGTTCGTAACACAATTGAATGAGCTGATATTCTCTGAAGAAGCTTTCAAAAACCAGCAGAGAGGCAACAGCCTGTCCCCTCTGTGGTCCTTAACTAACCCAATGCGCCCAAGACTGGGAGCTTTTTTTAGTGGAGGTCTGAAATGCAGAATATTTTCACATTTTTTCTTAATTTCTTGAAAACATTCTGTCAAAGTTTTTATCAAGTTTTTATAATACTTTGCATTGCTTTGTAAGCCAGTTGATAAACAACAACAACAACAAAATTGCAAATGACTTTCATCACAACCCCAGAAATATTTGGCATTTCTATCTACTTCTGCGAGTTCCATTGGCAGTGCTAATGGCTATTAATACATGGCTTGCTCCCAGGCCCAGGACTCAGAAAAACACTATTGTACTTCTGATTTCAACGAAATATGTAGCTAGAGGAGGCTGAAACTCTTAGGTCCATTTAACTGTACCATTTCAGAGAATTAGAGGAGGTGAGGCTTTTCCAGCAGAGAGATCACTCTGCTTAGATCCACAGGAAAAACTATTAAAAAAAATAGCAAGGTGTGGAAAGGAAGCAAAAGTAATGCAAACTATGAAATTAGGCTTTCATTTCTGACAACATTTCTTCTTCATGTTAGCTGTGGAGAGATTTTAAAATGAGAAGTGCACTTTTTCACAGACTGATAGAAATGAGATTTTTGGAGGAAAAAGAAAAAATTATGGACACGGGCTAGAGCTGATGATAATGTTTCTGTTGCTCGACTCTGATCCTGAACATACCAAAAAGGGGAGAGAAAAGCACGGCAGAGGTTGGAAACACTGAGCCTCTTTCCAGAGGTGGCTTTTCCTCAAAGCCGTGCTGCCACAAGGTGCCATGAGACCCATGTTAGTTCAGAAGTTCATTCATAAATTTGAACTTTATTCTTGGAGAGTTCACCCTGCCAGCATCTAGTACTACCATTGGTTGCTTTAGCCACAATAAATGTGCATTTATTGTCGTGTTGATTGTTAGTATCTGCTCCCCGACCCTGTCTGTGCGTCAGCATGCCACACACCTGAGTCAAATCTCCCCAAAGCTGATAAATGATGGTTAAACACAGCTGATAAACTTTAGCTAACTGCTGTTGACCCTTGGGTTGGGCTGAGATTAGATAAGGCCCAATTATCTCTTGCTCCTTTTCCTAATGACTGCTCAAGCTCAAAGGCAGAGGCTGAAAGTTTAAGGCAACTGAAATAGGTACACTGTGATGCTTTGGACCTTCGCTGATGGTGTTTATTGTCCCTACAAAAACGAGCTTTGTTTTGAGTGCCAGAAGCTGTTACCGGGACAAAGATAAGAGAAGATGCTGGGGTATGAGAGCCTCGACACTGGCAGCCCTGCCATGAAAAGCGATGCTGTGGGCATTGTTGGTGGCACCCTGTGCTTTCAGCTTTGGTCAATGGTCTTGATTAAAGAAGGATTTTGTCTTTGATTTAGGGAGCCGGTGAACATAGCGGCTAAACATTTCCTTTTGATCAAGGGTTTCCCTTTGATTTCTGCATGTAGTCAGCTCCCTACGTCCCTCGGTGAGCTTTGCACTTGAATTGCTTCCCTAATAAATGTGACATTATTTTTGATGCCTCGTACGTTTTCAGCCTGGTTGTGAAAGCGAGGTGTTTTGCAGTGAAAGCACCGTCTTCAGCCCATCAGGGATATGAGGAGCAGTCCCTTTGCTCTGGTAATGGAAATGAAATAACCCACTGCTGAACCTCCTTTCCCCAAGCAGCTTTTAACTTTTTTTTTTTCCCTTCTACATGAGGAAGTGGCTGCCAAAGCCTATGGCTGCTGCTTGCAGTATGCTTTTCCTTCTTATCATTATTCATCCCTGCCAAGATCCTCTTTTTTTTCATTCCTTCCCGTTTTCTGAGCTTCTGGAAGCTGCTGGCTCATAGTTTCAAGTCCCACTTAGCAAGAAACTTGGTTTTCCTGTTAAAAAACAGCTGAGGTTCCTGTGTTGTGCCGTGGTTCCTGTAGGAAATACTCAGAGATGTTGCATCCTGAATTTCTCCCTCTGTGTTTTTTGGAAGAAGAAATCCAGCCTGCTTCCAAGCTCAAGGCAGCCCCGCAGTGCCTGGACGTGGGGCAGCTCTCCTCCAGCTCTGAGATGCTTGCCAGGAGCAGGCAGCGCCAGGCGTGCTGGAGGCAGGCGATGACGCTGATCACGCTGTCCTGCATCTGCCTGTTCAGCTGAGACATCCCTGAGCTTTGTGCCTTGCTGTTCCTCCGCTCGGACTGCACTGCAGAGCTGCCTGGTGGCCAGAGGTCACGGTCTCCTTAAGCATCTACCAATATTACATGGAGGGCAATCAGACACGGCGGGCAGTGGCTGGGGAGCATGAGGTGCAGGGAGCCTGCGGAGCACAGGCAGGAGGGAGGGAGGGCGCACCAGGTCCCTGAGCCCAAATATCTGCGCTGCCACTCTCGCAGTGTCAGCCTTTTGCCCAGCTCGGGCCTCAGATCCAGAGACCTCTCCCTGGCCACCTCCATCGAGGTGCAGACACGGATCAGGCACAGACACAGCTGCCAAAAGTCCCTTTTGCTACAGTTCCGCCCGCTGGAACTGTCACCTGTTGCCTCATTTTTGCATTTTGTGCCCTGCTGGCATTCATGTCCTTTTCACTGGATCTGGCATTTTGGTGGCTAGGAGCAGCCTTTCCCACTGGACCCAGGCTCTGCCATTTCCAGGATCCTATAAATTCAGCTTTCAGCCACACAGAGCCCTGGGATTTTTATGGATGCAGAACAAAGATGCATAAATGATAATTAAAGCCTCTACAGAAACACTCAGTGCTGGTCAGAAGTGTAAGTCATAAATAATTACCATGATGCCCAACTTTGCATTTACGATGCTGTATTATTATAAACTACAACTAGTATTATAAGACTTAGAAAGTCAGCAGTGGACTGGAGAGGTAAAAAACTTGGAGAAGGTCTCTGGGTCTCTTGTGAGGACAAGGTGCTGGACTAGATGACCCTGTGCTTTCAGGGATAGTGCTTTTATGCTCTTCCACTATATTAATATTTAAATCAGGGATTAAAACATTGATGACACCTAAGAGCTTTACTGTATGCACTTTATTGGGATGTAGGTCTTGCTCTGACTGAAGCCTCAGGATCGCCCATGCACTTGGACCTAAGGAGCATGCAGTTTTTCACTGTGTTAGCGCACTTAACATCACCTACGTGTGCTCCTGGCTGAGAAGCAAGGGAAGGATTTTCAAACAGAATTATTTTGACATCCCTTGGACTTTCAGCTGTGAGTGTGGGGCTGGCCTCCCTTGTGCCCCTGTCCAGACGAGCTTTGGCAGGAGCTGGGGTTAGAGATCCCCCGCTCTCCATCACAGCCAGCAGAGGCACCAGGCAGTGCCCCAGAGACACGTCACGAGCCTGTTCGGGCTCAGCATGCTGAGGGGTCACCCCTTGCCCACCTTCCCTGGCACCAGGGGCTCCCACACAGCCCCACACCACCAACCCCTGTGCCAAGTGTCACCACATCCCCCTGTTACCGCCCCAGTTCCCGGGTGCTGGGTCCAAAGGGGAGCTCTGCTTTTGCTTGAGCCCATTCTCTCTCTCGGGTTCAGAAGACAGCTGGAAAATGTGAACCACCCCGAATGAGCATGTTGGTAAATGCCATTATTTTGAAGAGGCTTAAGAACCGTTTGCGGTTTCTAAGCTGTGATTCATGATCATCTGGGTCTGGTTTGTGATCTTTGAATGGTTTAGACTGGTGACTCTGTTGCAATTTCCCCGGGGCACTGGTGGAGCATACTGGTTCTTGCCTCTCTCTGGACTTCAAAACATTCAAGGCCTTGACAAAAGTAAATCCTAGCCCTCTTCGGAGGACTCGGGCAGCTTTTAGCAGTGCAGATCCCACCCTGGCTGGCGAGGAATTGCAGGCACCAGCCTCAGTGTGTCCCACTGGCTGCCCTCCCATCCCTTTTTCCATTTTGCTTGGTGGCTGCTGCAGACAGCGTGCTCCTCTGGGTGCCAGGCAGAGAGACCCGCCGAGGTGAGACCCCCCCGCTGCTGCTGCTCTGCTCATTGTCCGGGGATATGCTCCGTCCCTCCATGGACAGGAGCCCCTGGCGAACTCATCCAGCCTTGTGCAGCATCTCACCCATAAGTGGCACAGCAGGGGGAGGACACTGATGGCCCAGCACTGGATCTGGGAGCTTCCAACTCCCACCAAACCATACAGAGCCCCTCACCTGGCCCGGGAGGAAATATTCAGCCAGAGATCCCTAGTTCTTTCTTGGTGATGATCTATGGACTTGTGAATTCAGCAATTCATGGGACTGCTGGCTAAAAGGAGTCCCTGGTGGAGCAGGGAAGGTTTCTCACTTGAGGGGCACCTGCTCAGGGTGCAGGTCATGTTTCCATTCCCTACAGAAGAGGTTTAAATAAAAGATTTGGTACCCCCCCACCTCCGGAAGAAGAACAGCTGCTAAATGCTGTTAATGTTAAAAGCCCTCAATTAGGAGGAACACTGGAGGACAACACAGGAAGCCAGAAAGCTGCTCTGTAGCTAAAATAACTACTGTGACGCGCTGCGATAACGGAGTGAGATCGAAGGAAAAATTGCCGGAGCGACACTCCCTTCCTGCCTGCAAGAATGGACCCCACGGTGGGAAGGGATGGGGACAGGAGCAGGAACATCCCAGAGTGCCGGGTGGGACCAGTCCTCACCGCAGAGCCTCCCTTGCACACTGGGGTTAGGCTGTCCCGGGCAAACCCCACAGCCAAGGCAAACTAAAAGGAAATCCAGCTTCACATCCAAACACTCTGCCGTTTCCCACACATGCTGAGGCAGGTCAGTTTTGGTTGGGGTTGGGGTTTTTTTTGGTTTTTTTTTTTTTTTTTTTCTTTTTACAGAGGCATAGAAAAAGAAAGCTGCTTCGAGATGGTTTATTCGGACTCTATAACCAGCGTTCAGAGGGAGCTGAGCTCTCCTATGTGCAAAGAGCGGGGCTGAGGCAGGAGCAGGCTGGAAGGGAATTGGCTCCATCTGGGCCAAATTCTGATCAGAGGGAGGAGGAGGAGGCTTGCGGAAAGACAACCAATTTTTCTCCTTGGAAATAAAAAGCTTCTGGCATCACCTGCTGCTTATCTTGCTGCAGCGACATGTAGTTTCTTTCCAGGCCTGAAGAGCACAACCCTGACTCCAATAGGGGCTTAATTGCTATTAATCCTGTTAATTGAATTTGGTTCTCCTGTGCCACTTAGCACTCTGACTGAAGGAGGGAAATTGAAAAGAAAAAGACTGGGAAACAGGCTCAGCTGACCCAAGGCGTGGGGCTCCTCCTGATGTTATAAATATGGCCCCCCTGCCTCTGGAGGGAGGCTGGTCGGTTTGGGCAGGCAGCAGCAGTGTTGTGGTGGGAAGCGCCGTGGATGCCGTGCTGGGAAGAAGCGGTTCCTGCTGTAATTGGGCTTTGAGGGATCTGAGGGCTGAACGTGAGTTCTGAAATTAAGATGAATTCCAGGTAATGATGATATTTGGGGTAGCAGGGGACCGAGTATGCTCTTGGGGGAGGGGCTGCTCCTGTAGGGCTTTGTTTGAAAGCTGGTGTGTGCTCTACGATAGGTTTGTTTGGTTTTGAAACCATGTGTTTGGGGGGTGGAGGGCAGCAAAGGTGATTTTTGAATAGGTGGTTCCCCTCCAGGGTGGACCTCCCGCAGATGGCTCAGCGGACAGAACAAGCTCTCCCATCAGAGGTGTGGCTGCATCTGCCTCTGCTCATGGGCAGGCAGGTTTTTGGTGTGTGCCAGGTTTCTGAGGAGCCCTGCTGTGCTGGCAGCTGCACCGGTTTCTGTGCTCGCCAATCACTCCCACAGCAAGAGAGGCAGAGCAAGCTCTTAAGAAACAGGTCACTTTATTCCTTTTTGTACTGGTAGTGTTTCTGTTAGAAAAGGATTTTGAGAAGGGGCTTTGTGGGCAGTGAGCTCCCTTCCCTTCTTGCAAATGGGCTATATGGAACCTCTGTGGTGGTTGGAGGTTTTGTTCCCTCTGGGGCAGATCCAGACCCTGGCTGCAGTCTCTGGCTGGCCATTAGATGGTTGGGTAACAGCAGAAAGGTCTGGATGCTGTCTGCCTGATTCCTGGAGGGAGACCTGCATGTTAACTAGATCCTTGGGCATCCCTCCTATGGAGCTGGGGCAGCGCACTGCTGCTGTGCTACAAGTAAACAGATGTATAAGGTAGTGTTTGATCTTATTTTTCTTTTTTTTTTGTGGTGAGCTCCTTGGTTTTTAGCTCTTGCCCTGTGTGTGTTTCCGTGAGCTGCTGATCATTGCCAGGCTGTGGAAGAGGCAGAATTGGGTGTGTTTGGGGGAGTGCTGCCAAGTAACAGCAAGGAAAGGTCTTGTAGTGAAGATCATGTAAGCCTAAATCAGAGATCTGAGGTGAGTCAGAGGTTTAATTTAATTAGTTCTAAAATTAGAGTAGAGTGTCTGTAAGGGGAAGGCTGGGCAGGAGGGAGGAAGATTTGGGGGTAGGCATTATAAGTGAGAATTGAGGAGTACAGGCTGCTGCTGTTTATACAAACTGATAGCAGTGTCCCATGGCCTTTAATATATTTAATAAGCATGTTTTATACACAAATTAGTGTGCACAGCTCAGTAGTGCCAGTCAGTGTATAACTAAGGCTAGTCAATTAATTTCTGGTTTTGCTTCCACATGAGAACGATGCTCTCTTGCCTTTTGTCTTTTCTCTCTTTACAGTTTCTACAGAAAAGAACATTGCCTTTTAACGTGCATATTATCTAGTACCTGGCACAATGGCAATAGGGCTTGTAGTGACTGCTGCAGGGTAAATAATCAGTAATAATTGTAGTTCATACGCAAAGAATGTGCCAACGCTCGTATTTCTGGAGATTTTCCGTTAGCTTGAACTTTGTTTCATAAACTGGTTTAACTTTCTGACCTAGTGAATCCTTTGGCCTCTTTTTCACTTCCCAAAGAACACAAAGCTTCATGAACTCGTGGTTACAGAATGAAAATGTGACGTAAGGATCTTGTTGGCCAGTTAATGGAAAAGCAAATTTGGGCTTGAAAATGGCTTAGGAAGTGGACTTCTTGAGGGGGTGATTCCACTTTCCATCCATTTTTAACTAAAAGAAGAGCAAGCTAAGGGTTTAAAAGTTTGGGAATGTGATAAACAATTCACCCATCTACTAACAAACATCTTGAAGTGCATGTCAAGAGCCTTCCCAGTCGCAGAGAGCCCCAGAGTCCTGCTGAGCTTGGTGGTTTTGCTCTGTGTTTTGGTTCTGCTTTAGGCCACGCTGCAAATGCTGCCTGGAGGAGTTCATAGAGGTTTTGTGAGGATGTTGCATCACTACAGTGTTAAGCTAAACCCCACAACCATTATCAAAGGCTTTTTGGGACCTTGGGCATACAGTTAATTTGCAGTACCCAAAGACACCTCTAATCATGGTGTATGGTGGGTCTGCTCATTCACAAAGTGTTTCTAAGTAGCTTGGGCTCTTCTCTATGGCCAAAAAAGTGGTGAGAGGTTCAGGAAGGGAATAAATACATATCTTAAGCGTTGCCATCATCTAAGAAAAGGGCTTTCAGTTGGGGGGGGAAGACAAAAGCACATTCAGACATTGTTCCTTGCTGTATCCCAGTGCAGGTAGGTACTTGTCTTTGCCTCCTCTCCTTGAAGAACAGTCTTGGCATATGTTGCCAAATCCTGTGCTGCACTGATGGTTGTGGCCAGACAGCGCGTCATCCGGCAGCTCAGTGTCTGTCCCACACAACCACATGGAAGGGGAAAATGGCCCAACAAGCAGCCAAAAATAGTATACAGAATTACTGCTGCTTTTGGGATCTGACTAGCATGTGATGGTTGTATGGATGGGCTGGGAGGGTGCCTGGGTGGCCCAGTGGGAGGGATGGGACAGGGACCAGGTGTCAGCAGGTGGCACTGTCTGCTGCGAGGCAGCCCCATGCTCTCCCTGCACCTTGGGGTGCTCCTGCAGGATCGGGACCTGGGGAGCCATGGCTCTGCCTCCTCTCCCTGGGGCCCACCATTTGCAACCGCCTTGTATGTGCAGGTGTGACACCCCCTGTGTAGGCGGGCAAATCTGGCATTTTAAGGTGCCACTGTGAGTGAAGGTCTGTGCTTAGCGATAAATTTAAGGCACATTGTATGTAGTGTTTTAAACAGGTATTCAGAGTGATTCTTGATGCTAAGAAAAGCCTTCCCTTGGGATGATATTGTAGCTGTAATAGAAGTAAGGCTTCTACCCCTGCTGCCTCTAATAACTGCGGTTAGAGAATTGCATTTCACCTGCCTGAAATTCTCCTGTCGCTTCAGCGAGACGCTGGACTGATTTCAGCTTTTTCCAGTATTGATCTGATGTTGCAGAGCATTGTTTAAAGGCTGCCCCTCTCCATCCAGAAGGCTTTAGGATTCCTACATCTTCACAGGGTTTAGCGAGCAATTTGGGGCCTTGGGATGAATGGCAATGAATAACTGTCAGCAGTTAGCCCTGAACCATGGCCATCGGAAATGATGAGAAAAATAAAGCAGCGCTTCCTTGTAAACCCTGCAATTGTGGGTTCTCCCTGTCACGGGAGCCACGGTGGAGGAGCAGCAGTCCCACTCTGGGTCAGTGGTGTTGCAAAAGCAGGGAGACTTTCACTCGCGTGCTCTGAGGAACCCTGGGGACAGGAATTGCTGCTCAAGTGAAAGGGAGTTGGGAGCAACCTCCCAGCCCTGCCTGGTCCGTCCCAGGGCATCACGGGAAGGACGGGCGGGCTCCTGCAGCTCAGGCAGTCCCTTCTCCTGAGTAAGCAGCTTGATCCATTAAAAGGTTATAATAAATGCAGCCATCACTGATGGTGAGGTCTGGTGTGCAGCCCTTCCTTGTGTGTGTATCCACTCTGCTTTCCCTCTTCACAGCCCCCTCTCCCTCGGAGCTGTTAAGGGACCAGGGTGTTTCTTCTCCTCCTTTGGAGCACACTGGGATGCCCCGTGTGGGAGCTCAGCCCACTTGCCTGCTGGGTGAGGAAGGAGTGCAGCCCATGGCTTCAACAAGGAAATGGTCATTTCATGTGACAAAATACTTTTTTGGCTGGTTACACCTTGGATGTAGATGATGGACCTGGTGAATTGGATGTAGATGATGGACCTGGTGAATGTGGGTGCTGTGCTGCTTGCTGGCAGGTCCTGACTGATGTGAAGGATAGCTCAGCGGGAGCATCCCTCCTGGTGATGTGTGTCCCACCCTGAGTGAGCTGCCACTGTGCTGGTGTGACATGTGCTGACTTCCTGCAGTCTCCCAGTTGAAGGCCAGCTCCTTGTCTCAGAGGGTTGTGGGGTTCCCAAAACTGAGCTCTGCCCGAGCCGGAGGAAATGAGTGTGATTTCAAGTGCAGAATGAGCTGGGGTATTCTGCCCCAGGTTCTAGAAAAGCTAAGCCCAGCCAGGAGCTCGTGTTGTTTCAGCTGTCTGTCTAGCTTCAGTCATGTCAATGTTTGTCCCCATACTCTGGCACTGTCCCCATTGGCCAACGCTTTTTTTTTTGGCTTCTTTTTGCAAGATACAGGACTTCTTATGGGCCTACTAAACACTTGTGTGTGGGCCCCTGGCTGTCCAGCTGGTCCTGGTTGCTGTGTGTCGGTGGCCGACTCTGTCTTGCTTGTCTTGGACCATTTTCCTTCCAGGTCATTGACTGATGATGAACAGAAAGTTCTCGAGAAGCCAAGTCATATGGGCCATGGAGAAAAACAAAGGCGTTTGGTGACAGTGCTGCTTAGGTGGCTGTGACTGTTTCTGCAGCGTTTCTGTTGTCCAGGGTGTACTGTGTGTGTGCGTGTTCCCCTGGTGGCCCCAGCCTGGGAGTCAAGTGCAGTCAGCTGAGAGTCAGCTAGGGATGGCCTTGGCAGAGGCACTTAACTCTCTCCTTCTCACTGATGGGGAAATGGATAAAAATAAAGATGCTCACCTCCCTCTGAGGGTGGTAAGAGGATTAATTGGTTAATGTTTGCAAAGTGCTTTGAAGTTGAAATAGGACAGATGAGTGCTAACCTGGATTGCAAAAGGCAGATGTGTCATGTGGAGGTAAAGGCTGTGCTGAGGAGGCATTGCGAGCCATAAGCCCCCTGTCCTTCAGATGTCAGGTGCTTCATGGGTTGACCTGTGCTCTGAGGCAGTCAAACACAGGGATTAGAGGCAATGGCAATTGCGACACTGAGACCTTTCCCTCCACATTAAGTCCTGGGCCAGCCTGCACCCCTGCTTGCAGGGACAGACTGTGTGCTCCAGTCCAAGTGGCAAGGTACAGGCCAGCTCCCGCAGTAATGGCAGCAGCGTTGCATCCTCCTTGTCCTTGGGACAGAGCTGTGTGGGCAAGAAGGGCCGGCACGTTTTGTCAGAAGTGAAATCTAGTTCTGGGTTCAGCGTAGGGGAAATCGGAGCTCGAGCAGGGTTGAGCAACGCAGGCTCCCTCCCGGGGAGGAGCGTGAGAACTAGTGCACCCAAAGCAAGAATGTGTTTGGTGACCTGGGTATAAGCCATGGCGGGTGGGGGCGGTGGTACCGGAGCTGTGTTTAGCCTGGGTGTGTGTCCACCCACTGGTGGTTGCTCAACAGGCTGAAGAAGGAGGCGACAATGTTTGCTTGGCTGCTCATGGTGCTGGGCACCTGCTGGGGGGTGAGCCTGGTGAGCCATCCCAGACACAATGGGATGTCCCGTCCCCAGGGAAAGGGGAGCTGCCATGGGGTGGCCAACGTTCTTGGATTTGGGACAGAGCGCTCCCGGGGTCTGTGTGCCAGCCCTTAGGGCAAGCTCTCTGCGTGCCACGCATTGTGCTGTCTTGTCCCTGTACTGCAGGGCATCCACAATGGAAGAAGAGGGGTCAAAACCTGTTTTCTCCCTTCCTGAAGTAGGGGACAGGGAAAGACTTTGTGCTGTGGGATGAGGAGCAGTGACAGAAGACAGCAGCAGAGCTGGCTGTCACTCACACCCAATACTCTCCTGAATGAGACCAGACTTGAAACTTTCCTTCTGGACGGGCAGAGCATGTTGAGGTGGGTCAGCATTTATCTGCTACCTCTTGTGGGCCCTGTTCTCTACCTCCCATGGCACAAAGTTGCTGGGGGACTGCTGGATGTAAGACCATGCAAGCCTGGCCTCTGTCATCCTGTTTCTCCACTGTTCATGGTCCCTAGCAAGTAGTCCGCCTCCACAGTCCAGTTTTTTGTCTCTCATGATGCAGGGAGAACTGGAGATGGTGCTGGCCTCTAGGTGAGGAAGGCTGGGATAGCAAACCTGGGGGCAGGCTGGAGCATGTGAGCTGTGTGATCCTGGCTTCAAACCAGAAGCAGGAGCTACTCTGAGCTGTGCCTGGCTGCTGAGTGGGTTGGTCACTTGTGTGCATTCACACTAGTTTCAGCAACAGCAGAAGTGCTTGTTTTGGACTCTTGGTCTTAGAACATGGGATCCCCGTTCTCTGTACCTCATGCAATTGGCTTTCCAAGGTCTGGGGCCAGCATGTGGTAGTGGGATGGGTGAACTTGTGGATCTCCAATGGGCATTTGGGACAAAGCAAGGGAAGACCAGACCTAGAGCCACCTGGTCCTGCAGTAGCCCGGAGGTGAGCTGCAGCCCTGCAGTAGTTGGCAGTATCTGGGGAGCCAGACCCTCCTGGAGAAGGCTGGGCTTTGGCAAGCAGATCAAAGGATTTGAGTGGGAGAAGATAAGTAGCCTCCTAGGGAGGAGGAGCCTGTTGGGGAAGGCTGAAGCAGCAATGTGGAGTCTGGCGGAGGGTGCAGGTATCTTTCACTTTTCATTGGCTTCTCCTGCAAATGTGGGACGACTGGGAGCCAAGGGGCAGGACTGCAGACAGCACCCTGGTCCTTGCAGGGAGCCTGCTGTGCTCCCTTTCCTGCCTTCCCAAGCAGGTGGGACCGCTCTGCCTGCACCCATTCCTTGGCACAGGTTGTGTGTGCTGTTTGGTGGTTGCCTGTGGCTGCTCTGCACCACTCCTTTCCCCTGGGAAGGATCAAACTGCTGCTGCAGCAGCCTGCCATCCAAATGCCTCCGAGCGGGGGAGAGCCTGGGGATCTGTTTTACAAGGGTCAAACAGATGTAAAATAGCTTTTTCTACAAAGATTTCTGCTCCACTTCTTCCATCCCAAATGCTCTAACAGCCCCTGAGGAGGTTTCTTTTTGCGTTAGTAACTGTACCCTGCTGAGGACTCAGCCCACACAGCCAGTTTTGGGCTCTCCAAGGTTTCTTCAAGAAAGAAGCCAAATGTTTGTTTTATGGACACCCTCATAACGCATATGGGTTTTCCAAGGAACAGCCAAAGGCGGGGGGAAGGGGGAACTATGAGGAACTCTTCATCTGGGTTGACTCATGCCTGTTGGTTCAGATGGGTTTATTATTCGTCATGCACCCATTACTGCCTGGGGCCTGCTTAGCTCCATGCTCAAGAAAGTGTGGTGGTTTGTGTTGTCTTTTTTTTTTTTCTCTTAAACCACATCACTGCAGTGCTGCTGAGCACTTGTTTGCTGTTGCCGTAAGTGTCTTCACTCCAAAGTTCTGGGATGAGGCAGGAGATAACTAACTTCTTCCTCCTTTTCTACAGAAAAGGATTTTGTTACTGGACAGCCTTACCCCGCCCAGCCAGAGGAACCTTTCCTCCCAGCGGGAAAACTGTAGTGCCAAGTTAAATGGCATGCAAATATGGTGGTCTCATTTGTGGGTCTTTAACTACTGCTGCAAGCAAAGGGTAAGAGGGGGAGGTTACTGTTTTGCCTGTGAGTCTTCTCGTCCTGAGCAGCTGGATGGAGGCTGGTTAGAAGAGCAAAGCTAATCTTGTTTGAAGTTGAGGATTTCACATGGGATGACAGCTCTGCTTTCCAGTGCCGTTGTCTCCTGTGAATAAGTGTGCTCACCGGTGTGGGCGCTGCATGTTCCCTCTGTAACCTGGAGAGCAGTCTTCTCTGGAGGTCCCTGGTGCCAGTGACAGCAATGCTGTCCAAGGATCTGCTGCTCTGAAACTGGCAGTGCCGTCAGGGCAGTCCCACTGGGCCTGCTTAGAGAAAAATCACCAGAACCACGTCTTGGTCTTTATTTTCTGGTATCAGCGGGTCCCGTAGAAGCAAAATCCAGTGGTCATGTGTGAGGTCTGGGAGAGGTGGACCTGCAGAGATGATGCTTTTAGGGAGGATGGGCATGGGGAGAAAGGAATTAAGGCCTCCTGGGCAGCAGTGACATCTGGTCTGCAGTTGTACACCTGAACTATTAGAATTATACTTCTTGGGCTGGCAGTTTCCATCACGGAAACCTTCTTGTTACAGAAATCACGTCCAGCGAAGAGGAATGAAACTGTCCCTTCTGCAGCAGGGTGAAATAGCTGTGCAATGCAAACTCTCCCTTGCCTTCCAAACTTTGGTGCTGTGATCGGGGACCTCAGCAGCAGACAAGTGAGAGTTTGGGGAGATGATGGGCTCAGCTCTAGGGAAGGCAAAAAGTGTCTTACCCTAACCACTGACTCATTTGGTGGCCAGTGGCAAATCTCTTGTTTCTCCTTAGAAATCTCTCATTTCTCCTTAGCCCAGCTGATAAACAGCAGATGTTACTCCTAGGTCAGCCTCTTCAGGCTGCTGGAGGAGTGATCCAGTCGGTGTAAAGCCCTGAGGAGGTGATGGCCAGTTCCATAAATGGCAGGTCTTCTACATAAAGGGCAGCACCTGGGGCTCTGGGTGCAATTGGGTGGAAAGCTGATCAGATAACACCCTCCAACCAGGCGCTAGCTATTGCGGGAGGAGTAGCTTCATTCCAGAGGTAAGTCCTAAAATAAAAGTGAGGGGAGTAAGGCAGTGGCAAACCCGTGCTTTGGGGGGTGCGAGATCCTGGGCTAGGACAGAGCAGTCTGCTGACAAAGAAGAGGTTGCTTATTTTCTTGCCACTAAAATCCTTATATCCCCTGCTTGCTGAGTGTGCCCTGTTGTCTACAACACAAATGACCCAGTTTGAATGGACTAGTTAAATCTTTGAGCTGTGCTGATGAAACAGAACATAAAAAAAATCTCAGACTGCAAAGCATCTTTTCACTTAGGTTCACTTAATTTGTGAAGTGCTGAGGCTAGAAGTGGAAAAAAAGAGACTCATGATAAAGAAGTCAAGTTCATGGATGTCCTGAAGTTATTCAAGCATCTTGAGAGTTGCTCTTTATCCAGAGCAGAGGCATGGACTTTCCCACATATCTCTGGTTTCCTCTTTGTTTTTTGATGCTTTTGAGAGCTGTTTTTAGTCTTGCTTATTAATCCGGTTTGCTGCAGTGGTGCCACAGGGAGCCACTGCCGCTGGCACGATGAGCTTTCAGTCTAATTTGAAACAAGATGTAACAAGGGAACACAACCCAGAGTGGGAGGCAGAGGGTGTAATGAGACGCCAGGTTTGATAGCCTGTGTGTTGCACAACATAGTGTGTTTGAGCGCCTTGTTTGCAAACCTTGAGTCCCTTTTTGTAAGTTTTAGGGAATGATATGAACCTGAAGGTCAAGATCAGTATACGAAGAATAACAGTGTTGTTTCCAACTGGCCCTCAACTATTAGTTTGCCTGTAATTTTGGAGATGGGGAAACTCGGCAGAGGTGGTTTTTTTAGACCTGGTGCACAAAGGGTTCAATGGTGATTCCTGTAGGGGCAAGTTACTGAAAGGAGCTTCAGAGATTGCTAGTGCTGTTGGATCGGTAGCGCAATATGATGTGAAACTGAACAAGAACAGCCAAAGCAGGGGGCTGCAGCTCTGGGGAAATTTAAAGGTGAGGAGGGCAATGCACTGGTTTTACTGGGAACATGGAGAGTTATTAAAGGAAGGATGAGGAATAAGCAAGGATGGAGCTCATCAGCTGCCTTTAAAATGTAGGATGTGGGAAAACTGGGGGAAATGTGTTGGCACGCATCCCAGGCTGCACTGATTTATTTTTAAACAAGGAATCTATCATTATGAGATGTAAAGACTTGCAGCAGCTGTTCTCTGTGCAGGGATGTGAAAGTTCTTGGGCATCCTGGGAGTGAAGTGAAAGTGGATCTTCCCTCTCTCTCCTCCTTACTCCTCTGCAGTAAAAGTTGATCGGCCCCTCCCTGCCAAAAATGAAGTGCCAAGTATTTCCCTTTGATTTATTCCTTTTACGATTAGCTTCCCTCTGTCCTTGCAGCTTGTTCTTGTTTAAGATGCCTGCAGTTGCCCTGGTATTGAGGATATTTGGTTATGGTGCTGTGACTCATGAAGTTTGACTTCATTAGTTCAAGGCAGGCAGCCAAAAGGATCTTGTTAGCTTGGCCCATGTTGATCAGGAAGCGTGGGTGGCTTTGGGAGATGTGTTGCCCTTTTGTAAAGGTTTCTTTGGGCTCCACACTTCAATTTATCAAGCTACTAAAGGTAGAAGTGAACTCTCAGAAGAAGGATGAGTAGAGGATCCCTTGCAGGGAGGAAAGCGCTCAAATTTCCCTGCAGAGACCTGGCGTAAGTGGGATCTGATGGGCTTTGGGGTCAGGTCTGTGTAACTCTTTCCAACCTTGGCCCAAGACTGTGGCTGGAGCTCAGATAAAAGCAAAGTGTGTGGCTGTTGGCTGGCTGCAGAGAGAAGGTGCTCTGTGGGGAGAAAAAGAGACCCTGCTGCTGGCTCTGCTTTGGCTCCCGAGTGCCAGTCTGTCAGCGGCTCGCCTGGATGTCAGGGTTCAGCTCTCCTAGGCACCAGGCAAAGGGATTATTTCTACCACACAAAAAGATTGCAGGGTTTGGCATCTGCTTTGAGGTTCTCGCTGCCAGGCTTAGTAAAGAGGCTTAGGAGTGCTCAAACCAGGGAAATAAATCTGCTGCACCTCTTATCAAAAATAATGGATAGTAGGCTTCAAAGGAAGAGGAAAATCTTTGTTTTGTAGCCTACTTACGTGTCTGGTCTGACTGATTCTCAGCCTTGTCTCTGCACCAGCGTAACAGTCAGTGGGAAAATAAATAGAAACCGATATGTCTAGGAATAGACCTGGTGAGTGGGTGGGACACCTCCAACACTGGGGAGGCTCTTCAAAGAGAGGAAACGTCATCTCCACCTGGGTTGCTGCTGCGGGCTGCCGAGGGGCAGGGCTGTGGCTCACCAGGATTGCATGCGGCTGCCCAAGGGGGATTTTTATGGAGCAATCATGGTAATTAGCAAACACAAGTTTTTCCACGTACCAAACATTGTCGAGGGCAGTAATTCAGCCCCATGCTTGTTATTGTAGTGAGTGTTGGGCAGGAGTGTCCTGGGAATTTGTCACATCCCAAGAGGGGGGAGCCCATCAAAGTGTCCTCGACTTGCTGATGTTGGCTTGCCACCCTGAAACAAAAGGCTGATGAAATAGCATTAGCCAAGCTGGTTGCTAATGAGGGCAAAAGAACATCTGGAGCCAGGATTTGTTTATAGCTCTTTGTTTTGTCATTGTTAGGGAGACAGAAGAGGAAGTGTCACTCAGAATATAAATCATGACATCCAAACAAAGGACTGACATATGGGTGTGATTTTGGATTTCATGTGCTAGGAATCTCGTGAGGTTTAAAGCCCAAAATTTTAGCCCAAGATGTTGGCAATCTATCTTGTTTTCAGAAGGTTTAGTGTCACTTCAGGACAGGGACAAAGAAGCAGTCCAGATCTCTAGACCAGAACTGGTATGTCCTGAGACCTGAGAATGTCCACATCAACCCTGAGAGTCTGCACCAGCTTGGGATAACTCCTGTACATGGGTGCTGGATCTGACCAAGGTTGGCTACGGATGCCAAGGGGAGTAAACAGGGCAAGCACAAAGTGGTTCTTCCTGTGATAAAGCTTCATGTGGCTTAGGGACTTGCCAGCCAGAGGCTGCATCTCCATCATCATGTTTAATAGCCACTGATGGACCAGTCTGTGAATTTGTTTAATTGACTTTTGACTCCCTTGATGTGTTTGGCATCCACAACATCCCGGGGCGATGAGTTCCACAATGCAATTAGATTGTATGGGGAGGAGAAAAGAAAACTTCCTTTTGTTTGTTTAAACCTACTATATGATAATTTATTTAGTATCCCTTAATTCTATTGCTATGAGTAATCCTGAACAGCATCTACTGCCCGTTTTCTCTGGGTCACTCCTGACTTTGTGGATTCTGTTGTAACCATACCCCCTCTCTGTAGCCTGTTTTCTACCATAGGAGTGGCTGTGAGTTTAGACAAAAGCCCTTCTTATTTCTGCTCTCTTCTGTGTCAGGAGACGGGTGTTCTGTGCCCTGTCTAGCTCCCTACATCCCTGCTGTGATGATGATGGGGAAGGCTACAGTGCCACAACTGTGCAGAACGATGCAGCTGAGCAGACCAAGCAGTTGTACAGACTGATAGAAATAATTTGTTTTATCCTCTCTCATTCTTAACAGTTCCTATCAGATGCTAAACCTTTCTGATTGCTGCTCAACAATGAAGTGACATTTATTTGTGACCTTACCCATAATGTCTCTGTAATACACCCCCTGAAAGCCATTACTAATGCACAGCTGTAATATGCAGGTATAGTGTAGCTGGCTTTTTCCCCGTCTACATTTTTCAATACTGAAATTTGTCTGCCACTTTCTTGCCCAGCCAGCGTGTCACAAGTGAATTATGCTTTTCTCTCAGTTGACTTGAAGCTTTGAACTCTCCTGAATCATTCCATTTGCCCCTTTGTTAATTGACTTTTCAGAGTCATTTATAAAAAGCTGAGCTGTAGATATTTCTGTTGGGTCTCACCTCCACTGGGAGAGATGACCTCTTGTTACTGCTTTCACATTTAACTGTTTTTGACTCAAAGAAGCTGCTTTTTTACTTTATGGTACCTTATATACTTCAGAAGGCTTTAGAGGAGGGATATTGACATTGGTTCATTAGAAACAAAAGTTCATTGTGTCAAGAAGCGCCGTTGCTCGCCCATGCTTGCGGGGACCCTAATGGGCTGATGAGAGAGGATTTGCCTCTCTAAAACCTGTGATGAGTCTTCCCCAGTCTGTCACTTCTATGTACTCTGTTTATAGGAGCTTTCCTCCCTTCCTGCAAAAGTGCGGTATGCAGCTTGAGCTGGGCGATTGCATGTTTGAGCCCCTTGTGTGCTGGGCGGGGGGGGTTTAATCCCTGACTGTAACCCTGGTACTGGGATGTATCAGTTTATTGTAAATAAGAGTTAATTTAGCTTTTCTATTATGGTGTTATCTTCCTTGGAGGCTCCCTGAGCACTGTGATCATGGTCTCTTCAATGTGTTTTGTTGTTAGTGCCTGTGACTTGGAAAATTCTGCTCAGAATCTTTGGTGTATTTTGGCACAGGTGTGGATCTTACATTTTAGACTTTGTTTTTACATTTTTATTATTTGGACAGTGCTTCTACTTAGAAAGTCTCATTTTACTGTTAATTGTCCCACTTTGTCAAGTATGTTAGCTGTTATTCTAATTTTTTTTTTTCCTTAAGAGATGCATGTTTACTCTGACAACTTCTTCAAATGGTTTTCCCACCTCCTGGGTGTGTGTGTTTTCCTTACTGGCTTTTCGTTTTTAAATTTCTTTGAATGAGTGTCTGTTTTTGGGCAGTGTACTCTCAAGTTAATCTTACAGTAGCAGGTGTGCAAGGCTACCTTCAAGATGATCAGTTTTAAGATGTGAAGAGCTGCTGGTGGTATACTTGAAATCAAACCCACTAGTTTCTGAGTGCTGCTTAGGATGTGCTGAAGAAGAGGTGTTGTGCTTCAGAGGTCACAAATTGCTTCTGGAGGGAGCCGTAGCTTCCCATCTTAAATGTAGACATCTTCCCTCCTGTCAGTTACTGCATCTATATAGGGAGATGGATATCTTTTGTTGTTTGTGTTTGTTTCCTCTTGTATCCATCACAGCCTCACTCATCTCCCTTAAGGTTTTGCAGTTGTAGCCCTGTTCTGAATGGGTGGATGATGGAGTGAGTCTTATAATGTCTGGGCATGGGACTTGCAATCCTAGGGACTCTCTGGCACCTGTTGATGCAGTTAACTCGGTTGTGCTCTTCGATAAGTTCTCCTTCATGTATGCCTCAATGCCCAGCTCCTCCACCTGCACAGCCCACTTTCATTCCTCTATAATTTGTACCTGCTCGTTACTGTGTCCTGCTGCTTGTCTTCCCTCCACCAGGTTTCTGAAGTGCTGGTTATGTTAATAGCCCCATCTGAAACCAGGGCACTGCTGTTCACTCACCTTGCTTTTTAGACCCTTGGTGCTTGGATAGAAATGCCTACATGGTGTCTTGTTCTGTTCTCCCTCTCTCTCTGCAGGCCTGGGAGGGATGTCTGCTGGACCTGCAGTCTGCCGTTTCCTCCCTGACTGGTTTTTTTGCTTCTCTCCTATCCTTTTATTCAAGGATAAAAAATTTTCATGACTTCGCCACTGGAGCCCGCTTTTTCCCAAACCACATGCCTTGTCAGGCTGTTGGCTTTCCCACAATATTTAGTTTAAAAGACCTTCTTTATGTGCCAGTAGCCTTGATCCATTTTCACTTGGATTTAGTATTTGGATCTTTACTGTATAGGCTCTACCTATTCACGCCTGCCTTCAAGGAGCTAGACTCCAAACCTTGCAATGACTCTGGAT
The DNA here is from genome assembly GCA_013398295.1 of Chionis minor. Classification (NCBI taxonomy): domain Eukaryota; kingdom Metazoa; phylum Chordata; class Aves; order Charadriiformes; family Chionidae; genus Chionis; species Chionis minor. The sequence goes on along the minus strand of VZSF01005265.1, from coordinate 190,670 downwards.
TTCATTATAGCGCACTGGGGGAAGCACTTCTGAGCATGTTACTGAGTTGGTTCTGGCCTCTAGCCTGGTAGCTACTAGCTAAATCTTGCTTTCAAGATTCTTCTTGCCATCTTCTCTGCATTGGTGGTGACCATGTGGACCACACCATGAGTTCTTCCCCGGCTCAGAGTAGGGGACAGTCCAGATGTGAGACCACCCTGTTAGCATCCAGTGGGCAATTGATGTTCCGGTCCTCAGTTGTCTGTTTCCACTGCACTGATCTTTTTCGTCCTATTGACAGAATTCACTTTTTCAGAGGGATGTCCTTAGTATGAAAGATTACAGCTCCCTCAGACAGTTTTTTTGGAGCTGCCAGTCTGCATGAGTGCTCCACGGTGTCCCCGAATGTGTCACTGCTGTCTCTCTGGTCCCAGTGGACCTCCAGTTTGACTGTTCTTGCTACAAGACTTGGCACTTTGTCTTTGAGGTCTGTGGCTACCCTTCACAATGTGCAGACCTGAGTGATCTGCCTATGACCAGCCCTAACACATGTGCATGAAGCAAAATATGTGTGACAAGTCAACTGCAGCTCACATCCTCAGCGCAGGTCCTCTGCTCAGGCCTTGTGATTCCATTAAAATAGACTGAATGGGACAATCATCTGAAAAGGATCTTCATACATCCACTAAACAAGAGTAGACTGAGTAAATTATTCCCTTGAACAGTACCATAATCAGGTGTAAATACTTAGACTTTTTTCTTGTTTTAGGATTTTTGTACCTTTTCAAAGCTGTTGCTTTTTGAGAGGTCCTACAAGTATCCAGCAAAAAGCTATAGGGATGTCTTGCGTTCCTGAGCAAAACTTAACTGTTTGTCCTGTTGCTCAGCGGCAAGGTGAATTCATGTCCTGTCACTTAGTGATTCAGAATCCCCTGTGTTACATTCTCACCACAAATTCAGGATCCCTTGTGAATTCTGGGAAATTCCACTAAATCATATAGTCTAAGCACCCCACACAGGCCTGAAATATAACCCCATGCAATGCATGTGTTCATTTTGAATGTCTGGGATGTTGCAGTCATTGTTACAGTGATTTGCATTATTTAAAAGTGAGATAATTTGATTTTGTGAAATGTGGAGTACAGAAATGCTCAAGAATGAATCAAATCTTATTTGGCTTGAAAATTTTTAAACTCTTATTAACTTTCAGGTTTTTTCTAGAACTGATACTGAATAGAAAGTGGGTACTAGCATTGCTGTAACCATGGTGCTGTGTATATGTGTTCACTTAGAAGAAAATATTACAATGAATGTTGCCCAGGTTTCTTTGTAAATATGAGAGACTTATTATTTGTTATTAATTAAATCTCCAGCCTGAAGATATGCTAATTATCTTAGATGTCAGCCTAATCTGTAGGAGAGCATCTTCAAAAGCATGTGGGGAAAAAGTCTAGGGCATATGGAAATGGTATTTTTCAATTTTTATTTAATGTCATACCTTGAAAACAAATAATAAATTCCATTTAACTGCTTGCTTTTGTAAATCTGGTTGTGGGTGTAGCTCTTAGGGTAGGATTTAATCCAGTTATCTGAGCTAGAGGATTGTTTTGAGTTAATTCTTGTTTCACTCAATACAGTGATTTTTCTTTTTTACTTTTTCTTTCATCTTGTGGATTCCTCTGGATGCCTCCCAGGGGAAGATACAATTCCTTAAAAAGAAATTCCCAGTAAGTGTATTATATAGCTGATGGAAACTGCTTTTTCTCTGTTACCTCTCACAGATCATGTAGCAGCAGTCCAGAGATTCCCAAAGTCCCATGGGTTTGGGGCAGGAAGCCACTGGATAAAATTATCTTTGCAAAACATTTAGACTAAATTGAAAATTTGCTGGTGACGTTAATGCCCTGGACTGCTCTTCTCCTTCACAGACCCAGGCACTATAAAGTGGTCATCCCTTGTTTCCATCCTGATGTCGCTTGGTTGTGGCTTCTAGCCTTCGGATCCTGTTATTCCTCTGTCAGACTGAGGAGCCCATTAGCTGTGATAGGCCAATCAAACATCTTCTAATTGATCTAGTGATGTGGTTACTAGTGCCGACAGGCAGATGAACTTGATGAGCCAGGAGGTCCTTTCCACTTCTGTGCTGCATGCAGGTAGTGCAGTGTTAATGTCAGAGTAAATCACGGCTGGATCTCTGTCCTACATCTTTGGAAGCAGGCTCTGTGGCATCTCAACTGTGATTAACTGTGAGCAGCTGCGATTAACGAGGCAAAGCATATCCCCTGAAGTCAGCCCACGAGGCAGACAGCGCGTGGGACCAAATGTGTATGGCAATGAAGAAAATAGCATTTGGACACTGACAATTGTATGCTGCATCTGGTCCTGAGCCAGTGATGGGTTGACAGACCTTCTGGACAGGCAGTAACTCGCACAAGAATGAACTTCTGCAGTGAAGGCAGCTGGATAGTAGGGCAGGCAGCAACAGAGATGAAGTGTACGTGTAGCACATTCAGAAGGGAGAGAAAGGAGAAGGACTCTGCAAATGCAGGAGACCTGCCTTGCTGTGAGCGGAAGTTTCATTTCATTGAAATGAAGGGGGAATTCCTGAGGCAGCAGCTCAGTCCCTGTTCCCCAGCCCCAGGGCTCCTTGTTTCAGTGGTGCGAAGGGGAGATCTCTTACATGCACCAGCTGGTGTGTGGCGTCCTCAGCTCTGTGATCAGCTCTCACAAAAAGGTGCAAGTGCAAGCTTTATGCAAACTTTCTGAATCCTATTAAGAAGACTCCATTCCTGCAGCCCAGATGTTGGATTATGGCCTTATTTTCAGCTGGAAAACAAAGAGTGAATACAATCCCGGCCCTGGAAGAGACTACAGGCTGGAAGATCCCAGCAGTCCACCAGGAAAGACAATTTTGCCTTTTGTATTGCACCATCATGGACAAATACTTGGACTATGTTCAGCCAAGACACTGGATATTTTAGGACAAAGTGAACACTGACAGGAGCTGGGCTCCTTTGCTGCATACTGCCCGTTTGAAATTTTATTGGTTTTACCCTTCTGCCAGGCACTGACTGCTAATGAAAGGGGCCAGACTGTGGTCTAGATGTTCCTTGAAGAAACCAAAATAACACTGATTCAGGTCTTTCCCTGGCCTTGTTTCAGCTCTGGGATGCTGTTGGTGTCTGTCACACGCGGCTCCCACTAACGAATTTGTTAATCCATCGCTGCTGGTGAACACATTGCTTCCCACTACTGTCATTAGGCATTTGTTAGCTGATCTGCTCCACCACTAGACTGGTAACCTGGCTGCAGTGGGATGCTTATTAAGTTGGATATGGGTGCACAGGCTAGTGCGCTGTGTGAAACAGTGTCATTAAATGCAAGCGAAAAGCCACAGGTAGTTAAAGGTAATCAGGTTAACCTCAGGGCTTCCTGTGGTGAGCACATTCCTGCTGCAGGGATAACAGAGCTCTGCATGTGCCTATGGAAAAGGCATGGTTTATAACAGTCCTCGGGGAAACAGGTTGGGTTAAATGTGTGCTAAACTCCCACAAAATGCATGCGCTTCAGAAGCAGACAAAAGGACTCCGAGGATGGTTTGCAGTGGCTGAAGGAGCGCTTCAGACAGCACCAAACAGGCTGAAAGAGACCAAAAGACCCACAAACTCTCTGGAAAATGTTCTTTCCCCCTCTTTGGAGGATAAGTAGGAAGCCAGAGAAGTGTAGAATCAAAATGGGAGCCAACAGTGTAGGTGGAGTCCTGTAGAGATGTGGTGATGTAGAGAAGGAAGATGGCTCACTCTTTTCCCTCCTCCAAGAGAGAAGGTGAGAAAAAGACTGAGACTGCCATGGCAATCAGCCATGTCTGCTGGAGATGCTGGAAGGTGCCTTTAGCTCAGATCACCCATCAGTGAGTGTTTAGCACTCCTTTTGGGAGGCACGATCCATACATGTAGGGAAGTCCCGAGGCAGGCCAGACCCACGGGGTGGGCAGGACGTGCAGCACGTCTTCCTGTGCATAGTGTGCCCCGGCTCGCTGGCCGTGTGGACATGTGCTTGATGGGGTGTTTCTTCAGCCTTTGTGCACTTCAGAGCATGGCCAGAGCAACCTTTTCTCTGCTCAGCATGAGTGGAGTTGCTGGTGTCTGACCAGAAGGTATTGTGTAGGGTAAGTCCTGGTGTCAGACACTAAAGAGGGCTTTGCTGTGGGACACTAGTGCCAGAAGTCTGATGTAGGTGTGTGAGGTCAGCCATGCTAGGAGGAATTTGTCATGGTGTCCTAGTACTGTTACCAGAAAGGGCCTGGCAAACGCTCCCTCCAGAGCACAGGGATTATTAGTTCAGTAGCAAGCATATTAGCTGAAAATCGGGTACAAACTTGCAAGGGATTTGATGACTCCAGACTTGCTCTCTGGAGCATCCGACTGCAGTGCAGAGGAGCAGACTCCAGAGTTACACAGTGAACACCTGCGTGAAACCTGTGTTCTGGTGTGTGAGTGGAGAGAGCTGAGTGGTGAGGACTGGAGGGAGATGGTTTCTTTAAGTGATTTCCCCCAAATCCTGATGCGTTTCTGGTGATCCCTCTCCCCTCTGATGCATCAAGGGTTGTGCCATTACCTTTGATAAAGCTGAGCTGCTCCTTCAGCAACCAGAGGGATGCTATTGAAGGTAATGATGCTATTTGACAGCATGCCTCCCTTTTCCATAGAATGGTGTTTAAGCCTTTTTACATCTTGTATAAAGGGACGAGGCGCAAATATTCATGTCAGCTGTATGCTTTCCCCTAAATTTGGGGAATAAGGGTGGAGAAACAGAAGATTATGGAAAATCCGTAGTTCTCATGCAAATATATTTTACTCAGTTGTAGTTGCTTATTTTTTTTTTTAGTGAAAAATTGATAATTTTCTTTGGAAATTATCTCTGTTGTCTTGCAAGCACCTCTAGTTGGAATTTGTGGCAGCAGATGCCTCTAGTAATGCCACTATTGTCAGCTTTCAGACGCATGCACAGACATGCCTGGTTCTCCGTTACGTTCTACAGAGAAAAGAAGTTCAGGGTCGAGTCTTCCCATAGGTTCCTCCAGAGGAACGGCTGGCGCTGTGATGTATCACATGCACGGATAAAGGTACCTGCCATCAGACTGGCTGTGGGATAGGGTAGAGATCAGAGTTTCATGGCGCAATTAGCAGAGCGGGGCGTGGTGATACTATAATCTAAGAGGAACCAACACCCACATGGGGCATGTTTTTGGCCTCCTGCGATGGGTACTGGCACTTAGGCCACCACACCCTGCGGCCAGCTCCGACATTATAGAGCCTTTATTACTGATAAAACATAAATAATAATTTTGCAGAGAGCAAAACACTATGTCCTTGTCCCTCCTTGTTCATTTGGGGATGGCTGGTGGTGAGGGTTGTCGGGTGACATGGAAGGGCTCAGCCCTCACTGGAGGGCAGGTTATTGATACCCCTCGTTGGAGTGGTACTTACAGGGTCCAGCTGGTGGCACAGGATGGGGCAGTGTTACTCAAATGGGTCACTTTGTGCTATGTAATCCTTTGTGCACTGTGTTCCTGGGCTCTCCAGGCACTCTTCTCACTGTCCACAGGAAAACAATTCCAGGACAGATTTTTCTTCTTCTGTTGAAATTCTGCTGTTTCAGCAGCCCAGTGACAGTCATTGTCTTTTATTTCCATGTGTGAGTTGAAGCCAGAGTCAGAAAAAATTATACTTTGTTCCCAAACAATGGGGCTGTGTTTTTTCGCATGATGACTCCGGCTTTTCGGCCGGTGTGCCATGCTTCACTTCTAGCTGTGGCCCACGGCTGGTGCTCAGCAGAGGCTGGAAAATACCCACAATGAATCCGGGTGGTTATGCAATGCTGCACATGAAGTAAAATTCCTTTCTAACCCCTGCAGGCGATCAGTTTACGCCCTGAATGATGAGATTTTGATTACCCTTATCTAAGCTACAAATACTGTTAATGGCTGTGAAATCAGCTAGCTCTGGTAAGGCCCATCAAAGCACAGATCTTGGTGGCCTTCTGAGGTTGCAAGTCCTTTGCAGCTCTGTGGGATGTCATGGTGCCTTGCCATGGGAAATCCTTTCACTCTGCAGATGTTACTTGCTGAGGCCTTGTAGATCAAAACCCAGCTCCTGCCATCTCCAGCCTAACGATTATTAATGAGCGAATACCGCCCTGGAAAGCGTTGACAGTAGGAATGGCAGGCTGCTTCCCCAGAGTTGGCGGGGAGAGCTTGTTGCTTCGATGCTGGATGTCCCTCTGAATGCGGAAACCAGTTCCAGCATCCCTAACCCCACATGGCATTGGTTACAGCGTGGGGAGCAACTTTGCTCTCCCAGCAAGCGCAGTTTCCCAGGGCAGATTCATTCTTCTGTGAACAAAAGTCATTGAGCTGTGGGGAGGCTCCTGGCTGGAAGGTGGGACCTCTCCGTGGTCCAGACTGAGACCTCTGGGTGGAATGAGGCTGGATGGTGTTAGACACTGAAAGGCATCTCTTCCCTGGATTCTTCTGTCTTGTATTACATGTACAGAAAGAGAAATGCATTCAAAAAAAAAAAGCCAGTCCAGCAATAAAGCCAGAGCTGCTTGTACCCTTCAGCCTAATGGGTGGGAAGAAGAATAATTGATCAGTTGATCAGCTTTCAAGGCCAGGAGTGATCAATAGGATCAGTTGGTCTGGTGCACTGTGCAAACTAGACCGTAGACGATACTAATGATTCCTGTACCAGGTCTGGATGAGAGACAGCATTGTTGTTTTGACTTGTGGGAGGGATCTCTCACACCACAGGGTTGAGTTCCAATATAAGACCAGGGATGAATAGACTGGAAATAGGTGTGACCCAGAGGATAATGCGGCCTTCTGCATCTTAATGTACCCATCTGTGAAACGCAAATAATAACAGGGGAACCTTGTAGGGATTCATTAGTCCTTTGAAGATGGCATGTGTTACACGCTATTATTGTGATCTTCCAAAGTTGGCCTCATCCCTGCCTTTTGGACATATACCTCTCGCTGTTGCTCACTTCCTGATTCATTTCCCCCTCCTCCCCGGCACCATCGAGCTAAGTCAGCAGGGACAAAGGCCTGTCCAGGACAGTCAGCCACATGTCATGGTGGCTCATGGCCTGGGAAGGGTTGCAAAGATGAGACCCACACTCTGGTTCAAGCACAGTGTGCTGGGAACTGCCACCATTGCATTGCAGATATGACAAGGAGACCGGGGACCTTCCTGTGCTGGCGGGGTATGCAAACAGCATGTAAGCCAGTTCATAACTCAAGATGCCTTTTGTGACTTTTAGATCAGAGATAAAAGGGGGATTTGGGCAGGAATGGAAACCTGATGACAGAGGAGTGCATCACCCATGAGACACTGGGAGCAGAAGAAGATGCAGTAGATGCTGAATTTAGAGGAAATTGTTAGATGCTCTCACAGACTTGCAAATCAACTGATCCAAATTCAGTTTATCCACTTTCATTTTAAAGCAATGAGTTCACTTGACACATTTATTTTTTGGGGGGGATGTGTAGGGTGGTTTTTTTTGAGTGAAGATTGTTGCCATGCTCTGGACATGTGTCTGCAAAAGCTTTTTGCCGAGGCATCTTTTGCTCGAGGATGTACAGGACTGGTTGTGTACCTGGTTCCCAGATGTAGATGAAATCAGGGAATTCCCCTCCTGGCTTCTAGCAGCTCACCTTCCTTAGTGAGCTGGCAAAGAGGGAATAGTGCTCCAGGATGCTGAGAGTTAACACTCTGCTGCTACACTTGCAGGGATGCAGCCAGGTGGTGTGGAGAGTCAGCTGCTGAGCTGGGTTTTGTACCCAACACAAGGGTGGGAAATGAAACGAGCAGCTGCTTGGGAAGGACTTTTCTCTGGGTCAGACTGGTGGAGCTCTGCTTTGGGCTCAGGAAGCTCATCCTGGCTGAAGGAAAAGGACCATGGTGTAGCCCTTGGGTGCCTACAGTGATGGTGGGATTTCAGGATGAGCAAGACTTGTTTCCCTGGAGATCTGGGCAGCAGTCAGTTGAGAGCTGCAGGCAGCAGTAGGTATGAACAGGGGAGGTCTGAGACATGTGGCTATTGTGGTTCAGAAACTCAAACTCTTTTCCATTAGCTTGGGGCTGACAGGCTTGTTGGCTGATCAGCAACGGGGTTTTGGTCATGGAGGTGCATGCAGGCAGAAGAGCTTCGTCCAGTGTCATAAACCTTGTTCTTGCATTGGACGTGTGCTGATGAGGTGCCTTCCAAGTTGTGCTGAGGAGATGAATGAGACTCTTGCAGCAGAGTGTAGCCCATGGTGGGTGCCTAACTGGCTGTCTCTGTGGGGCAGGACATAATGGTTGCCAGCAGAGCAGGCTTGGTTTTCCAAGCACTAGGCAAGATGCACAGAACAGACCCTGTCTGTGGGAAACGCTTGTGCAGATGCAGCCCAAAAGGCTATGTTAGTGTGGCAGCACAATAATCTTCCCTTGATATTTCTTATTTGACAGCTGCGGTTGAGCCCAAAGTGAGCTGCAAGGGGCTGGTTGCTCTGAAACTACAGTGATAATAATGCTTAGAAACTGATTAAAAACTCTGTAAGTGTCTTTGAAGTCCTTATATTTTGAAATGTCTCACTTCAGAGGCGTAACTCATGAAACAGCGCTGAAGTTGAGAGTTCTGGACTCTGCTTCACCTGTGAAGCAAAATACCATCTACTCTGGGTTTCCTTTGTTAAATACACCAAACAACTATGCCTCTCTTCTTTTAGCCCTGAGGATCTCTGGGTTGTGAGAGGGGTGTAGTGTTGCATTGGAAAAGAGAGAAGTTCAGTATTTCAGAGAGATTGAGTGTTAAGCAGTGTTGCTGATGGGGTTCCTGAGGGGGAACAGAGATGGTGGGGAGGTAAAAAGTGTGTCAATCAGGACAGAAAAGGACGACTACGGTGGCGATACAGGCATCAGATCTGTAGTTTTATTAGTTTTATTATTATAAATTAATAATAATTAAAAATAATTAGTTTTATTATTATACGTGGGCTCACATTGCAGAAATGTGAGTTTTCCAGTGGGGGGGGGGGGAAGGGAAA
>VZSF01005265.1:148021-181587 GCA_013398295.1 Chionis minor | reverse complement strand
GGGGGGAAGGGAAACAGTGCTGTGAAGGAGACTGTCCCTGTTAGCAGTGCCAAAGTAGGTGAGACATGGTCTGCAGATCCTTATCAGGGTTCATTTTGTCCCGCTGTGGTGGCTTTGGAGCGAAGACACTGACCCAAAACACTGCCTTGCTCTGAGGTAAGAACAGGACTGCACAGCTCATGGTCTTGAGCATTGAGGGTGCCCTCAGAGCTGCTTGGGCTGGAGACTGGCATTCAAACAATGAAGAGCTACCAAAGCAGAGATGGCTTAAAAAAAGAAAACAAACAAGCCCTCATGCCCTCAGGAAAAAAACCCCAACCAGTTATACTGCCAGAGAGCTTTCCCCTGACAAAAACATCCCTAGGTGATGCTAAACCTGTTAGGAAGGAGGTGATCCCATTTGCAAAACAGTGCCATGTCACTAAAGGGAAGAAAAACAATTTTCTGAGTGGACAAGGCATCTCAATTATTTTCATTTATCTATAGATACATTTCTGTGCAGGCACAGCCTGTGAATAAGTGAAATGTGTGAATGTCAGAAAAATGGGAGAATTATCATAGGAAAGGGACTGTGAGCATGTTCTTCACTAATTGGGGTGTGAATCATTTGGCTCTTTATTGGACTCCCCTCCCCATTCTCCACTGGGACCCTGAAGAGGTGGATGTCCCCTGTGGCTGTGTCCTGCCCACCACGGTGCTGGCCCAGCTTGGTGGCTTTGTCCCTAGGACTCCTTGCAACATCTTGGCTTTCCACCTGACAATAGTTTGTCTAAATTTTGTGTTATGCTCCCATTTCCCCCTGCATTTTCCTAGTTGCTCCTCCATGATAATTTTATCCTGTTTCCTGTTTTTCTAGCAGAATGGGGTGGAAAATGGACCTAGTGAGAGCTGTCCTACCAGGCATAGCATCATTTTATGCTGTTTACCGTATCAAAATTTTAAGACATGAACAAAAGGGTCTTTGTAATATCTCTTCTTGCCCTCAGCTGCTTTTCTTAGTGGCATATTGCTCTTCAGCTGTTTGGCATCATTTGTAAACTAAGATTAGCAAGGTACTGTACTAAACCCATTGCTAAAGCATCAGGATCGTCTCTCCTACAGATCTGATCCTGCAGTACAAAGTCCTATGGAAATTAATGGGCTGTCTGGATTCCAGTGCAGGATTGAGACTTTATTGTGTAAATCCATCAATAAAGGCAATCAAGTGAGTCAGGCAAGGTTTATGTTTAATACAGTCTTGCTGTCACCCTTCATTATTCTGCTCAGGTTTCCTTTTGTAAATCAAGCACACAGGAGCAAATCCTTCAAACCATGTGGCTTTGCAGGATTCTTCCCATCCCCTGACATCACATTTTGTACCATTGTTGTTTGTTTTGTGGTGTGTGGGGTTTTTTTTGGAGGGGAGGGGAGGTTGTAGTTATGCAATAGTAATGGGGAGGGAAGTTATTTTCTTTTTTTTTTTTTAAGATCCGGTACTGCACATGGGTCTGGTTTTGGTATCAAAGAGTGTTTGGGCCATTCTGACCTTCTCTCACATGTTGTTGTGGGTATAGCTGGTGGACAGAGAGCTGCAGTGGTGGGACGATGAGGGAGATGCGGTGGACACGGGGCCTGTCTGGGGTCAGAATCTGTGTCTCTCCTCTTCCTTGACCCTGTCTGCATTGCCAGGCTGGGAGCTGCTCTCTCTTGGCCAGTCTGACTGGGTCTGGTACCCACTCTACTTCCTTCAGAAACAGGGTGGTCAGCCAGCTGTCTTAAATCAGGGAATTGTTTCACTTCTCTGTAGGAATTGAGCTTTTGGAGGGGGAAAAAAACCTTAAAACCAAAACCTATTTCAAAATGCACCTCCCCTCCCCAAACCTTACTATATCATGACTGACATATGGGAAGGCACCTCAGTAACAAAGTCTTTTGGTTTTGTCCTTGAATTAGATTTCCAGCTCTATCCATGTTTAAACTACCATACACTTTGTTTTTTCTTTTTCCATTCTGGATCTTTTATAACCTCTCCCAAGGATTTATCAAGACGTGCTGTATCAGGTTAGTTTTCTTCTTTTCCTGTTGGCCTCCCTGTGTAATACGCACACAGAAATTATATCATGATTCAGGGCAACGCACAGCTCTTCAGATCTGCCACAAACCATCTGTATGACCTCAGGCAGTTTACTTTTCTGTTCCAAGCTCTCCACTGTGAACCTGCACATGACTTTGCTTTGAGTTGAAAAGAAATGTTAGGGTTGACCACACACCAAATAAGGATGCTACTTACTTGGCTTTGGCTCCAGTTTTACACACTAACAACTATTCTGATCTGAGAAACATGTGGCAGCAATTTGTTACAAGGGTTTATATCCAAACTAAGCTGTGTTGGCCTGTCTGGCTAAACACATATGTCATGCGGAAGTATGTTTTCTTCCTTCCTCAGATGGTGCTGACTTGCCTCTCTACACAGCCACAGCATGTTTGCCCGTGCTCAGGCTCCTCATTGCTCTGGTTTGCTCCACTCTCATTTATCCACCTGCTTCAAACCTTGCAAATTACTTTTATCTCCAATTTCTCCTCTTTTCACCAGAGAACAAGGCACACAGCTTCTTCCCACATAAATTGCATTCCAAAACTTTGATGTCATCTTTATTTTCCTCTTGAGTCTACTGAGAAGCCCTATACAGGATGACAATCTTCTCTTTTTTTTTTTTTTTTTTTTAATCTCTTCTTTGGGGAGACCTGAGCAAGGCTACCTTGCTGGACCCTTTAGCATCAATCACAACACATCTGTGAGCACTGATCTGCTTGAAGAGCAGTGTCTATATGGTTTGTCATGTCCCATGTGGGCTGAAGAAAGGTTTTCTCTAATAACATTGCAATTTCTTCTGAAGACAACAGGGAGGGAGAGGGAAGGGCTGAGGGTTCAGCAGCATGGTTTTCTCATTAGCACAGCTACTACATGAGCTGTAACAACAAACTGAAAGAGTTTCAACAAGGCCTCAAACTTGATATTTTTCAACCTTGCCTGAATGCTTACTATTTAGGTTCGCACTGGGGTGTGTTAATAAAGGCAGATTGACTTCCAGAGGTCTTGAGTGACCTGGCCATCCTGTTGTCTCTGCTGGAGCTAAGTTACTAAAATAAAACCCTTTCAGCTATTTTGTTGAGATACGAAGGGTATTAGGGGTGTACTGACTGGGGTACCACCTGGAAAAGGTGGCAAGAATTCCTCTGCCTGTGTGGGGAGACTGAAATGATCCATTTGTAATTTTCTTACCTTAACAAAATACAGGGAGTGACTCAAATACGTCCCATCCTTATGGAAATTAATTGTGTTAATGGGATCATTAGAATTTAGAGCTACTGTCATCAAACTGGTTTTTGCAGCTAATGAATGGTTCTTGGGAAGATTATGTCATAACGAAGGCGGAGGATCTGGTCATCTATATATATGTGATCTGACCTGAGCCCTTTCTTTGGGTTTCATTGAGCAATGCACTAATAGAGTCAACGTAGGCAAACAGCTGCCACCCTCACCATGAAAATAGAAGGTGCCTCGGTGGTCCTTGCTCTGGCATTTTTCTGCTTCTTCTCAGGTTAGTAATTTCTGATGTTCTCTGTGCTGAAATCTGGGACTGGCGGAGGACGCAGCCTGGGAGCTCCCATAAAGACGGTGAGATGGAGGATTATAGAGCCCCTAGTCTTTAAAAAACGTAGCAGCATAACCAGAAGATTGTAATTTTTTACTGTAGTACTTGTATTGATTTGATATAACAAGTTCTTGATAATGGCTTTTTCTCTTGCATGTGAACATGGTGAAGTTTCACTGATAGGTGATCTATTTTTAGTGGAGTTTGTAGTTTAAGAACAAAAAAAAAAACAATCCAACCCCAATTGTCTAAGTGGAGGAATACAACTTTCCAACCATACTGATTTTTTGCGTAAAAAGTTTGACTTTGAACAAAAGTATAACACAATTTTTGGTAAAGTCAGTAAAATGGGGTTTTCTTGTCAACGTTTTCACTAGAGAATGCATTTTTGTATGGCTACAATAGAGAGACTTCAGTGGGAGTTTAGGCTTGATGCAATGGTTTTGTACTTTACTGCCTATTTCCATTGAAAGAGATGGTTCCCTGTGATGCCACTGATGATGTAAGAGAAAAGGATGAAACGTATTATACCAGCTCTAAGGAGCTTAGTAGAAAGAAAGGTGTATCAGTTACCCACCTGGTGACTCATTATTAATTTGGTAATTTGTGTGAAGTACTGCAAATGGAATGGGCCTTGAAAAGGAACTGGCTTTGGACAAACAATGACGTTATGGGCTAGCTCTGGTATCCCAATTCTAACTGAAGGTGAAGAACATCAAAAACATTTGGGTAAGGTAGTGGGGTAGAATAATAGAGAAACAGTTGCTGAATCATCCTTGGAACTTGGATTTTAAGACTGAAAAAAAAGTAACACAGTAAAGGAGGGCACAAAGAAGCAAAAAATGGATGTGCTTTTACATTTGAATGACAAAGTGCAATGTTCCAGAAAGCCTTTTGCTAATGCCCAGTCCTTTCTATCAGTGTACAATAATGCGTTGGATTAGCTTTTATCTAGAGGTATTTGGGTGGATTAGGAAACTGCATCAAGTATTTGAATTAAATACTTCAGATTTAAAATTTCCCCTCAAAGATTTTGTGTGGTTTCATTGTTGGTTTTTTTTGTCGCAGATGTCGCCAGCCAAGCTTCGATTAAGGCGAGTCCAACCTTTTCTATTCTGATTCTCCTTTTGTTTTGCCAAATGCACTGCTTAATGTCTGCTCTGAGCAAAGTCATTTAGACAGACTATACTTAGATATTATAATGCTTTTTCAGTAGTGGAAAAAGCAGTGAATTTCTCCATGTTTAGAAACAATACTTTTGTAATATGGCAATGGCTTTAGCTGACAGTGGTGTGCTATGCTGAGCACATATCCGAACAGCTCTGGGCTGGAAATCTCATGAGATGAAGTTAGAAATGGCATGAATTATATTTTAATGATATTTCAGAATTTCGCTTCTGATCCAGCAGGAACCCCTGCTTCTGGTAATTCCCGAGTTTGATAATTAAAAGAATTAAGGCAAGTCCTTTGAGTCTCAGAAAATTATTTCATTCAATGACCGAGAAGTCAGCTCCATTCATGTTTTAATCAAACAAGCTTGTCTCTCCTTAGTAAAGACCCTTTTGGAAACCATAGTAGCCAAAAATAACTAAATGGTTCATTGATTATCCCTCATCTGCATTTCAGTTACCCAGCAGAGGAGGCAATTGGTTGATGCAGCATTACACAATATTACCGCTCTGCTTCCTCAGAGGATTGTGCTTTTCTGTGCTTCAGTCTTGCACCTGAATTGCTCTTCAGTAACTCCGGTTGATTCATTACTCTTACATCCCACTGGCGCTTCTAGGGCTATATTTTCTGCTCTTGACTAACTTTACAACATAGAGTCCTCCCCTGCAGCGGGTAGCAATTTGCAGCTGTATGCAAATATGTTCTTTTTCCCATGCATAATGGCCCTTGCAGCAGGTTTTGAACTTTCTTGTTGTCTTTTCTGCCCTGGGAGGCATGAGTAGGGCTCTGGGCGCAGCCTGTACTATGCATGGTGTGTGGCGAGGGATGGGATGAGGAGCATGAACAAACTATTGCTCTTGAGAACATGTAGCCCACCCAAAAAAGCTTAAATGTGAACGAATTGTTCTCAGGATCTCTCTGGCCTCTAAGGGACCCTCCACTGACTGTCCTCCTCTGCTTTTCAGAAAGAGTGCATGAAAATTTGGTCACTTCTGCGCAGCGGGAAGTTTTCCTGTCCCACCAACAAGGAGCCCATCAGCAGCCCAGATGGCAAAGGAGACCTCAATAAGTGCCTGATGTGCCAAAGGCTGCTGTGAGTATTGGCCGCCCACCGGCTCCAGTGGCTGTCTTGCCCGGGTGCAACCCATCCTCTCCTGTAGCGATGACCCTGCTCTATCTCACTCTGCGATATAAAATTGTCGTCCTGGGCCAGACAGACCAGTTTGTAGCTCTTCAGCACACCCGTGAATCCAGTAGCGCTCTCCAGCTCATCACACGGGGGTGACACACCACAGGGTGTGAGGAGCAAATCCAGGATAAAAACATAAGTGGATTTAGTTTCTTGTTAAGAGGATGGAAACACCTGGATGTTAGGCAAAGAGAAAGGATGGCAAAATGCCCCCAGTGCCGAGATGCTAAATACCCCAGACATGTCTCACAGAGCTGGGGCCACAGTGCTGGTCCATCCCACCGTCTTGCACAACGGGGAGGTGGGGTTGGCAGGACTGGCCTTTAATCACTAGCTATTTTGGTTTTACATCCAAGGACTGTACGCTGCTCTGTCGCTCACGCCTCCCTTTCTTACAGGGAAAGAGACTCAAAAAACAAAGGGAGTGGTGGAGAGGCAAACAGGAATGTGAACTCCTTGGGAGAGGTGAGGTGAAACATCGCTACTGAAGCCAGTTTTATCGGCGCACCGGGAGCAGGATGATGCGGTGGCATTGCGTGTTCTGCCTCTGACCCACTTGCCGAGTGTGTTTCCTTGTCTGTGGCATGGGAAACGCTGGCTTGGCCGAGGGGGAAGGGCCCAGCAATGTGCCTGCCATGGGAGCAGGGCAAACGTGCTCTGCCTTGGCAAGAGGCTCCGAAGGCACCATGAAACTTTGTGCCATCCACGAGCATAAAAGAAACCAAAACCCCTCGTGGCAAATCCCAGGGAATCTAGTCCCTATCAGGCATGTACAGCCTGTGCCTGACCCAGAGCGCAGACTAAGGAGAATACCTGCCTGTTTATAAGGCACACCATTGGCATCTGACAAATAATTAATAGCAATGATGGTGCATGTGAGCCGTGACTAGGGAGGGGTGTGGGAGCTGGCTGGCTCTAATTGTCCCCTGTTTATCTTGTTGATGCACCTGGCTGGTTTCTTTTACCTGTAGCTGTTTCTCTAGATAGGAGGTCTTTATGTGGAGGGACTTGTCTTTTTGAGCCTTGGGTTTTTATTCTGGATGGAAGTGAATTGGTTTCCATCAGATAGAGTTGGTTGCAGTGATTTATTTCTTTTTACATCTGGTTAAGCAGGGTAGCTTTCTAGCTCTTGTGTGTCTGGGCAATTTAAAGGCTTTGTAAAGCATAGCTGTCCTAAGGGAGATCTTTTCTAAACACCTGCCTTGCCAAGCATGGTCCTGAAGGCAGAAAGACAGTTTTACAGTGTCAGGAAGAGACCTACACTGAATTTCTTTGTTCAACCACAGATTTTCTGCCTGGCTTTTGGCAAGTAATTTTCTGGGCTTGACTTCCCCATCTGCAGAGCTGGGATAAGTTATCAAACCATCTCCTCTACACATTGTGAGGAGGAAAAAATGCGGGTCACATGGCAGATAACCTTAAAAGTGCTGTATAAAGAATCCTAAAGGCTTCATGTGTAGCATGTGTTTCTTATGCTATAAACTTGCTCGTGTTCTGAAAGCCAGAGGAAAGCTATTCAGAGGAAATTAAAGACCAGACTGAAATGCTTAAGCAGGTTTTGCTACAAAAACCTTTTGTGAAAGAGTGCTTTGCTTCAATTAATGCATAACATAATGTTAAATGGAAGGTAGAAATGCCCACCTCTTATTCTGGCATACCTGGAAGGAGGTTTGCAAGGATTATTTTTTTTAAATGCCTGCAGCTTCATCTTTTCTATTGTGCACAGATTTTGTGGTAGCGTGTTTGCTCATGAGAGATGGGAAGGCTGACCTTCTCATTCAAAATTCGCTAAGAAATTGTTGCTTTTATACGTGGAGCAGGACCTCGTATAAAAGCCTTCAGGTAGGCTCTTGCATGTCTTATTTGTTAGAAATAAGTCATAATGGATGCAAATGACAAATGTGATCATCTAAACATACAGATTTATTTATTTGTTTTCTGTTGCACGCCATTGTTTAAGAGAACGCATTAGGCAAAGTATGGTTTTCCACTGAGTTACGCCTCAAGGAAACAAAATAGTGTTTGAAACGTAATTCACTGGGTGGATAATCCTTTGTGGATTTGTGGGAGATGCGTCCCTCTGTCAGCATATCTGTGTCAACCCATATTTTTGGCACTTCCGCAGGATGACTGCCGAGAGTTTCGGGACCTCTTCAGGAAAGGGAAACTTTCCTGCACCAGAGAAAATGACCCTGTCCGGGATGCCTCTGGGAAGCAACACAGCAATAAGTGCATCATGTGTGCAGAGAAGTTGTGAGTAAAGGAAAAAAACCCCAGCTTTCCCTTGTTAGAATGAGAGGTGGCTGCTGGAGCAACCTGGCTGCTGATGCCAGTGGATAGGATCCCTCCTGCTCCTGCAGCTGGTGGTGGGGAAAACCTCTTGCTCCCTGGAGCACCATGGTATTCACTTTCTCATCTTGCTTCTCTTCCAGCAA
The DNA here is from genome assembly GCA_013398295.1 of Chionis minor. Lineage (NCBI taxonomy): Eukaryota > Metazoa > Chordata > Aves > Charadriiformes > Chionidae > Chionis > Chionis minor. Next base: position 173,158 of record VZSF01005265.1, on the reverse strand, counting down.
AAGGGAGAATGAGCGGAAGTTATCTAAAAACAGACAAGGAGAAGATAAGGTGAGATTAAAGTATTAGGCAGGTCAATATAAAACTTTATTGGATTTTCACCCAAGATAGAGAAAAGGCAACATTACTCTCCTCAGTTGCTCTGTCTCTGCTGATTTAATTTTGAGATCCACTTTCCTTTCCCTCCTTATTTCTTGTTCATGCTCTTGAATCCCCCAAGTGAACAAGTTGTGCCTGAATGTTCTGATCTAACCCATTGACCTGTGGATCTAGGGACAGGCAAATCCTGTCAGAATGAGAAACCAGCTGTGCTGCACTGTCGTGAAACCTGGCTCAAGGATGGAGAAGCCAGTGTTGCTGAGGGTGCTAATTAGATTAAAATGAAAAATGTGGGTGAAAAGCTCTGGAAAATTCAAGAGACTATTCTATTCTGGGAGGAGAGCTCTGCCCTGCACTATCTCTGTGGGCCTGTGACTCAGTTTTAACTTTTCTTGTTGGAAACCTTGTTCTCACAGTACTGTCATTCACCACCTTCACCCTGCCACCCCACAGCCACCATGCCCCCGTGCTGGTGCACCCCCACTGGTGCTTTCCTGGCAAAAGCAGTTCTGGGGGGGGGTGTGTGTGTGTGTGGAATTCCCTTTCCAACACTTATCTTTCAATTTCTGCTATGGCAGGGACTGCTGTGGTCCCCTTAAGCTCCAGTCTTGGGGATAATCCTGTGTCGGTATTTTTCCAAATGACTTTGGAACAAAAAAAAATGGAAGTGTGAGTGAAATTTGCTGATGGCAAAGCTGGGAGGTGGTATCAGCAGAGGAGGATCAGCAGATCACTCGGGACTAATTGGATAGTGCTGAGGCCTGGAGTAATAGAAACGAGATAAAATGTAATAACAGTGCGAGATCACACAGTTAGTGATTAACAAGAATTCTTGCTTGTTGGTTAGAACTGACAAAGGATAAGAAAGCCCTGCATTTATTAGTGGGTCAGGGATGTGACAGGCCATGAAAAAGGCAAATGCAAGTCTTGGATGTACTCAGTGAGGTTTTTGCAGCAGGGGTTGGGAAGTTAACAGAGCTCCAGAAATGCTAGTTCAAAGGGAGACTGAGCGAGACTGTTAGGGGAAGGCAGATCTGTCTTGGAGGCGGAGGATCAGGGTGCTGGGCTGGTCCCAGGGAATGAGGCATAGAGGGGCTGGCAGGGCTTTCCTGGACTTGTCAGGGAAAGAAAACATCACCTGGACTGCACAGGGGTGCGAGCACATGCTGGTGATGGGGACAAGTAGCGAGGCTCTCAGGCAGTCTCTCCGAAGTGGGATGTGACATTTATTTCTGATGGGATCAAGGCAATGTGGCTGCTGGTCACAGCAAAGGCAGGCTCGTCCTGTGCCTGATCACGTTTTTCCTACCCATGGCTAGTTTGGCTCTAGGGAAATGTGGGGGTTTGTACTCTGAGTGCTTTGCCAGGCGTTAGTCCAGTATCAAAGCTGAGGAGCCAGAGGCTGAGGTGTCCCAGGTAGGAGGCAGGAGATGATGCAGGAGACAATACTGGGGAAATCCTCCCCTGGCAGACAGGACGAGGTGCTGGAAACTGAGTGAAGCAAAGGATGAGGTCAGTGGCCTGCTAAGGACCTTAATGCAAGTAGTCAAAACTCTTCTATACACAAAATGGGCAGAAAACTGCTATGTTAAAACCAATTGGTAAAAAAAAAAAACCCAGCAAGTGGGATCCAGTTACTTATCCTCTGTACTTGTTGTTTGGAATACATGGCTATTGCAGTGTTGGAAATAGTTGAAATTATGGGGCAAATTAACATGGTTTCTGTATAGTGATTTTTGAACAGGGAACAAATTAATCATCTACTGTCCAAACAACCTTCCCCTGCTCATGGGCTATTAAGTATGTTTGCACTGTGCTTTTGTGTTTTAACTGCTGCTTCTTGATTTTTTCCCACAGTATGGTTGGTTTTGGGGGTATGACTTACTTTGTAAATGAAATTATTACCTGAGCTATATTCTGGGAAAAGGCTGTAGCTGTGTATTAAGGATGTTGGGAGAAGTGGGAGGGACTTCATTACTGTATTGGTCACATCACTGGCATTCTTTGGACAGCTCAACAAGGAGAATAATAATTAGTCGGGTCATACTAGAAAACTCCCAACATGTGCTGTGCAGGCAGAGGGACCCATAATTTTTCTGACTCACTCCTCTGTTTATATACTAAGTCGCTGGTACTGCACACCCTCTGCTCTTGCCCAACAGCCAGGCTCTCCTGTGATGCATTTGTGATGGTTCAGTGCTTTCCTGGCAAGAACCCCCAAGTTTCTAAGAATCAGATCAGTAAGACAAGGAGGACAGGGTGCCTTAACCACTGCCCTCCTTCCGCAGGATGACTGCAGTGAGTATCGCTCCCAGTTTGAAGCTGGTGGACGACTGTCCTGCACGAGGGAGAATGACCCTGTTCGGGATTCGTCTGGCAAGCAGCACACCAACAAATGTCTCATGTGCGCTGAGAAGTTGTGAGTACGGCTTCCTCTGAGCAGCAACAGCAAAGAGGGCAACCTCCTGCTGCAAAACTGCGGTTTCTCCCTGTGGAGCTGCATCTGGGCGATGCCTGGGAGAGAGTCCTGAATCCCAATGGCCCTCCAAGAGATGCTCCAGCAGTAGGGCCCCACCATTGCCCCTCTTCCCACTTCCCTTTCAGCACTTTGGGCCCAGGGGCAGGTGAGAAGCAGTGTGGAGTAGAGGAGGAGAAGCAAGGCTGATAGAGAGCAACCCCTTGCCCAGGGGACTGTCGGGTGCAGGCAGCTCCTGAGGAGTTTCCCATGCGTGTACTTTGCCTTCCAGATGCTCTCTCTCTACTCTCATAGAGCATATGCAGAAGCAGCCCTGATATGAAAACAGCCATCTGGATCCAGGATGTAGCGTACAGTGGGAATGGTGAGGAGAAGGGAGAAGGCTTAGGGGTGGGAATTAGGAACAGGACCACCAGGAACAGGGACTGTGGATGGGGAGGGTGGTGCCCAATGGCATGACGCTGGCTTACAGAGTAGCCCTGGGTCCCGGTGGCACTTGCCTTGCCATAGCATGCCCTTTTCCTCCTCTCCCCTTCTTCCAGCAAAAAGGAAGCCCAAAGAGGTCAGTCTGGTGGAACTGCCCAGCGCAACAAACCGCTTACTTCAGAGCGTACAAAACAGGTGAGATGGAGTTTGGGGCATGCCCTGAGCACACAGAAAAGGGCTGGTGAGAATCTGTGGGATCCTGATGGCCAGGGACTACCTGTGGTCAGCCTGGGGTGACCATGGTGCTTGAGATGCTGCAGCCAGCTGGTGGTGGGGGAGAAGCAGGTTGTATTGCAAAGCCTTGGTTGTTTGTGGGACTAACCTGTGTGTATGCATACAAAATGGGCACATTTGGACCTGGCAGAACAGTCCCTCTTGCTTTTCCAATGGTGTGATGCTCTACATGAGATAAAGGGTACCTTCAGACTTCCCACAATCATGTCAACCCTCAGTTGATAACATTTGGTGGGTATTAAAACCTGTATGGAGCAAGCATCAAACCTGCTTCTCCAGGAACAGCCCCGCAACTCCCTGGCTCTGGGAGGAGGAGGAGAGAGGTCAAGAACTGCTTTAGCTTTGCTGCTTCTCTAGTTGTATAAAAGTTTTTTCTATGCTTGATTGTTGAATGTGATCTGCAATCCTCTTGCAGAAGAGCTGCAGTGGTTCAGGGTCACAGCAGGGTGTGAACCAGAGACGTCCCTTCCCGAACAGAGGGTAAGTACAGCAGCACCTGGCATGGCAGCCTCTCCCCTCAGCCACCCCACAAGCCCTGGTGCTGGTTTCTGCCCCATTCTACCTACATGTTTTTCCCTAGGGGTTGTTAGGAGGTTAACTGGAGCGGGAATGGTTCAGTACCACACGAGTGGCACTGTCTGGGGTGGGGAATTCAGCACTGTGTGTTTGGTGCTCAGTACAGCACCTCTCCCCACTGGCTATGCTTGTGATGGGGAAGAGAAGTGTAGAGTGGGGTGTGTTTCTCAACCCCCTTGCCCCTTTTTGTCCTTGACTTCCCTGTGCACGAAGCACTAGTGATTGCTGTGCTCAAAAATCCCTCTCAGGGCACTTTTTTCCCAGCAAACCCTGTCTCCCAGCAGGGCACATGTCTGCTGCCTGGCCCTGGCTCGTCCTCTCGTTGGCTCAGAGGCAGCACCCATTGCACCATGTGCTTTCTGGGCACTGCTCAGGCACTCCTGTTTGGTTTATATCTGCTGGACCTGAGCAGGGCTCAGCTGCTGCTTTCTCAGAGCCTTTGCTGGGGAGCTGTGAGATTTCTTGCTTTTGGCTGGTGTAGTCCCTTCACCTCCCCACCCACCAAGCGATGCCTGGGGGCAGGCACGGACGCGGAGCCCTGGGGTGCTGATGCACGCAGGCTGTGCACAAGGCAGGGTTTGTCCTGCTGTTGGCTGCCTCCCTGTTAACCTGTGGCAGGGGGGCTGCTGCTTCTTGCCCTCTCCTCTCCTGGTGGGTGGGTGCTGCCATAGTGCAAGCAGCTCCCCAGGGGTCATGGGGGTCTGCGGGGAGGGTGGGTTCGCACCATGCTCCCCCTGTTCTGGAGAGGAGGGGTGGTGATCTGCCTCTCTGCTCTCTCTCCCTGCCCAGCCCGCAAGGAAACACGGCTCAGAGTGGTAGGAACTGCAACCCAGCACCTGGCCGCAAGACGCAGAACAGGGACACCGACTCCTACCAGCTGGTAAACCCATCTCCTGCATCTCGGGTGGCAGTGGTGTGAGCAGAATGGGTTCATGTCTCGTGGGGTGCTCCTCCATTGGCTTTGAGCCCCCGCCAGCTCCTTTCCCAGCAGCTGCTCCTGTTCCTGCTGTGACCCTAAAGTTTCTCACTTGGCCCCATGTCCTTGGAAGGGTTTGAATGAGTGAAATCATCTGTACCTCGATGCTAGCCCCTGTATCCCCCAGCACTGGAGCAGGGCTGCGTTTGCCCATACAGGACCCTCCTAAGTCAGTTTTGCTTCTAGGGTTGGTTCCTTATGGCAGTATATCAGCTATGAGGGTGCTGTCCTTGAGCTCAGGCTGGATGCCTGTCCCACACATAGACAAAAAGCGGGTCAAAGAGTGCCACCCCCCCCACCCACCATGTTGAGAAGGTGCCGAGTCAAAGGCCATGGCTGGAGCAGGGTGATGGAGCTGACCAGGGGATGAGGAGAAGGTTGGCATGAAGAGAGAATGCTAAAGGGGGAAACGCTGAGCAATAGTTTCAGCAAAGGTAAAAGTGGAAAATATGAAACTAGTAAGAGAAAATAAGCTACTGTAAAAAGGGTGACTAAACTACAGATCTCACTGTCGTAGCGTGTTGTCAAGAGCTAGGATGGTTAAAAATTGACCTGATGATTTAATCCCTCCAGATTTTGCATATGGTACTTTAAATAACACTTTGGAAGGGATAGGCAATGTGTTTCTGTGTGGCTGGAGGGACCTTACTCCAAACTGCCTTAACTCTCTCTAAAGCTGTCACTGACCACTTTTAGAAAAGGGATATTTGAGTAGAAAAAAAAAAATCCCAGTAGGTGGTTCAGGTACAGCAATTTTGATGCATTCCAAAGGCAGCATTAGGCATAATAACTCCAGTCTGCTTCAGCGCTTAGTGGTATTTCCTGGTAGCACCGGAGGAGGGGTGGATGCTGATGAGCCTGACTGATGAGAGGTGATTCAGAGAGCAGATCTGCTCCTCTCCCCTTTCCAGGGCCACCCGTGGGTTTTGTCACAGGCTGCTCCAGTTCCCCACAGCTGAAGGAGTGGTGGCCCTGGTTGCTGGGACCTGAGACATGTGGGGCTGCCGGTGGGGTGGCCGCCTGCCCTGGGCAGTAATGCAGCACGGGGGTCGTGCTGCAGGCAGCAATGTCTGGCCCGTAGGAAGGCATCTAGCAGTGAATTGCGAAGGTCAGCGTCGTCTGCCTTCACGTCATCGGTAATTACCCAGATGAGAGAGGAAGCAGCACATTAATGGAATTAGTAAGTGATGTTTAACCAGGAGGTGCTATCACAGCACCCTGATGTCACCAAACCCCGTGACACCTGGCACGAAACCTTCCCTCCCTGCGGTGCTTCCCGCTCCATGGTGCTGTTGATAAACCATCAGTTTGTGCTAAATGGTGCATCTGCCAGTGGGAGAGGAGGAGAAATGTCCTCTCTGGCCCAGCTGCAGCTTCTGTCTGACTGCACCATTTGCAGTCATTGCAACATGTCTTATAGCACCCGCAGGAGGGGATGGGAACCCATTAGTTGCTCCTTTGTCCAGGTCTTTTCTTCAACACCCAGAGCAGAGGTGGGCAGCCAGGCTGAGGAAGGGGCTGTGTGTGTGCCAGGGAACAGGCTGTGCTATCTCCAACCTCTGCTGTTTGAAGTTTGCTATGACTCTGCAAACACTCACCCCAGCATGCTTGTAGGGTGGAGACCTAAAGTGCGAGAGGCTTTTTGGGGTTCCCGAAGGGCACTCCTTGTGCTGTGAGTTTGTCCTCGTTGTGCCACATGTGGTTTGTAAGGAAAGCTCTGTCTAAATGTTCCCGTTGTCACGCTTGAGAAGGGAGCGCAAGGGCACCCTTAATTAGTCATAGCTGCTCATATATATTTGTGTCTCCGAACTCGGTGGGTGTCAGAAGTTGTGCTGCGTGTCGCACCACCCTTGGGCAGCGGGAGGCTGCTGCAGAGGTTTTTCCTTAACTTTGGCCAATGGGTTTCATCTTCCTTCTTGGAGATGAAATGGCGTCAGAGCCCTGAGCCCTGATAAGGAGGACTTAGGGACAGGTAGCAGAAGTTTTCATCTTTTTGTGGGTCCCTGGTGAGAGAAATAAACCTGCCCTGGACCAAGGTGCCAAGGTGGATCATACGAGTGGGCTTGTGCCAGGCAAGGAGGGCTCTGCCCCTGGTGCTTGGCTGGCCAGTCCAACAAGAGACAGTACCACTTTACATCCTGGCCTTGCTGGAGGAGTGGTGGATGGGCCGTAGGGCAGAGGGGCCCCGTGGTAAGGCTTGATTTGTAAGTGCTTTTAAGTCACGTAAAGCAGGGTCTTGCAAGTGAACCAGCACCAAATGTGATTTCTTTCTCTCTTCAGCTGGACTGTGATCGAATTCTGCACGGGGTAAAGGGTGGAAGGATTTTCTGCAGCAAATCCTCACAACCAGTCTGTGGCACTGATGGGAAAACATACAAAAATGAATGTGACTTGTGTTCAGCTGCCATGTGAGTAGGCGGAGAGATTTCAGTAATACAGGGCCATCCACCATTCCCGAGTGTCTTTTGCAGCACAGTGTTTGTTTTGATATATCATGACTCACTATCAACTGTGTCCTTGGTGCCTTGCTGTTAAGCAAACATAGATCAAAATGCCTGAGATTAATCTGATGACAGCTAATTAAGATACACAAGTTTCCAGAGTCCCCTATTCCCTTTCTGCCAGCTCGTGAGATTGTTTGGGGAGTAATAAATGCCATCATGCTGGAAGTAGCATCAAAGTATTAAGGAGTCCACTGAGGACTGTCATGCCGATGGCAGAGCTGTGGCATTGCAAGTGAATAATAAGCAATGTCTTGTCCTCCCTTTGCAGGAGAGCTTCAAACTACATCACGGTAAACTATCGAGGTGAATGCCGAAAGCCTGCCCCTGAAGTGGTAAGCGGCATGCAACGGCTGGGCTGGGGAAACATCAATCTTTTCCTTTTCCCTTGTGAAACTCCCCTGTCGGCACTGTCTCAGCTTGTGGGGGCCTAATCCAGGTAGCCACAACAGAGAGTGAAAAATGAGGCTTACTCAGCAGTCAGTCACCAGCTGCCCTGCTGTGCTCTTCAGCAATGGCTGGGGGTCAATGCCTTGACCCTGCAGGCAGGTTAACTAACAGGTTAATTGAAAGAATGAGTTAACTGAGCTAATGGGTCAATTAGAGCCACGCTCTGTGCCTGCTCTTCAGCCATATGGTGTAGTGTGCTCAAGTACTGTTTAGAGTCAGCTTGGGGAGTCCTGCAGGTTGGGAGGGAAGAGAGGTATTGGAGCCCAAGGTGTCCTTTTTTTTTTTTTTCTCTCCCCTTCCCCCTGGCATTGGATGTTGCTGAGAGCTGGAGAAGATGGCCACTCAAAGTGCCTCTTGGCTGTGTGTAGCATCCCATTTCCTGTTCCAAGTCCATATACTGGGGAGCCAGCCTGGCCCCTGCATCTGTGTTGGGAGCACCAGAGCCCTGGGAGAGGGGTGCTTGTGGTTCAGATGTTTAAATGTTTCAGACTTGGATTTAATATATCACTTGGGCATAATCTCCATGTTTTTCCTAGGCTGTAGGGTAGGAGTGTGACATGTCTGGGGAAACATCTGGCTTTCCTCTGGGGAATTTGGTGAGGCCAGAAAAACTAGAACTGCGTCAACCATAAAGGGCTCATTTCCCAAATAACAACCAGAGAGACAGCTGGGAAGTGAAAATTGTTTACTAAGTGGCATACTTTTGGGAAAGGTCTTGAGCCTTGACATCTTGTGTGATCCCATATGAATTAAATATTTCTCAGTTGTGCTTTGTCTTTCCTAAGTGGCAGTTTAGCAGTCTCCAATACTTTGATTTGCAGCCAGGGTCTGTGTTTTTATATCTTGAGCACCTGGGATGCCCTGTAGCAACCAGGGAGGACCGTCCTCTGTATTGGCATGAAGTCTGGAGAAACTGAATATTCATCTCCAGGGAAATGAGATCTGTTCCCACTTTCCAGACTTGGAGAGAATCAAAATATTGAACCAGCCAAACAGAAGTTCTGTAAAGTTTTGGACTGTGCCTGGTCTGGAATTCCTTGCTCTCCTGTTACAAGCCTTCACAATTAGAGGACTATGCCATTTAGTGAAAGTCAGGCAGCTTGTAGCTATGCTAAGTATTCCAAGGAGAGTTGGATATAGTTAAAAGGGAAAGTGATAAGCTTTGTCCTTGGGTCAAAAAAAGTCAAACATGAACCCCCATGCACAATGATTTATTATTTAAGTATGTATATTAAGTCACCTGAAGAATCAGATTGGAAATTTATTTCCTTGGAAAGCCTTTTGAGACAATCAAAAACTTTCCCTGTTTCTCAGTTGGAAGTTTATGAACAATGTACAGAGCAATTTACTTTCAGCACTGAAATTCAGTCACTTGCGGTGTAGTGAATTCTTCTTTTACTGAACGTGCAGGCACTCAATATATGCTACTAAACCCAGAGTAAACCAGCTCCAGCAGTGCTTTTGGCATCAGAACGGTTTTAGACTGTTGCAGTGTGCAGAACAAAAATGCGAAGGCCCCTCTCTAACCTTTGGAGATAGACAAGAAGTTGTTAGCCAAAAATGTAATATTTCCTTGAGTTGCATTTTGAAATTATCCATGGAGGGTGCTGGGTTGCCTGACAAAATGTGTGTCCAAGCTCATCCCTTTGCAGCTCAGTGTCTGCACCCACTCCTGCCTGCAAAGCTCCTAGTGGATTTCCAGGTGTTTCTGGCAACTCTCTGCCTGGTGGCCAGATTGCCATCAGGAAGGGATTCTTGTAGGATGCCATCAGGAAGGGATGGGAGCACTGTGGTTTGAAGAGAGGTCTGACTCTAAAGGGTGTATCTGTGCACTGCTGTGGTAGAAAACCTTGATGCAGAGAGACCCAGTACCCAGAGCCTTGGGCTGGCCGGTGTCTGGGTTCACCACCTTCCCTGGGAGGTCTGTGCCATAGCCAAATTACTTTGATGCCAAATTACTTTGATGCCAAATTACTTTGATGCCAAATTACTTTGATGCCAAATTACTTTGATGCCAAATTACTTTGATGCCAAATTACTTTGATGCCAAATTACTTTGATGCCAAATTACTTTGATGCCAAATTACTTTGATGCCAAATTACTTTGATGCCAAATTACTTTGATGCCAAATTACTTTGATGCCAAATTACTTTGATGCCAAATTACTTTGATGCCAAATTACTTTGATGCCAAATTACTTTGATGCCAAATTACTTTGATGCCAAATTACTTTGATGCCAAATTACTTTGATGCCAAATTACTTTGATGCCAAATTACTTTGATGCCAAATTACTTTGATGCCAAATTACTTTGATGCCAAATTACTTTGATGCCAAATTACTTTGATGCCAAATTACTTTGATGCCAAATTACTTTGATGCCAAATTACTTTGATGCCAAATTACTTTGATGCCAAATTACTTTGATGCCAAATTACTTTGATGCCAAATTACTTTGATGCCAAATTACTTTGATGCCAAATTACTTTGATGCCAAATTACTTTGATGCCAAATTACTTTGATGCCAAATTACTTTGATGCCAAATTACTTTGATGCCAAATTACTTTGATGCCAAATTACTTTGATGCCAAATTACTTTGATGCCATGCTGCTTTACTGCAGATGAATATAGGTCTGAGTTCTGGGTTTAGATATCATTTTTTTGGTAAGCTAGCTGGCCACTGAGGTCCTGCAGTGCTATGTCGTATGGGTGAATTTATTGTGGGTCTTTCCAGTACATTTCACTTTTAATGCTGCATATCTTGCAGTTCCTTTACTTGTGCAAAGGTTTTTCCACAAATCACCCATATGATAGTCACCAGTCTGCCAGTTAGTCGATAGGTTCGGAAAAAAAAGGAGAGATCCATTTTCTCTTTTTTAATCTCTTTCTTAACAAACAGGTAACTCCCAGGTTTGCAATGGGCAAGTCCCAGTTTTCTTACAACGCTCTCTATTTTGTCATGTTTCTCTTTGAGGTGGCAGAAGGAGGAAAAATAAAAAAAATAAAATAAAAAAAAAAACAACCCCAAAAAACCAGGAACTTTCCTAGTTTAGGTAGTAGGTGTGGAAAGCACCTAGCATCAGGCTGGAATTGGTCTTGTTTTCCTAGGCTGGCAGTGACCCAACCTGCCTGCACCGGTGCCAGGCGCTGCTGCAGTTGTTTCGTGTGGCCACTGAGCTGGCTGGAGGGGCTGTCACACCGATGCTAATGCTCTGCAAGTGTCACACAGCACTGGCCATGCTTGGGGGTGGTCTTATTTTTTTGCTTTTTCTTTCCAGAAGTAATGGAGTTCAGACTGCCAGCAAACACCAGAGACCAGCTGTGACCAAAGGTACGGAGAGGGGCAGTGATTTGCCCCCTCTTGGCCAGCCTGTCCTCTTGGAGGTTCCGTTTCATAAGGGTGGGAGTGTCCAGCCTTGCTTGGACAGGCTGCAGGGCTGGGGTAAAAGGACTCTGAGGTGGGCTTTTCCCTCTCACTGGAGCCAGGGGATGGTGGGACTGAGCCCGTAGGGATGTGCAGACTTTCTAGTGCCTGTGGTGGTGGGCTCTGCCCATTCCCTTTCCCCCTGGCTCTGGTTTTTCAGCCAAGCTGTCCCTTGCAGAGCAGGGAGGATGCTGGCAGAGCAGCATGCTGCTGTCCCCCATCACAGGGAGGCAGGGGTGGCCCAGAACCCCTGCAGAGCACGGGAGCATCACAGCTTCAAGGTTTCTTTGTGGTCTTTTCAGGTTCCTTTGCCTTCTGGGACTATAGTTAATAAATTGTCTCCATGTCTCCCTAGGGCAAGTAAAGGAAGAGTTGATGTCGAGCACCAGGGGAGCTGCCTTCATCCCCTTCTGCAGCCAAGGGCCCCGTCCTTGCTCAGGTGGAGGGCGAAGGGCTGTGGGGACCCAGTGGTGCCTTCCCAGGTCTGCCCCATGTGTGCGGTTGCGGTCTCTGCCGCCTCGCTGTGTCTTAGCGTGCTTCTACAATAAAGATAACTCAGCAGCTTCATGTGACTTTTCTTCACTAAGCCTTGCGCGAGGGACAGAGAAGCCCCCACTCCAGCTTTACACCATGTGTCCCTTAGGCAATAAGCAAGCATGGAGGCCCCTGGGGTTGCACCAGCTGCTGTAAATACCCAGCGAAGATGTTGGACCTGAGATGGAGCAGCGTGGTCCAGGGTTTTGTGAGGAGGGACCCAGAGGTCAGGTTCTCTCTGACTTGTTGTGGGGTCTTGGGTAAATCACTTTACCACCGTTTCAGCCCTTTTCTCTTGCCTGTAAAATGGACATTAAAGGATACACTACCTACCTCAGAGGGTTGTTTTGAGATTTAATTGGTTTACATTTGGAAACCCAAGGAGGAAAATTGGTTTTAAAGCACTCCACCTATGGGGCTGGCAGTTTAGCTGTTGCAGTAAGTGCCTCCTTCCAGCCTCCTCATCTGAGGCACTGGGAAGTCCAGACCACTTTCTTTGAGCAGCTGTGGGAAGTAGGTACACCTTGACTGGTCATGTTAGATGGTGTGCTGAGGCCTGCCCCGCTGGAGCTGCGGGCACAGGTGGGAAGGTTTCTGGGCTCTGGAGGTGTGAATTTGGCCAACAGTGTTTCTCCCTCTGAGAGGGCAGAAGCACTGATGACACCCTTGAGGCAAGCAAAAAGCTCCACCAGCTTGGTGGCTCATGGACCCTTCACCGCGTGCTTCTGGGTCACCCTTCTGCCTTGGCCTGAACTTCCTTCCCCAAACCAAGGCCCTGTGGGCACAAGGGCTCAGGCACTGCCCGTCTCGGGAGCCATCTCCTGCAGGGAGGGGTCCTTGTGCTGGCGGAGATGAGGAAGTGAGAAATTCCATGGTGCTGAATGGCTTAAGCTATTTAAGAAAAAGTGTTGAGATGTAACTGATTTACAGACAGTTTTGAATTAGAATTTTCTAATTCATTTGTAGTCTGAAACTATTTCAAGGTGAAGTCAGGTCTTAGAGCTAAGGGCTCCCCTGGCTCATTGGGGGCAATGTATCTGGGAATGGGGTGGGACTTGCAAAGCAGGAGACTGTGATGGTGGGTTAACAGAAGTCACTGGCAGTTTGCACGCACTTCCTGTACTTTCTTTTATAGCCATTACTTAAAGCAAATACATTCTTTATTTGTATAAACTTTATTGCAGGACATTTCCAGAAGACCTTGAGTGAACACACACAGTGTTTGAGTCCATTTTAGCTGTGACCTGATCTGTAAACACTTTCTGTTGCAGATAAGGCTGGAGTGACTTTCTTTCAGATTTTGGCAGGATTTTACCTGATACCAATTAATTTCACTCCCACCAAAGACATAGATTTTTTTTTTGCAATTAAGTTATCAAATCCTTTTTTTTACTGCAGTTAATGAGAATTGATTTTAAACTCTCAAAATGCTTACGCATGCATCGCATTTTATTTCTGCCGATAATATTAAAATCTGATTTTATTATCAGCAAACTGACATAAGTAGTTGTTAATATCTTTTAATGTGAGCAAATACTATGATTCAGAAATAAATTATTATTGACTGTTTCTACATAGAAAATTTCCTTGCTGAGTACGGTCATGCAGGGCAGAAATCACCAGTTTGGTCCTGGTTAGCAGTTTTGGGGGATGTAAAGTTTGTCTGCCTTTGAGCTGTGATGAAACAAGTAAATTCTTGAACCTTATTTATGCAGCCTGAGAATGATGACTATCAGGCAGTAAAAATGTTCTCTGATGATGTCTGCTCACTGATTCCAGCTAAAATCATCTGCAGTGACATCTACATGATTTCATAAAAACAGTGCACAATTTGTGGCTTAAAATAAATTCCTGCAAATGGAAATCAGTGCACTTGAAAGCTATTACGATTTGTAGTGATTTCAAGTATTTAGGTTTTGAAGTAATCGCCCATAAAACCTGCATTAACTGTGCTCCAAAAGCAATGAACTGATGAAGACTATGCCCTAGTAGCCTCTTCTGTCAGTATTTAAGCGCCCTCTGAATTTCTCCTGCTGCCAGCAGAAATTGTCATCTGCAAAAATTGCAGCTGGGGACAAGGGATTGTTAAACAGATTCCAAACCTGTCTGTTGAGAAGGCGTAGGACAGTGACTCACTAAAACTGCCTGTGTGCTCAGTAACAACCCTACCAGAGGTAGGACAGCTAACTCCTTTCTGCTCTCAGCAGCCTGCCCGGTCAGTCCTTTCTTGCTTTCCATCCCTTTTTGCAGATGGCTCCAAGGACTCACCAATGACGCCTGTCCCGAGCAGCACTGCTTGCGGCAGAGCTCCGGCTGAGTACGCCTGAGTGATGCCACCCGTTATTTCTATCAAGTTCTTGGGGAGAAGGAGGCAAAGGCTCAAGAGGTATTGGGAATTTATTACCCTTTCTTTTATGTTACCCTTTTTGTTGCACTCCAACAGTAGCGAGGCTAAAAAAGTCCTCTACGAACCTGAAAGGTAGCAGCACTCTGGGGAGTCTTCATTTTGCTGTAAATTACACTTTATTAAGGGTGTCTCTTGCCAAGATCCACAGACCCTGTGTGGTTCACAGCAGTTTCTGAAGTTTTGCAGGATGAATCAGCAGCTTCAGTCTTCAGGCCTCTCAATGCGGTTGGGTTTTGAGCTAAACTACTCCCTGCAGGGGTCTCTAGTCTCTTGCTTTTTTTCATAAAAGGTGTCAGGTACTTATGCAGTTCTTCAGGGCGTGCAAATGCTGCTCTTGGTGTGTAGTGGGGACTGTTGATTCTGGCAGACAACTAGGCAGACCTTGAACTCACCATGGTGTTTCTCAATCCCCTGCAGTCTGTCCGTTTGGAGGGTGGTAGCTCTGCCCACCACCTTGCAGCTGCTCTCACAGCCACCATGGAGGGAGAGCCCATGCATGGCGGCATGGTGTGCTCTGGCCAGGGCACCTCTCGCGGTCTGCCACAGTAGACAGTGCCAGAAATCCTGCAGTTCAGGGGTGTTTGCTTCTTCAAGAAGCGAGCGTGATGTGGCAAGCCTGATGCTGTTTATGCAGTGAAGGCGCCCTGGGTCTGCTGCAGAGGTCTCTCTTCTGGCTCTCCCTGCATCCCTGGGACACTCGATCCCACCAAGCAACTGCTGCATATGGGTACCTGGGGGTTTCAGCGTTATTTGCTTTGATGATCACAACTTCTGCTCTGTGGCCCAGCTGCTTTTATCCTGGGGACCGGTGAATGGGCTTCTCTCTTTCCTCTCTTTAGGGCTCCTGTTTGGCATCTGTTAGCACATCTGTCCTCTCCTGCGAGGGCCTCTGTACTACAGGGAGCTCTTGTCCCAGCCATTTCCTTGGGATCTCCCTTCTCCAGTATGCTGCAGGAGCCTTCCTGCTGCCCAGCCCTCCCACCAGGACTATAACGCAAGAACTTTTAATGCTTTCCCTGCATGAAGGTATGAGCAACACCACTCAAGTTGTTCACTGAAAATAGTACGATGTAAATGCAAGTACTTACAAATTACAAATCCAGATGAGAATTCACAATTTGCCTTGATGTTGAAGGTCCCAAAAGAAATTGTTTAGTGTTACGTGTTGTAGCAGCTGCACACTTGGTTTGTGGGTGGGAAGCATAGACAATTTCTGCTTATATTTCTGAAAAAGCAGCGAGTTGGCTTTATTGCCTTCTGGCCTCAAAGGGGTCGCTTTCTTTCTTGGCCCGTGTCAGTGAAATTCTGCAGAAATGGTGACAGATGATTCACAGCTGGGACTAGAGGTAACCTGTAGAAGAAAGGAGCAGAGTGCCCATGTCCAGGGCTGCTCAGCCAGGTGGACTTTGCAGAGCCCTCCCTTTCCCGGCAGGGCTGGCAAAGGGAAAACAAGCAGGTAGAGGTCAACACAGCATGACTGCAAGTGGGGGCTGCACAAACACAAGGGTGTAAACACACGGGGACAGCCAAAGGTCTCCCTGTGCAGCCTGGGTGAGATGTGCTGCACCTTCTGCTCTGGTCCTGAAAAGCACTGTCCCGACGGATGATAAACTGCTGGGAAAAGCTTTGCTGAATCGCTCTTGGTGAAGCAGACAGCTCACTTGTAGGGTCACCGCGTGGATCTTTCTTGTGGACAGGGCAGGAACCCAAAGCTGAGCACTATGTGCCTTGGCTGATGTGAGGGACAGCAGGCACGTGCTATAGCTGTGGTGATGTTTCCCAGATCCCAGTTCCTTCTCTAGATCCTTGATGAGTGTTTGCTGTTCTGTCCCTTTAATCTGTCTCCTATTGCAAACTATTCCCCAAATTTAATAACTTAGTTGGAAGAGAATTGCTGTGCTCTTGACAGAACATGCTGTGTCAATCTATTTTAACTGCAGATTTGGTTTGCAAATAACATCTCCTTCCTGATAAGGTTCAGGTGTCATCTCTGTGGACACTGGCAGGAATTTGCTTGACCATGACGGCTTTTAGTGAGTCTGGCAATTAAGTTGTCAAGATACATTTTCCTCTACCAGGAAGCATTAATTGATGAGAGTCTTGGCTGGAATAAGCCCTGAGGGATGGATATTGTAATCGAGATGAACAGAGGTCCTTTTAGTTGAGACCTGCATTGGTTCAAAGATCTGGAGTCCTTGACACTTGGTGAAACTGAGATAAGGGACAGGGCAGGAGACATCGGACCTGAATATCGGGGCGAAGGAATGAAAACAAGGTATATGAATAGAAATCTTTCTAGTGTCACTAGAGATTAATGTAGCTGGAAATGCTGGCATTTGGGGACACTAGCTTTGCAGATGCACACTGCAAACTACTAATATTAGTAGAGCTTCTGGATGTGAAAGCAAATAGAATTTTCCATTAGGTAATTCCCAAAATCGTGTTATTGTGGATTTGCTTTTCAAGTGAGAGAGATGTTGGAAATGTCCTTCTCTTAGAAAATAAAACTGGATGATTCAACATGAGCTCACTCTGTTTAAATTATGTCAAAAATACATCTTCAAGTAAGGATTTTCATTACCAAGTACAGAATTTGAAAGATTAAAAGTTAGCGAGAAATGTGGAGAATTTAGGTTCCCAATTGAGAAGACTGGGACTGAGACTGATCCAAAGAATTGCCAAAAATCTCCTTAAAGGACAAAAAAAGTGTTCAGGACCAATCCAAGTTCTGTTACCTTAATAGCAGATAAACCTTCAGGAGAAATCTGAAGAAAACCAAAGATATAAAGTGCAAAGGGGTAATGTACACAGCAAGTTTTCAGGAAGGAAACCATGCGTGGGCTAATGTCAATCTTTGCAATCTTGGCTGACTTCCTAGATAAAGGAAATACAGTACATCTAGTCTATACAGACATCAAAAGCATTTGGCCTGCTGCCCTGTGGGATCGTGTCACTTAGGCTTGGTGAGGTGGGTCAGGAACTGGCCATGGGGGAGGTGGTAGCAGGTGAGCAGAGGGTACTATGGGAGTTATCAGTGAACAGCCAAAAAGAGAGATTTTTAGGATGAAAATTAATATTTTTGCTCCATGCTGTAGTACAGAAAAAATTGGCACATGGAGCAGAACACTGCTGAGTTTTTTTAAAACGGGAGAAGAGCAGGATTTCTCCCGCAGAGCACAGGGTGACCTTCAGGGCTGAAATTGCCTGGGCTCAAACTGGGATGAAATACAGCAACGAAGAGTACAAAATCATGCTCTGAGGTTAAATAATGAGGGTTTTGGCTATCAGCTGGCAGCTCAGTTGAAAACTATAGAGGAGGAGGAAGACCTAATTGCTTTTAACCCGTTGCAGGGTAGATGCGAGCCTGTAATGTGCCATAGCCATGTGAGGGTCAGCCCAGGGCTGGGGCCGATCCATCCATGATGAGAGAGACCTGGCATGCTCCCCACTCCCCTCGACCCGTGCAAAAGGTCCCTTCCTGGCATACAAACCTGTATCAATCATTAGCTAGAAATCTAGAGCTGGGTAAATACATTTTTGGCTTTGGATGTTGATGACAGGCTTGGAGCATTACCTAATAAGGTGGGACCACTTGACATCCTGGTGTGCTATATATTCTTGCTCCTACCTGCAATCTTCCTCTCCTGCACAGAGAGCTAGCAGGCTGAACTGGTGTGGTACCTCTGTCTGCCATGAAGATAACAGCGGTTTTCGTGAAGGTGGCTCTAGCCCTTTGCTGCTCCTTAGGTGAGTATTTCCTGGGATATTGCAGAGATGGATCTAGCTGAATCGGAGCTGAATTTTAATTTCAGTAAAAGTATTTGGGTCTTGTAACGTGGAAGAGAGCCTTACTCCATGAAGAAATATTTTTCCTGAGAGAGCGTAGTTAAAAGTTAGACTTCAAGACCCGAGGTTTCGGCAATCCTCACGCAGGTGACTACTTTCATCTTCTTGGTTTGTTGGAGCAAATCGCTGCAGGAGTGGGAGCTTGCACGTGGGAGTACTGTGCATAAGGGCAAAGTAAAACTGTTAGGAAGAGCATCATTATCCATGTGAACAATATAAATGCAAACTTTAATGTCTAGGATTGCTCTGTAAGCTTACCGTGCTGTTCCTGGTAATTGAGAAGGATGTGTTTGGAAATGGACAGTGCCAGTGGTTGACGGTCATCTTAAACACATGCGTCCAAACTTTTGGAAGTCAAATACAAAGTCTCTTAGAAGAGGTTAAGATCCAAGAGTACTGAATTGAAAGTACCTGTATCCCTTGCCTGTAACATCTTAGGGATGGATTAATGTATGTGCTCTCCCCTGTTTTATCTCCCCTCAAAAGTGCAATTAAACTTTTAGTGTTGCAATGCAAACATTTAGTGACTTTTAATACATCCTATGACCATTACTCGTCTAATGTAAAACTCCATATTTTCCTAAACCTTATAAACTAGTCAACAACAGCTACTGAATTTAACAGTTTCATGAAAAAATTTACATATATCTTCCCTGCATATCAATAGTTTGATTTTTGTTTTGGGTTTTTTCTTTCAGGTGTTGCCTTTGGAGTTCAGGTGAGCTACAGATCTATTTGCTCTGTTCTATTCCATGTTTCTCGTAAAGTAGAAACAGTATGTAATTACCTGATGAGCAAATGGATTAAATCTAATGAAAGCTTGACTGTCCAAATAATATTTTCCAGTGCATGATTGAATGATATTGCCAATTTCACAATAAAGTAAAAGATCTCCCATTTTTTACAATATTTTCACTTCATTAAGTAAAATGAAGAAAGTGAGAAGTAGTTTTATAATCCTATTATATTAACTCTCAGACATAATTTAGTTACTCTAAGCCAAAGGCAGTAGGTTGTCTCTTCATGAGGAGGAATACTGTCTTAAGATGATATGCTTGAAAGCATCAAAGACTGTGATTCTCATATTTTTTTCTATGCGGTAAGACCTGCAGAACTGCATTCTTTGCATAGGTTTTCTATACCTACATCATAGAGAGGAAAACAGCAGGGTCTGTGCGATGGATTTGTCTGCAGGTTCTTCCCACGCAGTTACAAGACTCCTGTAACTCGCCAGAGACTGCAGCACGATTTGAAACGATCCCATTTTGAGCTGAGGGGCTCTGGTGTACAGCCGGGCTCCCAATTACCAGCTGCCTTCATTAGGCACCATCTCACCCACAGCAATCCTTCCCTCTGTGCTGTGCCTCCCCCGGACCCTGGCAGGAAAGCATAATCAGAAACTTCTGTAGGGAAGATTCACTCCTCCTGACTCCCTGAGCAGATTCAAAATAATACCTCCAATTTACCTCCCAGCGGGAGCTGCAGGCGCCATGGCTGCAGTGGTGGGAGGCTGCATAGGGCTTTCTTCCCATGGGGGGAGCCAATGTTGGGTCTGATCCCGTGCTGCTTTCACAGGTTGATTGCAGCCAGTATTCCAGTGGCATCGGCAAGGATGGGGCGGCCTGGGTAGCTTGTCCAAGGAACCTGAAGCCAGTCTGTGGCACCGATGGCAACACGTACGGCAACGAGTGCGGGATCTGCCTCCACAACAGGTGAGTGTTGCTGGAAACCCAGCAGAAGCTGCAGGGCAGGGGACTCCAGGTGAGGGTGGCAGCTTCATCCCCCAAAGATGGACTGGGCAGAGGAGCTTATGAGTTAGCAGCTGGGTGTCGACACTGCTGGCCTCCAGACGATGCCGCTCTCTGCGATCCCTGACACAGGTTTGCTTTCTTCTAGGGAACACAGGGCCAGCGTGGAGAAGGCATATGATGGAGAATGTGAGCCAAAATCTATTATGGTAAGACAAAGTCCATGGAAGACTTCAACTGGCTGTAAAAGGGGATAGTTCAAACACCAGACAAAAGGAAAACAGAACATGCATAGCTGGTCTGCACAGCCCAAAGGGAATTAAAATCTGATGATAACCAAAGCTGAGAGGGTTTTTATGGGCTATCTGGCACCATTCAGAATTCTAGTCTCTGTAATTCATAATAAAATGAAAAAGTCGTGTTGGCTGAGGGTTGGATCTTACCATCTGGATAGCTCCAGCAGGGTCTTACGAAGGACCTCACAAAATCCAAATCACAGTCCTTGTTGTGCCATTTTTTTTTCCAGCAGGAGAGAATGCCCACAGGACCAACTCTGTCTTCCACTTCTGGTAGTGGGATTAGTTTGATACTGGATTTGTCCCCAAAGGCTAAGGGACAGTAAGTGGACTACGTAGGAGTGTTATATCTTTATGTTGAAAAATGTGTTTTGTTTTTTCTCCGCTTTTCCTACTATTTTTACAGATTGATTGCAGTAGGTACCCAAGAACTGAAATGGACGGTCATGTCATGGTAGCATGCCCGAGGATATTGAAACCAGTCTGTGGCTCAGACAGCTTCACTTATGACAACGAATGTGGGATCTGTGCCTATAACATGTAAGTCTTGTGCATAGAACATCCTTTTGGATAATTAGTGATAGTTAAGGCTCTCAGCAGCACTTCTGTAAAATGTCTTTATTGAGGCAGGTGTCCCTGTAGGTCTCTTTGGCTGCTCCAGCCAACCTGAGTTTTCTTCCCCATTTTCTGTCTGTGCTCATGAGGGGAATTACAAAAGAACCAAGGGACAACCCAGAGCTGAGCCATGAACAAAGTGTTATTTGTAACACCTAATTACTCTTAACACTTGATTACCGTGTGATGTGGATATACTGTGCATTTGCCGCTAGCATCTGTAGGGTGCATTCAGACAAGTCAAGCAGTTGTAGTGTCCCACAAGGCAGGTGGGACCTCGCTTTCTTGTCCCAGTGTCTAGAGTGTAATGGGAAAAGTTATTCGCAAGGCATCCTAATCAACGTGTTTCTTCCTTTCAGAGAACATCACACCAACGTTAGCAAAATATATGATGGAGAATGCAAGCAGGAGGTCATCACTGTAAGTGCAATAGAAGTCAAAAGTCCATCTCTTAGGGCTGTTAACAGAGAGAATCCTGAGAACCCCACAGATTTCCCTAGGAAACTGCAGGAGGACCACATGACAAGGCTTACGAGGGTCCCAGTCCATGCTTTGCCTTTCTGCATAATGAGGGTGGATTTTGCACCCTCCCCATTCCAGAAAGGGTCCAGAAAGGCAGGGTGCGTACCACATCAAACCGGCAGAGGAGGGAGGAGGTGGATATGAAAAGAGAAGCTGCAGTGAGCCAGGGCTGCAGAACTTGCTTCCTCATGTACTATGCTGGCTTTCGTGCCCAAGGGGAGGCCCAAGATTTCACTTGCCAAAGCGTTGTGCTGGCTGGCAGTTTTCTCTGGGGAGATCACAGCTTTTACGCTCTCTGCGTCAGGGATTCAAAACTCCTGTGTTGGTTGCTTTCACAGCCATAGCAAGACTCATAAAAGAACTAAGCATACATATATCTGAAGTATAGTTTATTGTATATTCATGCAGGGCCAACAGTCTGGTGCCTCAGGAAGAGAAGCTTCTATATTTCAGCACCAAAATTCTGGGATGTAGAAAGTCCATTCTCTGATTGATAGATAATAATTTTTCCTCTGTCCTTTCAAACCCTGTGCCTATGGGGAATCTGAAGTACAAAGTAATCACAGAGCTGGAGAAGCAGGGATAAAACCAACACAAACCAAAACAGTATTAGTCAGATTTCCAGCTGGTGAAAAACGTTTCCCACTAAATTCAAGACACTTTTTTTTTTTTTATGAGAATGGGTCCAAAATTTTGGATATGTTCTTCTCCTTGAAGGATCTCTTCTCCAAGACAGTCCTTTTTCTTGACTCCTAGAGAACTGGGATAATATTCAGAAAGCTCATTTCTGATGGAAGATTTAGCTTCAGTGTGTCAGGGCTTTGTCCTGTTGCAGAAATAATGGAGGCTGGGAAACAGAATGGAAAGGTGTGCATCAACTTTTCTTGCATAGCAAGGGCTCCACCAGAGCTAATTCTCCTTATTTTGACAGATTAACTGCAATAAGTACCCAACAACAACCAGTAAAGATGGCAAAGTATTAGTATCCTGTCCAAGGATCCTGAAGCCGGTTTGCGGCACAGATGGCGTTACATATGATAATGAATGTGGGATCTGTGCCCACAATGGGTAAGTGCCACACGTAGAGCTCTCCTAAGTAGCCAGCAATGCTTTGCAGTCCTGAGAACCATCCTTCTGTGTTTTTGCTTATCCCTATTTCTTCAAGTCCCTTAGAAACTGGATTGGCTTTGGATTTACCTTGAGCTTCCTTCTGATCTCTGTGCTCACGAGGGGAAACATTGAAGAGTGAGGTGGCAGCTCCTTGGATTAATCTGCGGGCTGGGCAGTGACTGAGCAGAGGCAGCAATAATTCAGAATATTGCTTTAAATTGCATGTTATGAGAAGATGTGATGAACTTGTTAACGAGTAAAGTAATGCAGTTATTCTGGTACATGCTTAATAGAGTCCGAAACTGGAGTTTGCTTCGTTTTGCATGTGACTGAGACCAAGAGGTTAAGCATTTAGTTCCTCAACGTTATTGTTTCCTTCTTCCAGAGAACACAGGACCCATGTTAGCAAAAAGCATAATGGAAAATGCAGACAGGAGACTCCTGAGGTAAGTGTTCGATATAAGGCATATTGCTCCTCTTCGCTGTTTCAAATGAAAGGTTCCCTGAGGCTACCTCTACTGTGAAAGTGAGCTAGCCTGAAGCCTGGCTTTCTCCACATGTCTATTAAGTTTTGTCAGCCTGTTGTGTTGAGGATGCCTACAAATCCCATCTGTCCTGAGGCAGTTGTCCCCTGAACCCTCCTTGGCCGTGCAGCCCTGGCAGATGGGCTGCATGGGACCTGGGCACAGAGCTTTCATTACGAATTCATACCTACACCGGCCTTTGGGGTGGGGATGCATTCTGGTATATGGAGTACACCAGAAGGTATTGAAGATCTGAGTGTACCAGCTGAGAACTCCCAGAGCTGGTGTTTAGGGCATGCCAACACAAAAATGTGGAAGTCGCTCAGTTTGGGCTTAGATCTTCCTTTGAGGATGCTCTTCAAAGGCATTGTCAGCAGAGTCCGAATTCCTTCACTATTTTGTTGTTCTTTTTTTTTTTTTTTTAAAAAATCTATACTGCAGACTGAAAAGGGGACTGTATTTTCTCTTTTTCTGCTTTTCTGGTGAATCCTGTATTTGGGATTAACTGAGCTACCTACCCTAGTGATTTGACATCTCACGAACTACGCAATGCTGTGCAGTTCCCTCTGTGCATGAGAGGATTCATGCAGAACTGACTCAGCCTGGTTTTGAGAGAACTGAGATGTAACACTAGTGTTGTCTCAGCATCCCAGCATAAAAAACATGGCAGCAGGTTACGTTGGGGTTTTTCTTGGAGAACAAGGACTTTGCTAGGTTTGACACTCCTGCTTTTCTAGATTGATTGCAGTCAATACCCATCAAGAACGATGAAGGGGGGTAAAACCCTGGTACGCTGCCCAAGGATCCTGCTCCCAGTTTGCGGCACAGACGGATTTACTTACGACAACGAATGTGGCATCTGTGCCCATAACATGTAAGTAGTATACACAGGACTCTCTTTTGGAGTCACTAACCATGGTTAGTTCTCCAGACAGCTTTTCTTTTGATACCAACATATCTACATGTCTCTTTCTCTCTCAACCTCCTGAAGTCCCTGTCACCTTGATTTTGTTCCCCAATGCTCTGTTTGTGTTCCTGGGGGAGTGGTGGGAGAGCCAGCTCTCAATCTGAGCACGCAATGAGGGGCTGTGGTATTTGGGCAGAGGAGGGGGTGGGTAGGACTGCTGCATAGCACACAGTGGGGAGACCTGACAGGGCTGTGACCACTTAGGATTATGCTTGTTGATGACTGGGAGAAGCTGAAGACGCCTCCTTTACCGTGTATATTGGCTATGAGTTTGGTTTGCTTTCTGTGGCACCTGGGTGTCACAGGGCTTAGCTGGTGAGCACGCTAACGCCAGCTTCTCCCTTTCAGAGAACACGGGACTCAAGTTAAGAAAAGCCACGAGGGAAGATGCAAGGAGGAAAGTACTGTTGTAAGTGTAACTAGCTATAAAATAACCACCATCTACTCTCCAGCCGTAAGAAAAAGCCTGGCTGGGCTCAGCGCACACACCGAGCTGTCGGGTGCACGGAGGGGTGATGCACGGGGCTCGTGCTGGTGCCACGGCTCTCCCTAGCTGCTCACAGGGGCTGCTGCCAATGTGCTGTACGTGAGGGCAAGAGAGGACGGGAACAGGCCGGGACTTCAGAAACAAAATGTCCCAGTACTGCAGATCTCTGAACAGAAATCATCAGAGGCAGCCCAAGAACCGTGCGGCCCATTTTAGCACAGTAGGAGAAGAAGACAGAAGGCTGTGTTAGATGTCCATGTGTTCAATCAGTGCTAGGATTTCCATTGCACTGGACAGGCAGGTTAAAAAAAATCCTTGTGCTCTGGTCAGGGAGGAAAAATCTGCTCCCAGATATGCATACAAAAATAGCTTTATTATCCTGCACAGGAACAATACGTGCTGATAATATCTCAACGCATTTATTCTGCTTATGCAGAGAAGCTCTAAAGCACCAAAAATAACTTCATACATCCTGAGGGACTGCAATGTATTTTCTATAGTAAAGACTCGCTATTAAAATGCTGTCTTTGCTTTAATTTGCTCTTGGACCATGTGGGAAATACAGGTAGTAAGAGACGCTGCATCAGGGAAACAATGCAAAATGACAATGAAGTATCAGTGACGCTTAGCTAGTGTAGACAGACTTCCAATAGGTGTTTGTCTCTTTATCCTCAAATATTTAAAGTGTTAGATTTCATATATTGTATGTATTTTTGCAACAGGAGCTGGTGAAACAGTTCTTGCTGCTGTTCTGAAAAAGCTGAAACAAAATCATAGAATCATAGAATGGTTAGAGTTGGAAGGGACCTTAAAGATCATCAAGTTCCAACCCCCCTGCCATGGGCAGGGACACCTCT
>VZSF01005265.1:68690-147655 GCA_013398295.1 Chionis minor | reverse complement strand
CACGTCCCAGGTGTAGGACTCTGCACTTGGCTTGGTTGAACTTCATGCCATTTGCATTAGCCCACCTCTCAAGCCTGTCCAGGTCCCTCTGGATGGCATCCCTTCCCTCCAGTGTGTCAACCGCGCCACCGAGCTTGGTGTCATCGGCAAACTTGCTGAGGGTGCACTCGATCCCACTGTCCATGTCTCCAACAAAGATGTTAAATAGCACTGGTCCCAGTACTGACCCTTGCGGGACACCACTCGTCACTGGCCGCCACGTGGACATTGAGCCATTAACCACAACCCTTTGAGTGCGGCCATCCAGCCAGTTCCTTATCCACCGAGTGGTCCATTCATCGAACCCGTGACTCTCCAATTTGGAGACTAGGATGTCATGCGGGACAGTGTCAAATGCTTTGCTTAAGTCCAGGTAGATGACGTCCGTTGCTCTCCCTTTGTCCTAAATCTTGGATTTAGTTAACTATGTCAAGCTGGACTTAATGTCAAACACTTTAAATCACATTCCTTGGGTCAAATGCTTGTTTTAAAACTGGCCTAAGTACTGCTGTAGGAAAAACATCTTTTCAGCCAGCTGTTCCTTTCTTCCCTCTGTTGGAAGACAATACCAAACTCAGCTACATTTACTTGATTTCTAATGAAAGACTAAACTTAAAGAACCTCTGATTTTCCTCTGGCAGAAGCCTTTAAAATCTGGAGGATCAGAGTGGGCAGACTGCAGATGAGGCACTGCCATCTCCCAGCAGCTGGTCCAGCATTGTTATTTTATCTCCCCAGGTTGACTGCAGCACATACCTGAGCAATACCAAAACTGGCGAAGCCATCGCAGCCTGCCCCTTCATCCTGCGCGAGATCTGTGGGACAGACGGCGTCACCTACAGCAATGACTGTGCGCTGTGCGCCCATAACATGTAAGCCCTGGAGGTCGCCCCCCGAGAGCTCAACAGAGTTACTCGTTGAGCATTTTTAACCCTGCTTTCTCTTCCAGCGAATCTGGAACCGACGTTGCCAAGAAGCACGATGGCAGGTGCATAGAGGAAGTTCCCCAAGTAAGTGAAACCTAAATTAAAATAAGAGCTTGAGCCGGTGCTGGTTGCATAACTTGAATAAACGCTGGTTGGGTTTGGTGGTGTACCCTCCACCGAGGGTCACATCTTGTGCTCTCCTTCCTTCTGCGGATAAATATCCTCCTCCTGGCAGCAGGAACATTTCGCACTTCCTGCACGCAGTCAGGAAAAGAAAGGGGAGATGACAGGTGCGGAATGAGTTATGAGACAGGTAGCATAAATGATTTAAGGCTTTATAAGAAGAAATCCCTTTCCCACAGCAGTCTGTCATAGCTGCCACAGGAACTTAGCAGTCTGTTTTGGCAATATGGGAAGGGGACACAGAGGACCCAGGGTATCCGGTGCCTTCTGGATGCGTGCATTTTACAAAAGGATGTTCTGCAAAGATTAGAAAATTGCCTGTGTTTTGAATGCTGATACCTAGTGTACCAGGGGATTCAGAGCCCTCTCTGTTTTTTTTGTAAATACAATGTAATCTAATGTATACCAACAATGAATCTTGTAAAAATACCAGATTAACTGTATCTGGCCAGTGCTAAACTATTTACACTCACTGGGGAATAGAAGAACAAAGCCATCTCATTAGCATGTGTTTGAAAGAGTCAACATCCCAAGTCAGATATTTCATTTCTATACAAACAAACTATGAAATGTCATTCCTTTGTTTCCTGAGTACGCTCCGTGCTCACACTGGGTGAGATACATAAATCAGGCAGGAAGAGCTCACACTGGAGAAACTGGGAGTGCTAAAATGCAAGGCTGGTTCTTCAACCGGTGTAAATCAGCTTCAACTGCTGTCAGTCCTGCTGGCAGATTTCAACACTCGGAGCCGTCCGGTTGCAACAAAAGGCCTGTCAGCGCATCTCCCCTCCATTCTTGTGGTCTGTGAAAAACTCCTTGGTCACAGTCAGCTCTCTCGCAGGAAGTGCATAAATCATGCCATTTTGATTTGCAGATTATTTCTGAGCTGCGTTTGGTAATATCCTGGTAGGTTCAGCAAGGTACAGGGCCATCATGATAAACACAAAGTTGAATGAGTGATATCTACCTTGAAACCTTGATTCAGTCCTCACCAGCATAAAGCTATGAAATGAAATTGAAGGAGGAGTTAAAATATATAAATGTAATTTGTCCTCTGGAAGATCCTAAAAGGCAGAGGCGTAAGCAGTGGGGCTCGTGTCTGGGCACCCTGGCACAGAGCAGAGCCTGTGCTGAAGCTTTTGCCATCTTTGTCCCCCAGCTTGACTGCAGCCAGTACAGAACTTCCACACTGAAGGACGGCAGAGAGCTGATGGTCTGCACGATGATCTACGATCCCGTCTGCGGTACCGATGGTGTCACCTACGCCAGCGAGTGCACACTGTGTGCCCACAACCTGTGAGTACTCGTCCTTCTGCCTGCGGGATTCGCAGCGGTGGTGGTTGGACCCTGTGAGTGCCAAGTGATGCCCAAGGGCTCTCTCTGAAACCCTGTGCTGGATGGGTGGCATAACAGCGCGCTCTTGTTAGTGCTGTGCAGGCAATGCTAAGCTAGTTTATCTGAAAATCACCTGTGCACTATATGGGAGTGAGGTTTGTTCTTGCACTGCAATTGTAATGGGGAAAGTTGTGGTTAACAACGGTCTCTCTGTCCTCCAGGGAGCACAGGACCAATCTTGGCAAAAGAAAGAACGGACGCTGTGAAGAGGATATTACAAAAGTGAGTGGAAAAGGATGGGAACAAAGAGTGAGGTCCGATATCTGTTACACTCATGGGGGACTGTCCTCTGCTCTGGGTTACAAACCAGGGGAGCGGTGGTGTGCAGACCTGAGGAGATCTCATGGGAATTTCACACTGGTCATAAAACAGCCAACATCCATCCCATTGCTCTGTAACAGTGCAGGAAATGGTAGTGAGCAGAAATAGTAGATCATCACATCTGCCACCAGGAGGAAACTTTGAGTTGGTTATTATGATGTTACAGATGGTTTCATTTCTCCGTGGGTTGTCATTCCTTATGCTGGGGGGGCCACACTTTGCACTCAGGCAGAGAGACTCATGTCTATCTTCCGTGTGCAGGAGCATTGCAAGGGCTTCGAAGAAATCTCTCCTATCTGCACCATGGAATATATGCCCCACTGCGGCTCTGACGGCAAAACATATGGCAACAGATGTCTTTTCTGCAATGCCCACCTGTACGTACAAGAGTAAAACCCTTCCTTTCATGATCAATTCCTGTACCTACTACAAATGCAGGGCTGTTTTCGTAACGTGTTTTTTGACTAACTGCTTATGGGCATATACTGGACATTTCTGGTGCACCGTGACTTGTGCAAGGAGGTGGTCTTTTTGGCATTTTAAGGGCAAATGCAAAGGACCCATTTCTGTGATCTGTATGTTAACTTCAAAGATATTTTACTCATTTTCATGTAATCTGTCCCACAAGCTCATCAGGGCATGTGGAGAGTACTTCACCAAACAAATTGCATTTTATCAAATGTGTGAAACCTTTCATCTTTCCTTTAATGATAATAATGAAAGGGAGTGTTTGGGCTTTTGAGACTGTTCTTTATCTTCAGTCAACACTAAGCCAACACTTGGGCCAGTGAAGTGAGGAACAGGGCTTCAGCACTGAGTATACTCTGTGGCTAATCCTTCTCTCTCCTTTTTTCACCAGGGAAAGCAATAGGACTCTCAACCTCATGAGTATGGCTGAATGCTAAGTCTGTGCTGGAGTCCAGCCCAGGAAGACAAACTCCCTTGCATGTTACTTCCCACGGGTTGATCTTCCCCAGTAACTTCCCTTCAGTTTGTCTTGTTTTCTTAGCTCCCGAAACACTTGTTCAATAAACTCACTTGGCAACATTTCTCTGTCTTAATGCCATGTCTCATCCCTTTTGCCCCTTCTCCTCCCTGACACAGTACTTCTAGTGGTGCATGCATATTATTCCATTGATATTCTCTACTGAACAACATGGGTAAATCTTTTCCTGACGTGTGCCAGTGCTATCCCTGTTTTGCTGAGGGCCTGGCCTCCTCTTGGAGCGCCCAGGCACTTCCTTACTCCTAAGACTCTCCTTGTCAGTATTAGTCTCATCTAACCAGTAATATCTCTGTATGACCCGATCACGGGCAGTGCAAGGAGACGATCACCTCCTCTATAGGGCAATGTCTACAATGTGGGTGGTGATTTGCTCTCAAGAAGAGGACTTTCTTGCTGTGGGCTAGAAAGGGAAACTGGCTGCCTAGCCAAGTGGTGCCCCTATCCCGGTTCCCACTGCCTGTACAGCCTGTCCCATGGAAGAGGCAGCAGCTGCTGTCAGGGAAGGTGATCCCAGTCCATCTCCACGGCATTTGTCCCCAGTGCCAAGTGCTGTTATAGGATATGAACTACAGGAGGCAATGTTGAGCTCCCTTTCAGGGTCACGGGCAGCAGCAGTGTCCACTCACGAAATACCTTGATTTATTAAAGCAACAGTTTCTCCAGGACTGTTGGGCAGAAGTCACCCCTGGGGTGGGGGACAGCACTGGTGTATCACTGCAGCTGCCCGCCTTCTCAAGCCATTTGGGAAGGAAGAGGATGCAGAGGTTTTAACCAGATATATAACAAGTCATAGGAACGCAGTCCTGCCTGATTGTCATGTTTTGCCTACTTTTTTGAGGCCAAAGAACTCGGGACCAGGTGATACATTTGCCGTCGCTTTGGTGTCCGTATGGCAGGGAGGTAGGGGGGGACTTGGGGGCTGCCCTTTATCTATCGGCTACATGGGTACAGCCACTACCACTAGCTCCACACCAGGTCACCAAAGCTATTGCAAGCCCAGTATTTTGGGGTTAAAGGATTTCTTCTGAACTACTACTAGTGCCTCCCTGATTCAATGTCCCATTGTAGTTTACCAGAGAATAACACAATTATTTGGATCAGTTTGGAAAGTCACTCTTTGTATTGCCAGGCTAGAAGAATAGGCTGAAGGCAAATGCTCCTGACTTGGAGATACTGTGGGTATTGTACCAGGGAATGAGGCCATAGTACCTCTGTGCCATTAGTGTCCGTGGTTGGCATGTGCTTTTCAAGACGATTTGTAACTAACAATGGCTTATTGTACTTTTCTTGGGTCTGTGTCCTAATGTAAACGTTCCTTTGGTTTATATAACCTTTTTGCCATTTTCTGTTAAGGTGTTTTTGCAGAACACACTGCTTTAGTCTTGTTTAAATGTTACTTGGTTATCCTCAGGGATAACACCTGAATAATTTTTTTTTTGTGGACTTTGGCAGACTTTCATTTGGACTTAGCTCTGACCGTTGGCTTTTGCAAGCCTTTGCAGTAAAGCTGTCAGTTTCCAACTGAATGGCATTAGCTGGCCGCAGCCATGCCAGAGCCTCCTCTGTGGAGCTCATTGTCTGATGACACCAAAGGCAAACACAAACTCAAGGCAGCACAAAGTTGAGATTAAGTCAGAGCAACCAAGGAAGGAAGCCAAAGCGGCCATTAGAAGAGGTTTCCATGCAGTATATGCCAGGAGGTTTCATGTAAAAGTACGTAATGGAATAAATCACTAAAACTGGGCCAGAAAATTGGAAAAGCCTGACATCGGAGTTTAAGTATCCCGCAGGCTCAGGGGGTGTTTTATGAAGCAATATAGCTCTATAAAAGTAGGGCAGCCTTCTTCTCTGGGACAGAGCTGTTTTCTGTGCCTCAGAGTTGTTTTTCAGCTGTTCCAAGGTTACTTACTGAATGTGTGTTAATTAGATGATTTCTTTCTGGTTAGTGATGATGAGGAAGCAATCAACGGTCAGGCAAAGACAAGCACATTCAAGAGGAAGCATTGAATTTTTGAGTCTTGGGAGAGAGGTAGAACAATACCAGGTTTCAAGTGTCAGTAAGAGACTTGAAAGGTGGTTTTAAGGTATGGGTGACTGAGCTGGGAGTCTGCTTGGCCATGGATAGAGGAACGGTTGGATAGATGGATAGAGATTATTGTGCTGGGGAACACCAAGAGATCATCTCATGAGCTCGGTGTTTGCCAGAGTGCAAATATATTCAGTAGCTGCCTCCGGTGTGAGGGTGACAGACGTTTGGTGCTGCTCAGCCTGCTCCTCCATCGTTTCTCAGGTGCGTAGCGCCACAGAGCCCCGAGTCTGACTCTCTTGCCTTGGGCAAAAGCTCGAGCAGCTTCAAAATGGGTCAGATTACTCTCAAAAACCATTCAACTGTCGTGCTAGGAAAGGCAGTTTTTTAATTTGGAAAGAGGCACTAAAAGGACCAGATGAAAACATGGATTTAGTCCTGCTTCAGTGGACTCTTATTTTTGCACTCTTGCCATGAACAGAAATACTTGCAGGTGCAGCCTTATACCCTCAGTCAAGGATGCAGAGCAGAAAAAAAAAGGACTTTCCAGTGCCTGCTATGACTGCAACATCAGGCATCTAAGCTCTGCTGCTGAAACGCAGCCGGTCCAGCTCCACACGCTGCCTTGCAGCCACTACCACAGCCCCCCGGCTCTGGAGAGCAGGGGCTGAGCTCCTCAGCTGTGCCAAGGGCTGGCAAACTTCAACGTATTTCACACTGATGATGGTCCAGCCTCAGGATTCATGACTTGTAAATGCACCGGTACATATCGCAGAGGCGATATTTTAAAAATACAAATGTCTTCTTTCCTTCCTTGTTTGTCTAAATTATCTTTACAGCCTTATCAATGTTTTCTGAGTCTACAGTCATTTTTCTTACAATACAAAGAGAAGGAAGAATGAGGTGAATCATTTAATTCTTGATTGATAGGTTGGATTTAGAAAACAATACTTAGTCTTTTCATATTGAGCCGAAAGATTTTTTTTCCCACCATTTATCAGCACTCACCCATCTGTGACTTCAAAAAAAACCCCTAAAACTTTTCTGTGACAGTGACTGTACCTAAACGTCATTCAAACACTCTACCAAAACAATCTATACTTTTCAAAATTATGCCTGGTGATAATTTGCCTTGTTTTAGCTTTTTTTCATAGGCTGCATTTGCTAGAGAGGCATGTGGGTAGGTATAGATGCACTTTTATAACTATATGTTCCTCAAAAAAAAAAAAAAAGAAATCCAGAA
This sequence comes from Chionis minor, assembly GCA_013398295.1. Taxonomy (NCBI): domain Eukaryota; kingdom Metazoa; phylum Chordata; class Aves; order Charadriiformes; family Chionidae; genus Chionis; species Chionis minor. The sequence goes on along the minus strand of VZSF01005265.1, from coordinate 140,516 downwards.
ACAATTATACAATCTCATTGTATCAGTCACACAGGTCTATTTAACTGGCTGTTAACAACGAAAATAGTTTGGGAACCGAAAAAATTTAAAGGAATATAATCCTGGTATCCACCCATTTCATCCGTCACTATGGTCACACTTGGAGATGCTCATTCTCTTGTTGTAATTTAATGTTTGATATAATTTTATTTGATTCTCTGGGCTCCAGTTGTGTGCTCTCTGCTGATCAACCCAGTAGATATGAAAAAAGCAGACAGTAGCAGCGGAAGGGAGCCTGTCTCCAGCTGGCAGACATCCACTCAGCCTAGGAGGGTTTTCCAGATTTTCACCAGCTGAGGAGCAGCCCCATAAGTTTAAACATACTGTGAATTTGCAAACAAAGAGCGTTCGCATAGTGTATCGTTTCGTGCCTATTTTTTCATTCGGAGAAGCAAAACCTTAATTTCATTCAAGTCCCCTGAAGAACAAGGAATGTTCGGAAATTTATTGCTTTAAACTTTTTTTTTTTCTCTGTTCCCTTTAATGCTTAGCTGTAGGACATGCCCTGGGGGCATTGCTGAGCATGGCCAGTCAGGGCCCCCTGGTCAAGCAACATAGTAAATCTGTGGCGCAGATGGTTTCACTTATACCAGTGAATGTGGGATCTGTGCCGATAATGTGTCAGTCTGATGGAAAGAACATGCTTTCTGAGTGACAGTCCCCTGGCCTCTCCCTGTGCTTTTCCAATTTATCCTCCTTTTCTCCCTCTCCACTTGCTGTTTGTGCTTGGGGGGAAATCGTGAAGATTTAGCAGAGAAAAGAAAAGAGCTGAAGAAAAAATAGCCGGAGTGGAAATCCAAATGGTGCAGCATATTCAGATGGCATAGGTTTGTTGACTGATATGATTATAATAGTCAGAGGCAGTAAAATGACTTCATTGTCAGTAGTTAACTCAGATGAACTCTCCTTCACTCGTATCATTTGGGAGTTTTATTTACATTCCCAGCATCCGTCCCCCTTTGGGAAAATGGTCATACTGAGTCTCTAATGGCAGACTGTCCCTACTTCAGAGAATGTGGGACACCCAGGGACTTGGGAACAGCAGTCAACCCAGTGACTAAGAAGGAAGGAAAACCAGGAAGCAGCCTGAACTCCCATTGCTGTCGGTGGCAGCATCCCAAATAATGTCAGCCGAATGCTGAGCAGGCAGCGTATGATTGGATGTAAGTGATGCGTATACCTTCTGTTGACATTTTATTTGGCAGTGGCTTAAGGGTAGCTTTCTAATATTGCTATTCTCCACAGGCTGCATTCAAATGTATGAAGAGAAGGATGGCAAAAAGATGCAAAATATGAGACAAGTAGCAGAAATATTTCTTTGCTGTGCAAGCGTGCACGAACAACCTTCACTGACAGCATCGATAAAGTGCACCATGACCTGTTTCAGGACCAGAAAAGGAGACACATAAAGCCCTTGGAGCTATCAGTGCATTCAGCTCTCCTGAGACAAGAATTTTTGTCCGGTTGCAAATGGGGCTCAGTGCTCAAAGCAGGGCCTGTAGGGGCTATATGATCACGTACAACATAGCAGTTGTTGTGCATGTACTAACACATTAAGTCAACAACTGCCATACTTTGGTAGTGCAATAGTTGAGAGAGGGTAGAAGTCCTGCTCTCTACCTCAGCGCCAGTAAAATCCTGTAATGCAGCAGCATGCTCCTTTCTGTCAGCACTAACGGTGCTTCACCCATGTCCACCTGCAAAGAATCAGCCAGGGGCCTCGTTAAAGCTCAGCTCAGCAGAAAAAATGAAATGCTTGTCCTTTCTTTAGATGTTAATAATGAAGGAAGAAGTGTTCAGTGGTTATGATGCTAACAGTCCTTCAGCTATAGAAACTCTTTCCATCCAGTCCCTCCTGTTCCAGCCAAGTGTTCAGGTTACAGCACCATGATGCATCCTGTCTCTCGCTCTATTCTTCCTTTCTCTCCCACCAGGGAGAGCAGTGGATTTTCATTCTTAGTCTATTGCACTCTATCCCTCAGACAGAAAATCCCTTGTTGCTGCTTTATTTACAAGATCTTTCTTAAAAAACAAACCATCATTTATCCCAAATCCCAGAGGTTTCTGGCTTTCTTCCTATAAATGAAAGCAACGACCTTCATTTGTCTTTTCTAAACGTTGTTTCTCATATGATTTTTTTGCTAGTTTATTGGCTGATAAGGTGAGATCTGGGAGTGTAGTTTTGTTTGATGATGTTCTACTAACTCTTGTTCTTCATTGCCTCATCCCGTGGTTTCAGACGGAAAGAAAACTGCCTGGGGCTGTGATACATTGACGTTTCTCGGGGCAGTTAATGCGCAGAGTGATGCCTCCAGGTTGCTGTGGCAGCGACCGACTGGCGCCTCCAGGAGCAGCTGTTTTGCACTCTTGGTTGCTTCCTCCCATATGGGATTTGTGCAGGGAGACGTTTATCTAAGAAGTTTATCTAAGACGTTTATCTTGAAGTGTTTATCTAACTTAAAAACCACTTTCGAATAATTTCTTTCTCATATGTGTCATTACATACATGCACCTCTAACTCCCTCAAGCTGGGCAGAGTCTCAGCTCACCCTGGCACGAGCTTGCATGAAGCAAGTCCCAGATCCTGGCCCAAAGGGCTGTGGAGCTGGCGGCTGACAGGGATCTCATTCGCAGATCTGGGGCTGGTCCGAAAGCCCTGAGTCCAAGGCTTTGGCCATTTACTCAAATTCTTACTCAGTTACCTGCTACTCCAGACAGAGCTCAGAGAACTCGTTATCCCAGTTCGCCTGACCTCTGATCAAGAGCACAAAAAGAATCTATCACTTGTTTACAGCTAGTCCTCCTCAAAACACAGCACCGACTTGGTGCGTTACTTACCAAGAGGAGAGAGATGTAAACATCGAAGGTTAATTGCCCTCTTGTCAAGAACACTTTGCGGTCTATAGACGCATCTGTCAATCTTATGGAAGAGAACTGAGGGGAGCGAGCACTGAAGGCATGTTCCTATAATAAATTAATGAGACTTGGCGGCTCACTGCGAAGAGATGATCCCTGTGCTTCATGGGAGACTGTAACCTGTCTCCCCAGCCAGCCTTGCCACAGCCTCCATACTGTAGTTGTATCTGGGATGCTTATCCCTCTGTAAATAAGCTTTCGAACGCAGCTGTCCAGGGATCAAGTGATCTTCCTTGAGGCCTTCACATTGTTCTTTGCTGCTCAGTAGCACGCAGCAATTGCTCATCCCAACCACACTGAATTAGTTTCCCCAGCCTCACTAGTTAGTCAATTAAAATATCTTCTGCCTATACGCCTCTCTTGGCAATGGCAGTCTTTGGTGGCTCATGTAGCTGTCTGAAATCCAAGGGACACAGCCACGATCCCCTGCCGTGTGCTATTCTGTTGACATACGTGCTGCTAGATGACTGGTAGCTTGAAAATGCCTCATCTGCTGTCCTTTGGAGATGTGTTCAGCTATTCCCCTGGTTTATATAACCTCAAAGCAATTTGCTTTCACGGCAGAACACGCTTATTCATTCTGTTTTAACTGTGCATTGAGCTATAAATAACATCTTTTGCAGATAAGAATATTTTCTTTTTTTTTTTTTTTTTTACATTTAGAAGACTTTTTCTTGACCCCAGCTCCTGAAGTAGACTCTTCCAGCCTTAGCAGTGAAGTGGCCAGCTTGACTTTCTCCTGTCAGGCAGCCATGAGTACTGTCAGTCCCAGGTCGGTTGCTACTTCCCCACAGTGACCTCCTCGTTGTTCCTGCTTGGGCTGTGGCAAAGGTGAAACGAGCACTCAGTGATGCACAGCTGAGACCACTGAAGTGTCAGGAAAACTGATTAAACCAATGATTTCCTCTGACCAGCTGCAAGATAACATCTCCTGCATTATCTCCAAACCATCTTCCCTGCAGTATGTTCACTTCAAACAGTAATAGCCTGGGCCATTGTCCAGCCGAATATTCTGTTGTTTGGTGCCTGTTGTTCTGCTGCTTGTTCTAGAGTTTTCCTGCTTTCATGTGAGTAACTCTTGGCCTGTGTGACAGAGCCCTGACCTGATGTCCTCATCATCCAGAGCTGGAGCACAGCACAAGCTGGCGAAGCTGAAAAGGGAAGGTACGTCCTCAGAGCAGATGCTGCTGAGACCCACGTCTGGTCCTGGCTGCAGCATAGTAGTGAAGGGGCCACTATTTTGGTGGCTGATTTTCTGTGGTGTAGGTAACTTTGCTGTTGGTTCAAATGCTGATGCTTTTCTGGGGAAGTGCCATGATGGCAGGGGGGCTGGGCTGTTGCAGAAGTGGAGACACTCCGAAATCATTGAGAGCTAATAGTGTTCTCAAATTTGAATAGTGTGGTTTTTTAAAAATGATTACAATCTACTCTGTGTACATGTTCCCAGTAAAAAGCTCTGGGAGCTCTTTCCTGGGAGCTCTTTGTGCCACTTACCCATGGCCCTTTAGCAAAGGGTGTAGGAAAATTCTGAGGCTACTCTCCTGAGTCATGGAGAAGTATTTTGTTCCTATCCGTAGGAGAGAGCTTTATGTGAGGACCATATACCTACAATAACTCAGGTTGGAAGAGCTCTCCAGAAGTCTCTAGCCCAACCCCTGCCCAAAGCAAGGCCAAAGTCAAAGTCAGCTCAGGGTGCTCAAGGCCTTCCTTGTTCACCTGGGGTTTCAATATCACCGCGGAAGGATACGCATGGCCTCTCTGTTTCCTGTGCCACTGCTTGATCACCCTCGTGGAAAAGAATAATTCCTCATATTTGGTCAGAATTTAATCCTTTTGCTGTGCAGCTCTGAGAAGACTCTGGCTCTGTCTTCTCTATAACCCCACCAGGGAGCTGCAGACAGCGGTGTGATCCCCCATAGCCATCTCTTCTCCAGGATGAACAAGCTCAGCTCCTTCATCTTGCCCCAGATGCCGTGTGCTCCAGCCCCTGACCAGCCTGGTGGCCTCTGCTGGGCTCATTCCCATGTGTCAACATCTGTCCTTGCAGTGGGGCCAAGTACATTTAATTCATCGCATAAGTAATGTGCAACCATGTTAGCCTTCACCTGCAGGGTACAAAGTTCTGCCCGTGGTCTTATTAGTTCAGGAAATCATTCACTGGCATTACCTAAATCAAGCTCTATTTAATAAGTTCATAAACACATGGATATGTTTTCATATCAATATGTTTTAATCATATCAGTCACTTTGTTTGCTTTATTGCTTAGTTCAAACAGTGCCTTTGGGCACTAGGTGAGAGGCAGATCTTCCATTTGTTCTGTACCGGTTTCTCCAGGCGTGTGGCTCAGTACAAATAGTTATTGGCCATGCTGTGGCCAAGAGAAAGACAAAGATGGAAACTGCAGCCTGAATTGTATTTAGCAAGCATTTTGGAGTGATTAGAGGCAATTTCATGGAACAGCTACAACTAATTATTGTTATTTCCCACTTTTACAACAACGATTTGTTAATTAAATAATGTGACAAAACCCAGGAATGTTTGGAAAAGCGTATTAAATAATTTGTCATTCATTTATCAGTTTATTACTTACGCTGAGAAGTCGCATATCTGCTAAGAAAATTTCCCGGCGTCAGTTTTGACTTTCAGAGACTATGAAATCGATACTGGCAAAACCCATAAAGGGAAATGTAAAGCAAGAAATTCCTTGGATAAGTGAGAGAGGTGTTGTGTAACGGCCAAATCCTGACCTGACGTCAGCCTGCAGACCCTCTGGGGCTCAAGACCTTAACATGTGGTACCCCGAGATGTGGTACTGCTTTTGCTTACTTGCAGATCTCTGCCCTCATGCTGCCTTCTGCACACATGAGGATTTTCCTTTAGCCAAAGGGTTGTTAGCCATATGCTGCATCCTACTTTTGGGATTAGAAGACTGTAGTGAAGTGGATTACAGCATGAGATCAGTGGCAGGATTGCAGACCAAATCCTCTTTCTAACTGTTCTTCCAGGAGTAGCTAAGAACTGCTGTCCCACAGCATAAGTTTAATCAGCTGTGGGATTTTTCCATGCTGTTATTAGAAGCAGGATAATCCGGAGCTGTAACCCCAGGTTACAGTAACCAGGTGAGGAGGTTGTGGACGTTGGCTGGCTGGAGGCTGTGCATGAGTCTGCTCCCTGGTGATTTCTTGGTGTCATCTTTGTGGCTTGCCCAGAGTGGGTACCTGTGTGGCTCAGGGGAGACTGGTGTTCCCCAGTCAGCACTTAATTGCCACAGACTTGAGTCTCCTTACAGTGTCTGTGGGTGGGAGAGTGGTGGAATGGATCTACTGAACATCAGATGGCTGTCATGGTGCTCAGGGCCAGTAAGTGCCAGACCCAGCGCTGAACCCAGCGCTGAACCCAGCAGTTGCAGTGGAAAATTTTTCTTTGGTGTGTATATAGGCAACGCACGCCAGCATTTGGCAGGAAGGTGCTCTCCACCCATCAGGAGTGAGGTTGGTCCTGCCTAGAGGACAGCACTGTCTGGGGCAGGGAGCAGCCTGGAGCAGCAGCATGTGGGCACCAGGCAGGAGGTGACCTGTCAAAAGCCGCCAGGTTGGGGCTGGGGAGGCTGGCGAGAATGATTCACAGAGGTCTCGCTGCCTGTCTGGAGAAGGCAGTGGCAAAGGTTATATCTGACCCAGAAAGATGTACCTTCCTCCAACGGTGCAGAGACTGTACGTATGAACTGAAGAAGGCAACAAGCATGGCATGTGACAGCAGCCTCTGCGTGCTCCTGTACGTGCTGAGGAGAAAAGTCTGGTTTCCAGAGACACCATCCACAAGGCATGTTAGGGCAATTCATCTTGAAGATGTGAATCTACCTAAACCTACCTAAAATATTCAAGCATGCTCCCTGTAATTTATAGAAACAAATCCAGCAGCATAATTATTTTAATGCTTCTCCCTGTGAAGAAGCCCATCTCTTTTAGGCAAAAATGTAACCTATATATCCATACAGCCATGCTGCAGCCTTTGTAACATACCAGTGCCCAGGATAGGTGGTTCCATGCACTAAAGTCCAATTTATGGATCAACATATACCCTTTAGACTACTGTGATGTATCAGACACCAAGATAATGGCTACCTTTCAATGATTTCAGCTGAATTTCATTTGATTAATGGATGGTGCCTTGCTTGTTCAAGGGAGCACCTGTAAAGCATCTCCTGTGCTGCAGCTCCCACAGTGCTGAAGTCCATGCTAAGACCACAAAATGCCCCAGGTATGCTTGCCACTTCAGACCTGTGAAAGGGATCATGGTGAGAAACTTGGCTTAAAGACAGAGCCCACTCCTGCAAAATTACATCTGCTAAAACAGCAGAGGTCCAGACCTCCTCCTTGGAAGGAGTAACCTGGAGATGGTACGAAGGTTGGAGGTGCGAGACAAACAGGAAAATTGGGACAGGCTTTATGTTTTAAGTATCATTTTCTAAAATATCTGTAGGGGAAAAGAACCTACTGTACTTTTGAGTGTAGCCAGTGCTATGTAAATAGGTTCCCAAGCCTTCAGTGTCTTTTGTTCTTAAGATGGCTTGGCGGAACACTTTGGATCAGTCGGTGTGTTAACTGTGGCTAGGTGTGTAAATAAGTGCTCCCTGCTGATAAGGTTCCAGTGACATTTTTAGTGGCCCTTGACAGAATTTAACCCGCTTTCAGTTTTTTTACTAAGCTCTTCTATACCCAGGCAGTGAAACCATTAAGAAGCTCTTCCGTTTATCAAACCAGTGCTAAATACCGTTAGCTTTGCAGATTAGACAGTCCTGCCTCACCTGGCAATGCTTAACCAATTCTACTGATGGCAAAGCCACCACCTGTCTAGTGGTGAATATCTGCGAATGTGGAAAAAACCCACCCAAAACCAGAAAGGAAAGCAGAACTTCTTAGCCTGATCTACAAACAGGGTAGTGCTGCATGTGCTGCCTAAGCTGCTCCCTGGTCGGAGATGACCAATGCAACTGAGAAAAGGCAACGGGTGATGGTGGTAGGCGACTCTCTTCTGAGAGGTATGGAGGCACCCAGTTGCCCATCTGATGCACTCTCTAGGGAGGTGTGCTGCTTGCTGGGGGCTCGTATCAGGGATGTCACAGAGAGGCTACCACACCTCGTACAGTCCTCTGACTGTTATCTACTGCCGTTGTTTCACGTGGGCACCACTGATACAGCCAGGAGCAGCCTGAGGACTATCAAGAAAGATTATAGAGTCCTGGGAGTGGTGGTCAGGGACTCTGGGGCGGAGGTAGGTTTTTCGTCAATCCTCCCAGCCAAAGGGCAGGGGGTTAATAGGGCCAATCGAATCTGGCAAGTCAACAAATGACTACAGGACTGGTGCTACAGCCAGGGGTTTGGCTACTTAGACCAAGGACTTGCTTTGAGAAACCTGGTCTACTGGGGCCTGATGAGGTCCACTTGTGAGAGAAGGGGAAGAGCATCTTTTGTCAGGGGCTTGCCAAGCTTATGAAGAGGGCTCTACGCTAGAGTTGCCATGGGAGTTGCCTCAGTCCATCCCAGCATATCAATATGATGCCAATACCAGTAATAGATAACCAATAACCAGATAACCAGACCCCTGGAGAAGGGTCACAGGTCAACAGGAGAGCACCTGGAGTGCAGCACAAAGGAGTACCAGCCACTCCAGCCAGTAAGTCAGCTTCACTGCAGGCCCAGCTTAAATGCCTCTATGCAAACACACGTAGCGTGGGGAATAAAGGAGTCAGTGCACACCTGCAGGGCTATGATCTTATGGTGTCATGGAGATGTGGTGGGATGGCTCTAATGACTGGAGTGTTGGAATAGAAGGATACAGGCTCTGCAGGAAGGACAGGGGAGATAAGGAGAGGTTGTCACCCTCTATGTCAATGACCAGTTGAAGTGCACGGAGCTCTGCCTGGGGATGCATGAGGAGCTGACCATGAGCTTATGGGCCAGGATTACAGGGAGGGGAGGGACAGGTGACATTATAGTTAGGGTCTGCTACAGGCCACCTGACCAGACGTCTCTATAGACAGATAGGAACAGCATCATGTTCACAGGTCCTAGTCCTCATGGGGGATGTCAACCAGCCTGATATCCGTTGGAGGTACAACACAGCAGGCCATAACCAATCCAGGAGGTACCTGGAATGTGTCAGTGATAACTTCCTTCTCCAAGTGATAGAAGAGACAACAAGTAGAGGTTGGACAATGTTGCTGGACCTTGTTCTCACCAACAAGGAAGGGCTGGTAGGGAACGTGAAGCTCAAGGGCAGCCTTGGCTGCAGTAACCATGAGATGGTGGAGTTCAAGATCTGTAGGGTGGCAAGGCAGGTGCACGGTAAGCTCCATACCTTGTACTTCAGGAGAGCAAACTTTGGCCTCTTCAGGGATCTGCTTGGTAGAGTACCATGAGATAAAGCCCTTGAGGGAAGAGGGGCCCAAGCAAGCTGGTTAATATTCAAGGATCACCTCCTCCAAAATCAGGAGTGATGTATCCCAATAAAGAGGAAGTCAGGCAAAAATGCCAGGTGACCTGCATGGATGAACACGAGCTCCTGGATGAACTCAGACAGAAAAAGGAAGCCTACAAAGGATGGAAGCAAGTCCAGGTAACCTGGGAGGAACACAGAGAAATTGTCTGAGCAGCCAGAGATCTGGTTAGGAAAGCTAAAGCCCAGATAGAGTTAAATCTGGCCAGGGGCATCAAGGGCGACAGGAAAAGCTTCTGGAGGTATGTTGGTGACAAAAGAAGGCCTAGGGAAAATGTGGACCCTCTCAGGAAGGAAATGGGAGACCTAGTCACCCAGAATACAGAGAAGGCTGAGATACACAATGGCTGTTTGCCTCAGTCTTCACTGGTAAGTGCTCTAGCCACAGTGCCCAAGTCACAGAAGGTAAAGACAGGGACTGAGAGAATGAAAAACCACCCACTTTATAAGAAGCTCAGGTTTGAGACCATCTAAGAACCTGAAGGTGCACAAGTCCACGGAACCTGATGAGATACCTCTGTGGGTCCTGAGGGAACTGGTGGATGAAGTTGCTAAGCCACTATCCATCATATTTGAGACGTCATGGCAGTCAAGTGACTGGGAAACAGGAAATATAACCCCCATTTTTAAAAAGGGAAAAAAAGAAGACCCGGGGAACTACAGGCCGGTCAGTCTCATCTCTGTGCCCGGCAAGATCACGGAGCAGATCCTCCTGGAAACTTTGCTGAGGGACATGGAAAACAAGGAGGTGACTCGTTACAGCCAACGTGGCTTCACTAAGGGGAAATCATACCTGACAAATTTGGTAGCCTTCTATGACAGGGTTACAGCATTGGTGGATAAGGGAACAGCAACTGACGTCATCTACCTGGATTTGTGCAAAGCATTTGAAACTGTCCTTCACGACATCCTTATCTCTAAATCGGACACTGTAACAACATGAGCAGTCGATGTACGCTCGCAGCCCAGAAAGCCAACGGCAAAGCAAAAGCAGCGTGGGCAGCAACTTGAAGGAGGTGATTCTGCCCCTCTGCTCCCCCTGGTGAGACCCCACCTGGAGTACTGCCTCCAGCTCTGGGACCTCCAACATAAGGAGGACATGGACATGTTGGAGCAAGTCCAGAGGAAGCCATGAAGATGATCAGAGGGCTGGAGCACCTCTGCTATGAAGACAGGCTGAGAGAGTTGGGGCTGTTCAGCCTGAAGAAGAGAAGGCTCCGGGGAGACCTTATAGCCCCTTCCGGTACCTAAAAGGGCTACAGGAAAGATGGGGAGGGGCTCTTTATCAGGGAGTGTGATGATAGGATGACGAGTAACGGTTTTAAACTGAAAGAGGGTACATTTAGATTGGATATTAGGAAAAAATTCTTTATTCTGACGGCGGTGAGACACTGGCACAGATTGCCCAGGGAGGTTGTGGCTGCCCCATCCCTGGAGGTGCTCAAGACCAGGCTGGATGGGGCTTTGAACAACCTGGTCTAGTGGAAGGTGTCCCTGGCCATGGCATGGAGTTGGAACTAGATGATCTCTAAGGTCCCTTCCAACTCTAACCATTCTGATTCTGTGTTGCTCTGCAGAGACAGACAAAGGACCTGCTGTTTAGTCCCCTTGATATTTTGTGCTCCTTATGTTTCTGCTAGAATCCTGAAGAGGTTTCTTTTGTCTAAAAAGTTGTTTGTTTGGTTTTGACCACTGAGAACTTGTGATACTTGTCTCAAGCTATTAACCGCATGTCCAGCCAAAATCAATTGCCTAGCAAATGGAGGCTATTACCTGAAAGTCAAGACCTCAATAAATATTACCAGCCTCATTGTACCGGTGACAGATTCTACTGGTTGTTTTATGTTACAGTTGAACAGTTTAGACACTGCATTTGTATATATTTGCAGTCAGCCTTAGAGAGACCATCTCATGAGAAGAGCAGGAGCCGGCAGCCTGCAGACTCAAGAAACGCTTCCACCATGACCATAGCAGGTGTTTTTGTGCTCCTCTCCTTCGTGCTCTGCTGCTTCCCAGGTGAGTAACTCTCAAGGTGCTGTAGAGGCTTTCATGTCTGAGTCCTGGCTGTCTTTAGAAGGATAAGATAGCGGCTTCAAAGAGAGAAAAATCTTCTCCTCCAAAGAGCTAGGCTGCCTGGGTACATTAGCATCACATAGGATGCAGGAGCAGATTTCAGGACGGTCTTAAATGGATCACTGTTGTAGCTGGTTGTCTGTCATAAATACAAATAACTGCAAGTGGAGTTCTGTGCTGGCAACTAGTGTTGTCACACTTTTTACACTGTTGTTTTAACGCTGTTACACTGCTTACACTTGTTGTTGTACGATTACAGCAAATGGATAAATACTTGAACGAGGCCGTAATGAGGTGGTCAGGCCTCCAGTAACTGGTCGTGACAATATTTTAATGGCACAAGGAAGTTCTGTGCAGAAGCCTGGCAACTTTCCTGCAGCACTTTTGCTGCTAATGGAGAAACAAGAGATGAAAACAAGCCAGAGTCTGATGTTCTCACTACATATTTACATCTGATGAAATTACAAAGTCAAAGACAATTTTTTTTTTTCACACTCAGCTTCTTTAAAATGCATATTCCTAACAACAGATGCTGTATGTATTTGCTTATCCTGTAGGTGACTATTTGCATTTATCTGTATTGACTCAGGTTTCTTTTCAGATATGTAACAGCAGCTCTTTAGGGTCAAAACGGATGTGTAAAAAGATAAGGAAGGAAAAGTTATTCTATTCTCAATTAATAAGTCTACCTATCTCAAAATAAAAAAGAACAAAGCTATTCAAAACCATGTTTCATCACAGTCAGCTGTAAGCAACCTTATTATACTTATCAACATAGAAAAAAACTCATACATAGTTTATTTAGTTCAGGAAACCAATCACTGGAAATCATTCAGTTTGGTCCTGCGTATAGGAATTTTACATCCATACTCCAGCTTTAACTGAAGTCTTATCATATTGGCTTTGTTTCACATTTTCGGCCTCTCTTCTTTTCCAGATGCTGCCTTTGGGGTTGAGGTGAGTGGAAGATTTCTTTCTGTCACTTTTCTCAGGTATGTGGCCTGGTAAAGACAACTGGTAAATATGCAATAACCAATGGAGCAAGAAAAACTCCCAGCCTGTAGATGCTTAGCAGTTTTTCACCTACTGTGAAATTAGTGTCACTCTAATCAGATTTTTAGCATAAAGCATTAAATTATACAGTTCTTGGCGCAGTATCTATGCTGTATGTTGATGATGTAGTAGTTGTAATGATACAAAAATTTTGGATTAATTCATTTTTATCCAACTTTAAACTGGTTTAAGCCTTAAGTTGGTCACATATGACTGATAGCAATAGACTGTGGTATCAGAATCTACCTGAAGGCAACCTACTGAAAGAATAAAATACCATGAGACCCTCCAGCTTCCACACACCAGGTTGTTAGTCTTGCTCCTCTGGGAAAAAAAAACCAAAAACCAAAAAACCAACAACCCCAAAAAACCCCCCACTGTGTTGAGAATGAAAGCGTAATAACAAAAGTTCACTGGAGGGCCCACAAGAATGTAAGAATGAGAGACCAGTGCTTCGCCCTTGTAAAATGATGTCTTGTGAGCATAAGAGACCACCACTGATTTACTCCACTTGGGTGTTGCATGGCTCTAGCCGTCTTCTCCACTCCTGCTGTGTGGGGAGGAGCCTGCAGGAAGGATTCACCTGTTACCAGATTGCCCCACCAGCACCAGTTTGTACTGTGGAATTGAAAACCCCTCTGCAGGTTGTATCTGTTCACTGTCTCGTGCAAGATGAGAGTTGTGAACGTAAAATGTCTTCTCCACCCTGTTGCTGTACGTTCCTTTGACAGGTGGACTGCAGTACGTATCCCAACACTACAAATGAGGAAGGCAAAGAGGTGTTGGTCTGCTCCAAGATCCTCAGCCCCATCTGCGGTACCGATGGAGTCACCTACAGCAATGAGTGCCTGCTCTGTGCCTACAACATGTACGTACTGTACAGGAGACCTCAGGCAGCAGCACTTAGGGCTCCTGGCAGCACCACTTTTCAACAAACAGTGATCTGTCATATGTCACTTGTGTCAGTTCCTTCAAAATGATCTTGGGTATCACTGCGTGGCACTCCGTTGCCTAGACATTGCTTTAGTCACCATGTCTCTCTTTTGCTGGTGTAATTTATTCAGGTTTTTCTTCTCCAGCTCAAGGATCAGCCAAATGACAGCCCCTAGTGCACATCTCATCACAGCAAAGCAAAGCAAAGGGATGGAGAGATGCTCTGCTCTGAACTGCCCAAAGTGGCCCTAAAGCTCTCAGGGTCTTGACATCCCCGCCAGCCACTCTGTGCTAGATGGTCAGGGAGGATGGCTCTGCCTTCTCAAAAATTAGATACTAGCCTGACTGATAAAAAGAGTCAGCTTTCCCTGGTATTAGTTATATATTTTTAGCACCTAGGATGTAGTAAGGAATTTTTGCTGAACTTCCTAACATTTGTCTTTCCCTCTCCAGAGAATATGGAACCAACGTCAGCAAAGACTACGATGGAGAATGCAAAGAAGTTGTCCCAGTAAGTGAAACCAAGAGCAAAACAAGGGTCACGTCCTGCTTCTGAGTGGCCAAAGCTGCTCATTGACTCCCCCAAGAAATGATTCAAACACTAAATAAAAGGGTGTATGAGACGTCAGGATCTTGCACTGGCCATCTTCAAGTGAAATGTCATCATAGCGAAACCAAAAAAAAAAAGGCATTTTTCCTGCTGTGGTGATATCCTAGGTATCCAGACACACTCACCACATATACTGGCTTCCTTTAAGTAAGCCTTCACCACTGCTTTGTTGTGTGTTGCTTCAGCAGACGGACTGCAGTAAATATCCCAACACGACAAATGAGGAAGGCAAAGTGGCGTTGCTCTGCAATAAAGCCCTCAGCCCCATCTGCGGTACCGACGGGGTCACCTATGACAACGAGTGCCTGCTGTGTGAACATAACCTGTGAGTACTGCGAGCACAGAGCTCTCCCGAGAGGGACAGCGAGTGCTTAGGTTCCCCCACAGCTGCTCTTCGGACTATCAGGACTTCTACCAAGGCCGTTTCTGTGAGGCGCTTGGACTTTGACCTTCCTCTTTCCCTGGTAACTAGACCCTGTTTTCCTTTGTGATTAGAAGGAAAACTGTGCCTTTGATCTAGAGAGGCAAGTAGAGGGCTGTGTGGCGATCTAACACAGGACACAATACTGAGTTAAAAGTGTCCATGCAGTGGATGCTGCCTTGCAGAGGACGTCACCTAACCTAAGCTGCATCTACATTGTCACACAACCTCGTTCCTCATTCACCCTAATGCCCTGCACCCCGCCTTGTCCTTGGCATCATGCTACAAACCAGCACTCCAGCAGGCGGTGGCACCACCTGAGCTGCTATCTAGAGCTGTGTGGACATGGACCATGCTGGACGTCTCCTGTATCCTGTGTGTTGTATCTGGGGCTGATCGGCACTGCTGGGACGTGGGGCTCAGCAGCGCAGGTTGCTCGCAGACCTCCCTAACGCGGGTCTCTCCCCTTCTCAGAGAGCTTGGAACCAGTGTTGGCAAGAAGTACGATGGTGAATGTAAGAAGGAAATTGCTACAGTAAGTGAATTGCTTGGTGAGGGACGGGGCTTCAGTCCCACTGATGCCAAGGGAAGCACAGCCAGCGTCTGCAGCAGCTTCCTACAAGAGTGTAACTGCTGCTGTGCCTCAGCACAGGGGAGATTTTGCTTTCTCCACACGTAGTGCACATTATCCATGCTAACATCAGAAAAGGAAGAGGGTGACTGCACAGGAAGGGATCAGTAAAAGAGCAGTAGCAGAAACAATCCATCAGGGCAGAACTGAGAATAAGAACAGGGAATGGCTTTTGGGGTCAGACCAATGGTCCATCAAGCCCACGATGGCTTGATGCAGAGCCTGCCCTTAGCAGGGGTTGGAAGGATTTTGTAGGAGATAGTAAGAGTGGAGTGAGTATGTACGGGACTTCTACTCTTCCTGCCTCCAGCTGTTTTCAGGTGATGGACCTCAGCTAGGCATGATTTCTGTGTAGTCAGTAAGCCTCAACAGACTTCTCCTACATGAAATTCCTCAGTCTCTTCCTGGACCTGTATACACTTTTTGCACTATGATTCCTCTCAGCAAGTGTGGAACCACGGCACAAAGAAACAAAATCCCGCTCTTATAATATCTAGCTAAGTGCTGATCTTCCTCTCTTAAGACTGCAGAAGAGATACTGGACTCTTAGACAGGCATCGGCAGCTACACTTCTTCAGACACTGGTGTTTTTCCATTTAATTTCCTAGTGGAGTCAGGAAAACGGTGCAATATGATCACGAGCGCAGCACATTCAGTGGGTGAACTGCTGCTGCTTAGAAATGCTGTGGTCAGGTTATGATATACATCTCTTCAAACAGGAAATTATGATCTATTTTTATATTATTAAATTCTTCTGGCATAGGACAAACTGACACCTCAGTTTATATCAGATTGTGCAAGGAAGTTAATTACTTTTAGTTAGATCGTTATCATTAGGACTGCAGTTGGAGCTAGGGGTTCAAGCCCTTCTGCTATTGTCTCCTTCATATCCATCATGTTAGACTTTTTTTCGCTGTTTTTGCAGGTTGACTGCAGTGACTACCCTAAACCCACCTGCTCGCCTGAGTACATGCCTCTCTGTGGCTCCGACGGCAAGACGTACAACAATAAGTGTAACTTCTGCAACGCAGTTGTGTATGTACAAGCATGGACCACATTCCTGTTATCAGTTGCTTCATACAGGCACAAGTTTGCACAGTTGCCGCTTTCTTGTTTGCTGGTCAGTGTTGATTAGGGACTTGGGGCAGGGAAGAATACCAGCCGTCATGCCAACCATTGTTTGTGGGTTTTGGTTTTTTTTTCATTCAAGCAAAGAGCTATGTCTGGTTTGTTAGTGTGAATGGTTTGAAGACCAGTAACCTTAATGGATTTTTTTTTTCTTGCAAGTTGTAAAGAAAATTAAATTTGAAGTTTCATTATAGTTTCCCCAAAATATTTTCGGTCTTAAGAGTGGGTTTAATCATTTCACTCGTCTCTTAATAATCAAATAGCTAATGGGACTCTGAGTCTGCAAGTTCTGTGGCTGTAGGGCAGGATCCGATCTGATGCCTTCTCTAGGAGCCAAGCAAAAGCACAGATTGTAGCAGGCAGAACTCTGTGTCTAATCCATTTTTTCCTCTCCTCACTTTCAGGGACAGCAACGGGACTCTCACTTTAAGCCATTTTGAAAAATGCTGAGTATTGGCGCTGAGAGAATACACCACAGGATCCCCACTGGAGAATCCCAGCTAAAGGTCTCGCCTCAGTTCATCTCATCCTCTGGGGAACTCGGCTCACTCCTGATTTTCTTTCTCAATAAACTAAATCAGCAACATTTCTTTGGCTTGTTTCATGTGCTCTCTCATGAAACATTTTCTTCCGATTTCTTGAATGATGATGCCAGGCTGAATACGTTACGTGCTCATAGCTCTGGGATATAGCAAGAACAACGTCTTGCTCCCCTCCCTCTCATAAAAGGCAGAAAATTAAATACAGATGCATAAACCTCAGAGCTGTGTGACTTTGCGCATAAATGATAGTCAGCCTACATTAGTGTTCAAATCCTTTTAGATGTTTGACATTGCAAAGGGCTGAAATACTGCTTGCTGATCTCTCCTAAGTTATTTCTGGTGCAATTTCCCTGCTTGGGCATCATCGGCAAAATCCGTTCAGACCGTGGTGGTGGTGGTGGTGCTGGGAGCTGGTCCCTGGCCTCGCCAGCACAGCCCTCACCCAAAGCGTAGCACTCTGCCCAGGCGGTCTGTGAGCAAAACCTGTATTTTTCAGACACGTGAGTGGGCCCTGCCTATTTGCCTGGGTCCTCCAAATGACATATTTCTAGGTCTCTCTCATCTTGAAATTGTTCTTTAGCAGACTCCCAGTATTTTAAGATAAATGCCCTCCTAGGGATAGTTCCTGCTCCTGCCTACTTGTCTTCCCTCTCAGTCTTCAATAACATAATGCTCTTTGCCAGCCCAAGGAGTGTTTCAACAGTGTTTCACAATCCAAGGACAAAGTACCCTTCTGTTTTTTGAGAGTGTGACCTGTCATTGGCATATTGTCCAAGAAATTTATTTTGCTTTTGTCCTCTGTTGGGGTATTGAATTTGTGGGTTTTTGATCTACACAAGAGAAACATAAATATATCAGGCATATCCCTTCTAAAAAGCAATGTGTCCCATAGGCATTTCTTTTGGAAGCCAAAGAGAGGGGGTTGTTTGTTTTCCTTGATGGAATGAGGTCATCCAAAAAAGCGATGCTTTGGTGGTAAAACAGGGGATTTATGTTGAGAGGGGCAGATGGATGAAGCAGTGATTTCCAGATTGACCTCAAGTTTCCTGGGATCCAGGCTAGGGTGTCACATCATTCTGTCATCATCAGACTGTTGGTCCATTACTGCAAATCTAATGCACAATGCTAATGGCTTTTTGGGAAAATAACAATTGTAAATTCTCTGCAAATGCCCATAAAATTTGCTCCATCTCTTGTCTGGGCCAAGGACTGCCTTCAGTGTCTGGGGCACCCTTTTACTTGCCTGCCCACTTCAGTGTTTTGCTGGTTTTGCTATAACTTAATGATGCTTTACTGGGATGAAGCATGAAAACAAAAGTAGAGAGTTTCCACTCTGGAAGCCGTTCATTCAACATTTTGCTTGTGGAAAAGCATTGCATGTAAATAAGCACTGATAGGTGCCCACAGAGACAATCTGACAGCAGTTGCTGCTTAGGTTTTTAAGGTTGCTCTCTTGCCTCCGCTGCAGGAATTTTCTATGGTCCTTCTGACGGAA
This sequence comes from Chionis minor, assembly GCA_013398295.1. Taxonomy (NCBI): domain Eukaryota; kingdom Metazoa; phylum Chordata; class Aves; order Charadriiformes; family Chionidae; genus Chionis; species Chionis minor. The sequence continues at coordinate 122,176 of VZSF01005265.1, read as the reverse complement.
CCCATCACATATTTCACTTGAAGTTATGACACAGAGGGTGTATCTAGCATATCTAAACTTCTCGTGACTCCTGTTGATGAAGAAGCATTCTCCCTGGCTTACAGCATGGCTTACCTCTGTGGAGATCACCACCCTGACAAAAGACCAGGAATGTTACTTCAGAATGTCCTGGTTTGACAATCTGTTGTTCGTTTCGGTGGCCAGTCCAGCCCAAACCACGCGACAGAATAAGGGTGGATAAGTCAAACAGGAACATGCGTGCACCCTCNCAGCCCAAACCACGCGACAGAATAAGGGTGGATAAGTCAAACAGGAACATGCGTGCCCCCTCCCCCGCTTCCCCGCCCCCCCCCCCAAAGAAATGTGCACGTGTATATATAAGCCCGGTTAACGCCTGAGGGCAAAGTCAAAGCTACATTTTGAGAGGCTCTGCTGCACGTAGAGGCTTTAGCCACCATGAAGACGGCAAGCGTGTTGCTGCTGTTTGCTCTAGCCCTCTGCTGCATCCCAGGTGAGTAGTTTTACTGCCTCCTGCTCTGCCTTTGAGTAAGCGCTGGCTGTCTTTAAAACGCACAAAAGCATCCTCAGACTGGAAAGAGCTTCATTCTACAAGGACTTATTTACTCCTAGAAAGATAGTGTTGAAAAGACTTGACATCAAAGACTATCACTTATGGGGTAATATTTTAGCAACAGAACTGAGTGGGTAAGAACAACTGTGGGAACAGCTCTACTCTCAGCGCTAGTTTATGCATAATGAAAGAAGTGACATGTACGTGGTACAACCCGGCGACTCAGACATCCAGTATTTAACCTCTGAAATGTTGCAGAAACACAAATTATTTTACTGAATGAAAGCAAACATTTCTTGTAGGCATCCTAAACTGAGACACAATTTGAGAGCCTGAACAGTTGTAGGAGCTTTATAAAAGTTACACTAAGTAATAAATACTTCTTTTATTTAAGAGAGGTTGTGGAAATACATATAAGAAGCTGCCTCCATGTACCAGATATGACCCTGTTGGCCTCGATAACTTGCTTAGCTTTGAGTACACGTCCTGCTCCATCCTTCGAACCATGGAAAATGCATTTGTCTTCTTTTGTTTTGTACACCCTTTTCCATTCCTGCCTGTAACCCTTGTTAAAAAAATTATGCTACAGAATCAACTTTGTAAACCTAGAATATGGCAAAAAAATTTGCCTGAAATTCCTTTTGTCTAAGAAATCATTTGCTAGCCAGCAGTGAATGGAATGTTGCATATTCAGGGCATGCATTCACAGATTTTAACTCTAACAGAACCCATGAATTGCATTTATATAATATTTTCTTCTTGTTTTCTTTTTTCCAGATATTGATGCAATGCAGGTAAGGGACAGATCTGTCTATTTGCCATCATTTCTTTCCTTAAAACCATTTCTGGATAAATCCTTACTAATCACATTGTGATCGAGTACTTGAAAATTCTGAGTCATCCAGCTGCCTGAACAATGTTTGCCACAGATATTATTGAGTGAAATTGCCGTTTTCATCTGATGATGGTTTCAACAAGTAGTGCAATATTCTGCTAGTGTCCAAGTTATTGTCGAAGTTACTGTGGCAGCATTTACGATGGTTACACAGGGTCTATGTTGCTGGAGGCAACAAACCACCATACTCCTGCCCTGTCCCTAGGCTTTTTCTCAGCATCTGCCACTGGCTAGTACCAGGGGGGGATCTGGGGATGTTGGGGGGCTCCTAATGTCACCTTTCCTTACATATTTGTTGTTGAGAGCATTTTTTTGAACATACATTGCATCTATCTACAGGGCTACTGCAGTGACTACAGGGTACCCAGACCTATCTGTACTATGGAGTATGTCCCACACTGCGGGTCCGACGGCGTAACATACGGCAATAAATGCTTATTCTGCAACGCATTCCTGTATGTATAAAATAAAATCTCTTCACTAACTACATGATGAACGAACTTTAGCTTTAACTAACTAATCAGCCTTGGAGACTGGTTGGAGAAGTAAAGTTCTGTTTTGTGTTTACCTGTTCTCTTAGTAGCAAGGGTCAGTATTTTATTGGGAGAATCTGACAGGAATTACTTTCTTTCAGATATAAAGAGGTAACATTTAGTAGAGTTCTTCATTTCCCTATTAAGTAATTTGCTGAAGAGCTTTCTTCCAGCAAAGTCTATTTCCTACAAACTATTTGTTCTTCCGTTAAATTAAGCCTTTATCTTTGGATGTTAGTAGTAAAAGGAAATAGCTGGAATAGCGTTCAGAACTTTTCTGTTTTGGTTAATTTCCTCTATGATATATCCTCCACCAGAGGGAGAGACAAACAGTAAAAGCCCAGATGTTCTGTCTCTGAGGTCCTGATTTTTTTCTCCACAGGAGAAGCCGTCGGACTCTTCGCTTGAAAGGTCTCAGAGTGTGTTAACTTCTCAACAGTCTTCAGCTCAGAAACAGGAATTCTCCCTGGCAATGTTCCCCATGGCAGATGCTCCCCTCAAGCCTTGTCCTGAACCTTGAAACCTCCTGACGAATCTTGAAACCCCTGCTTAATAAAAAAAAGCTATCAGCATTTATGTCTTGCCTTAATGATAAGTTGCATTCTGGTTTTACCTAAGATGTTGCATGATTACAGCACTGCAGCACTCCTGGGGTGCGGGTATTAACGGGCAAAACACAGGGAGGGAGAATACATTGTTCTGATCTACAAAGAAATCAACCCAGACCGGAAGATCGATGGGTAGATCTTGAGGGTGTCTGCCTTCATCCAGCTTTCCAAAAGAAAACCAGGGCTGGAGATGCATCCTGGTGCAATGTTCCCACTGATTTGTTCCGCTAAGGGTGTCCTGGACAGACAGTCTCTGCTGGGTGAGAGGACCCATCTGCATCCCCAGCCACCACTGCCAAATACCCGCTGCCTCCCCCCTGCCTTACTGTGTGGTAGACTTTGGTGGCACGAAGAAACCCCAAACAAACCTGACCACACACACATAATTAGAGACAGTCCGAGTCCCAGGATTGTTGCAGCTGGGGGTGTTTTGTGGCTGCTCTGCAAAAGCCATGCATGCACAGAGGGTCCTGCTGGCACCAGGAGCTGCTCAACCCCATTTCAGTTTCCAGGGCTAATTCCAATTTCTTATGCCCACAAGAGAAGCGGTGAAGAAGGCAGTTTCCCAGCTGCATCTCTTCCCCTTGCAAGCAGGGTTGGAAACACACCTTTAGGTGAAAGAAGCCCTTTTGCAATCCGCTCTGCCTCCCAAAGCGATGGGCCGGGATGTTTTCTCTGGGCAGGCAGATACCTGGCTGCCCACGTTTGTGTTTGCAACGTTCATCAGTGCGGGGTGTTGCAGACAACCAGTGGGAAGGCAGATCTAACAGACGTGATGTTCAGAGAACTGCTAGCAATCGCTACCGCAGCCCGTTTCTGCACCTCACCCACCACTTAGCTGTTGCTTGTAGGTAATTACGTCGGCTGGTGCTTGTAGAGGATCCTTTGAGATTCTTCGGCCTCTGGAAATCTCAGCTGATGAAAGGACGGGCTAAGAGTCATAGCGTTAATTTATTGTTCATTAACAGCAAAGCGCTGGCAGTGTGGCGCTGTAGAGGCAGCAGTCTCACAGTCAAATAGTTAATATCTTAAGTGACAATGTGTCACTTGCCAGAGACTGGAGAAAGCAGCTCTCAGAAGGCAGACAATTTATTTCCTAAAGACATGACTCCCCGCAACCATTTAGTGCCAAGTCCCTTCCCGGGACTGCAATGTCCCTCCTGTGAGAGGGAGGTCTGTGTGCAGGAAGGCATTTCAATCTCACATGCAATTTCTTAGGATTGAGACAAACTGAGGCTCCGGGAGGTAGTGCGAGGGGTGTGTGGCTCAGGGGCTTCATGCTCTTACTTGTCCCCGTCCACTGGTGAGGGAGTTGGGGGTAAGAGAACACCAGCTCCAGCTCTTATTTTCTTTCCTGGGGAGCGGGAGAGAGGATGAGGATGGTCCCCAGGAGCTACAATGCCTTGGAGACAAGTGGAGCTCCTGATCGCTCTCAAGATTCCAATGGTGCTCAGAGGGCATCTTCCAGGGGCCATGTCCACTAAACAGGAAAATCCAGCAGGCAATTGTGGGGAAACTGTGAGTAGAAATGAACGGGGACCAATCCTCCACCTTGATGTGACCCGGCGTTATTCAGGAGTAACCGAGGGCAGAGCAGGACCCCAGCAGCACCCAGATCCCATGCCCGGGGTGGGGCGGGGGCGCAGCTCCTTAGGATGGAGAAGACGACAGTCGTCTTTTATGGGCAACTCATTGAAAAGAATTTTTTTATCGCTGCTCAATAAAATCCTGCCACAACAACACAAAATCCTCTCACTGTTACTAATCTAACTCTCCCTCCAGGAAATTTAAGGCAGGAAACATTGCCTGCCTGCCAAGGTATTTTATGGCACAATTCTTTAAGCGGTACCTGGGCACTTTGTGTCATTATCTGATGTTTGTGAATTTAGGAAATGTCATTCAATTACCCTGCAACCTGATTAACATATTGCATATAGTTATTTTGTTCTGTTCTATTTTATATCAGTGAATCTGTTTCAGAGTATTGTTCTACTTGTTTCTGGCCAAAATATACCTCAGGCCAGTCTAGACCTTTCTGTTAATGCAGTTTCCCTCTGAGGCTTCATTCAGGATAAACGGTTTGTCACCAGGTTCTTTCTTGATGTGGAGAAAGATAAAATGATGTTTTAAAATAAAATTACTTGGAGATGTTGTTTTTGGGGGCTGGCTGTGTCAGAGCTGTTGCAGCGAGGCAGAGCTGAGAATTGCTGCGGGATTTGGATGCGCGGGGCCAGATCCTCAGCCTTTTGCTGGTAGTATGCGGCACCCAGACAGTCAAATCATTCCAGACACCCTTGCCTGTGATATCATCTATGCTTAAACGAGTGGAGATATGCAGGCAGCAATCAGATAGCTGAACTGCAAGGAGAAATATTACTCGAGTGCGGCTTAGAGCAGGGGCATTGCTTGCTGTAAATTGAATTCACGTTTCTCATAGAAGATCCAGCTCTGCCCCCCTGTGCAGAGGTCTGGGAACAGCAACCTGGTTTGGGAGCTCCTGCAGTGGTAGTCATTGCTACATCGCCAGTCAACGGCAAAGAAACGCGTTTCGTATTTGCCTCTACAGTAGCACAGACTGGAGCACAGTACCACTTTATTCTTGATGATGGTGTGGTGTGTGAGAGCAGGACATGGCAGCAAGGACAACGATACTGCTGCTGGAATAATAACACGTGGTCTTCAACGGACACATCCACCTTCCCCCCCCCCAAAAAAAAAAAAATAAAATTAAAACAGTATAATTTCTCTTTGTAACCAGATGAAGCCAGTGACAAGTTTTAAACTAAAGCAGGAAAAATAAATAAAGAATTTTTTAGGTCGTGGTAGATTACAGACTTGCTTGAGATAGGGAATCTCAAGACCAGGGGAAAAGATTCCCAGGAAGTATCACTATTATGTGAAGAAATAATGCTGGGTTAGAAACTGGGTAGAATTTCCAGAATTATTGGAAATTTACCTTAACACAAGAGGATCCATCTTATGACTAGTAATTTTTACCCCACTCATGTGGCCATAAACTTCTTGAACATTTGCCCTCTAAGAACTTGAAATAGCAGGAGGAGTTTCACTTAGACTTTTCTATGGTTCTCATATCTGCAGAAAGCTTAAAATAATCCTATGCTCAAAGTCACTTTACTGAACCCACCATCATGAGACTCCTGAATATCACAGCGGGGTTGTTGCAGGTGAGTTCATTTTGCCTTTCCCATTGGCAACATGTGTATGACATTTCCCAAAGCTCACTCTTCCAAATGCGTGGAGACAGTTGTTTTTGACTGTTCCTAATGCCTGATTTCTACCCATCTGCTGCCCCACAATTACTTCTGTCCCATTCCTTCTGTTTCTTATTAATGGAGCTCCTTGTGCAATCCCACATCACACCTAGCCCAGCAGCCCTTGCTGCCCTGCCCTGGCTGCTACCAATTATCTCCCATCCTTTCTCATACACCCTGTAGCAAGACTCTCTTCTTGCTTCCCTTTTCTCCCCACTGCCTTCTGAAGTGGCAGGAATTACTGAAGGAAAAGAGCTGCTTTTGGAGCGGTCCTCGTTGGCTACCCAGAAGCAGCATGAGGATCAGAGGGGCATCTATCTCCCCAGCGGACCTAATTAATCGAAGGGCAGGTGTTGGCCAACACAAGAATGATGCTGTTCTCTAGCAGATACCCTGCGATTCACAACAGCTGCTGAGTGACCAGCGTGATGTCAACCTGGCAGGAGAGACAAGTGGAGAAGCAGGACAGCTTCTGGTAACGGGGAATCTCAGATCTGGAGGTGGGTACGGACGGAGAAGGTCACGGGGCTGGAGAGGGGAGAGATGACATTCCTGTAGCCTCACTAACCACCGTAGAGCCAGCATCTCCACCGGCGGCTGGTGCAAGTTCTGAGGAAGCCTTGTTTTCAGGCTTTGGCATTCTTGCCCCTGGAGAATAATCAATAGTAATGCTTCTGTGATTACTACTTCCCTTCTAAATACGCTCACAATCAGTTCAAGGAATTGGAAAGCCAAGTCACCCAGGTCACTAAGAACACAACAGAAACAGCTTTCAAAGAAACCCTTCAACTTCTGATATTTGTGAATGAGATCCAAATAGCATTACTCATTTATTTTTCAGGAAAATGATTTCATTGATATGAACAGGCCAAATCCCGCAAGCTCTATTCTGTGACTACAGTTCCCTTACACTTTCAGCTACATTTTTATGATTTATCTGCCCATGCCAAGACTTGAACGTCTCCCAGGATAATAAGAAAAACAATTCTGATTTTCTATTTAAAAATCAGGCTGTCTTTAAGCCACAAGTATGAATCAAGCTTCTTCTAAAGCACAAACATGTTCCGTCCTTCACTTCCTTCCGTGACTACCTTAAATCAAAAATGTATTATTTTATGCAATATTCCTTATTTGTTTTTCCATACACTTGCGATAGAGTTGAACCACTTAACAAAGTCTAGCACATTATTCTTCACTTATCTTCCCTAAAACACGACTTTCAGCTGACACTCTGAATTTAATGCCATGTAATAGAGGGGGGGATGGGAGAGCCTAAGGACTCACCTTCTGTTTGCAGCTGCTGCAAATTTTTCTTGAATATATTTGGTATTAAGAAGCTGATTTCACCTGCACAGAAGACCACTCACTCGCCATTAAAAGGAAACATTACCCCAGTCCTGATTTAAGGCTACTTATTCTTATCATTTCTTAACCAGACTCGTGCCCATTGCCAACGGGTGAATAACTCTTGTTTCTACATAGAAACGTCTTATAAACTTCTGCAGATTTAGGTAACCCTTTCCTGTTGTGATGATGGTTACCTACCTGTTGATGAGAAACCTAGTGTATTAGGAAACTACTGGAGAGATTTGTTGAGCCCTCAGCATCTTTAAAGTACACTGATGTCTGCCAAACCCCAGATTTTATGTCTGTAAAAACTTAGATTGTCCCATGCTTCTGGCCTCCCACCCTGGTGTACCATGCAACTCTCCTGGAGCCCAAAGGCCGTCTAGCATACATAATATGATGGGCACAAGTTCAAAGACTTTCAACAAATGGCCTTTTTTTGCTTTACCAACTTCCATACGTAATTTCACAACATCTACTATTGAGACATTGCTCTTGTTTGGAAAGTACAAATCAGTCATTGTACAGCAGGGTGGCTTTGTTAACAAACTGGGCGTAGCTCACATTTTTGTTTAATTCTTCTGGGCATCTCTCTAACAAACGAGTACTCTTTAGAGCTCAACTCAATAATCAATACAATTTTCCTAGTTTACAGAGCAAATAATTACTTTATGAGATGACTTCATCAGGTCAGGTAGATGCATATATATAGTGGGCAGAGTGCAGGCTGAAAACCATCCACTGAACTCAACGGCAACAGACTCGCTAGTAACAGACCATACAACCACCTCCACTATGAAGACAACAAGAAGCGTTGCCCTTCTTGGGCTTGTGCTTCTCAGCTGCCTTTCTGGTAAGTTGTTTTTATTGCAGTCTATGCTAGTATCTCTAGTTTTCCTGAACCTTTGCCTTTATCTTGAAGGAGAGTTCAGCTTTTTGGAGAGGTGATGGTTTAGTGATGCGTGAGCTCTCTTATAATGAACTTTATCCTTGTGCAGAGAAATACTATAAATCAGTAGGCTGCATTGTCTGATTTAAACTTATGAGACTTAGTGGGGATAATAGTGCTGCAAAAGGAGAAAAGTTTATGCCCTGTTTCTTCTTTAGTGAGTCAAAATTTCTGCTTTCACAAATAATTGATTTTTGAATCTTAGCATATAACGTATATACTTGGAGTAGATAAAACATTTGGGAAAACAATCACTTCTCAGCAATAAGAAGTGTATTTGGTTACTCTGCTGGGAAATTGAGGATTCTAGAGGAATTTTGGTCAAGGACATTGTACAATTTTTATAATTTATAATTTCTGTTTTTATTGTAGATCTTGTTACTGCTCAACGACGGGTGAGTAGTAGATCTTCTTTGTCATTTAGTCTTGATTTCTAAGTCTAGATGAATAATTCATACTCGTGCTGTGTCCCAGGGAAGGCGTAAGGGAGAAGAAAAAAAAAGGAGACTGAGTGAGAAAGGAAGAAAGAAAAGCGCCCCTAAGTATTATACCACCTCTTTTCCCCAAAATAAGAAAAACTCTTTGCCAGACAAAGATAACTTAGAATGTTGATGATAAAAAAGACAGCAATAAATAATGTAGAGTGAGAGTCAGCACAGCACAGAGTCCCAGCAGAAAATCTATACAACTATTGAATAACTGCCTAAATATCTTCCCTGCCTTGATTCCCCAAGGAATGATCATTTTGCCCACAGTGCTTGCCGAGAGTACTGAAAGTCTTAATAGCAAAAAGGTGCCTTTGCATGCTGTGAGGAACATGGCAGATGTTGTTCCCCCTCTTCTTCACCATGGAGGAATAGTAGAGAAAAAAAATGACCAACAGTAGTCTCCCAACACAGCGAAAACCTGATTGACACAAGCACACCCTTCTCTTCACTTGGAGATATTACAAGTCCTCTTTAACAGGCCTCCTGCGCTTTGTACATGTCTGGAAAAACGATGGCTGCCTGTCCCCGCAACTACGAACCCGTCTGCGGCACCAACGGCGTGACCTACCCCAACGAGTGCTCCCTCTGCAGAGAAATCCTGTGAGTATAAGGTCTCATGATTACCTACAACGCCAGTTCAAGCAGCAGACAAAAGCCTTTGGAGTCATGACTAATCATGGGGCGGACTAGATTTTTCACAAGTTTCTGTCTTCCCTAATGCCCACGACCTTCTGTGTCAAAGCTCCTGAATCTGATTAATTGCTGAGGTTTTATGAGTGGAGAGACGTAATGAGTGAGACGACTACATGGTATCAACAGATTAATCCTTCCTCCCCTTCTCTCTCTCTCTCCCCCCATAGCCGTAACCAAAACCTCGACAAGAAGCATGATGGCAGATGCGTTAAGGTAAAGTCTGAGATTGGTTCCTTCTCCTGCAGTGCTGAACAGTGGTGGGTGAAATGGTGGCAGAGAGTTAGACAGAAACCTCGCCTGGGATTCATTCTGTATTAAAACCACAAAATTTCAAACTGTCAGAAATGGAATGCAAATGAAGAATTTCAGATTTGCAAGAATTTCTTTTAAATTTGGCTTGAACAGAAAAATCAGTGGGTTTTAAAATGTTATCTTGTGTAGAACACGGGACTTAAGAATGGAAACTTTTTATTTCAATAATACTTCAGTGTTATCAAAACACTCGTCTTTAGACTTAGGCTTAGAGGCTTGTTGAAGCTAAGAAATTCCCAGAGGAATCTTGGATTTTGACTAAATTGTAATTTTGTAATAGAAAAAATGATTGTATCAGAACATTTATCATAAAGTTTGTTTATCAATGTACAGAGCTACTGTGAAGTGGAGAAATGTCTCTATTTTTAGTTTAGAGAGAGAAAGTAAAGAAACACTCTGGCTGTGCAATTTAACATAATACAACGACTTCCATTTCAGTACACTCAGAGTAATTGCAGAAGCCCGGAGGTGAGCATAAACTCCATTTTCAAGCAGCTTTGACATTTTGCAGCACAAGTTGCTGCCACATAAGGCATTTTAGGCAAACATCCTTCATGGTGGTGTTCACCGTGAAAATCCACAAGATAATAGGAATGAAGCCCGTTTCAGGACAGGAAAAAAACCAGGTAGTCCGGGATCATGCTGTACCCACGTGCAGGATTTCAACTCTTCGTGCTCCTCCAACTCCACCACCCTGGAGCTGGAAGGTCCTTTCCCCTGGCAGCTCTGGGGAGAGGGGGAGACGTCTCTTGTGCCGTGCTCCATTACGCAGGACTGATGCAAAGGGGAGCAGAGATTAAAAGGTTGTGCTGGGACTGTTTCAGCTCGACTGTACTGGCTATCTGAAATCAGGCACTGGTCCTGCCATCCCCTGCACCATGGAGTACTTCCCCATCTGTGGCACCAACGGGATCACCTACAGAAACAAGTGCCATTTCTGCACTGCCGTGGCGTAAGTGAAGGGGCTGGGTCACGGGAGCATTTTCTGGACCAGCAGGTGCTCCTGTTGGTATTTAGAGCGAAACGAGGTAGTTTGACTTGTGAAGCGGCTGCGCTGTGCTCATTCATTCTCAACTCGTTTTCTTCCCAAAGCAATGGACTGGACTTGAACCTGCGCAACATGGGAAAATGCTACGAGCAAAACGAGGTAAATCTGCACTCTTAACAGCTACTACAATACATTTTGCGGCACAAATTCACTGAGTCATAACTAAATAATAGAAATGCCTGCACTGTCCTGGTGCATTTGTCTTGGAAATAGGATTTGAGGAAAATACTTAAAATATGCCAAAGGGTAATGAACTAAATCCATGACTCGGATCCACAGTCCCTCATCTGACCTGGGAATACAGCAGTCAGTAGGTGCTGAGACCATTTACCGGGAAAGGGGCTGCGCAAGAGATGTTCCCTCATCCCTTCTGCGGGGGAGCAGGAGACTCATATACTACCAGCACAATCCGTAGGGCTGATTCCTTGGGTGGGAATACTTTCTCCAGCGTGGCTGCGACCCTCCACTTTCTGTACACTGGCCTCTGCTAGCCTGCTGAACCAGAGCAGAGCAGCCAGTGGGAGGGCCAGCCTGGAAATATCAGCATGGTCATTTCACTATTTATAATAGTATTTATTAGATTCCCCACCTTCTCCCCACTTCAGGCTGCTGCAGGCAAACAGTTTTTCTACCTTTGAGTTTGTAGAGTTGCTAGAACAACAGAGCTCTGCACCTGAAAAGTGCTTTTATGCTTTGCCATATCATAAACACTAAATAAACATAAAGCACTCATGTAGGAAAATACAGAGAATAAAAGCTTTAAAACCTGTTGTTGCTCCATTAGGACATCGACTGCAGCCAGCAGAAGGGCAGCAATCTCCTCTGCACCTCCGAATACAACCCCCTGTGCGGTTCCGATGGCAGAACTTATGGAAACAAGTGCCAGTTCTGCAACGCAGTTGCGTAAGTATGGAGCTCACCGCGTAGCCATGGAACCAGAGGAGCTGGAGCACACACGCAGTGGCGGCAGCTGGTGTGGGAGCCCTGGAGCTCCTGTTAGCCCCTCGGTAAATCCATCCCTGCCCTGTGTTCCTCTCTGGACACTCACTCCTCTGTCACCCCCCAGGCACTGTAGATCCTAAGCCCAAATGAGTTGTCTTCTTCCCTTGCAATTAAATCAGGATCCCCATTTGCAGCCTCGGAGCGTTGCTGACTCCCTCCCTGCCAGAGCAATTTAAACTGTGACCGGAGGAGGTGTCCCAAATTATGGGGTTTGTCCCAAATCTCTTTAACGTGAGAATGCGTGTAACTTGGGGAATCAGGAAAGAAGTAAAACATTAAGCAAAGTACTTTGTAATTTGGAGAGCAGGAGAGCATTGGCTTATTTGGGTAAAATTAGCCCATAAACCATAAAGATCCATGCCTGTAATTTTGGTCTCCCTCTTTCTCTTCAGACGGAGCCGTGGAAGTCTTTTCCTCAGACACCGTGGTGAATGCTGAGTGCTGGATCCATACTCTTCACCCTGATTTTTCCCTTACAAATCCTGCAATCAAACACGCTCTTCCCTGCTCCCTCAACTATTGCTTATTGGTCTCTGCTTTGATTGATCAATAAAAGAATTGCAACTACTCTCTTTGCTGTGAACTGGTTTTTGGCTGGGTTTTTTTCAGGGCAGGGGTAATGGTCTTCAGGCTTTTAGGTACTTATCTGTCAGGCAGGAGAAGTTGTGAAATAGACCACAATAAAGAGCAAAGCGTAACGCCCATCACACACCAGCCCAAGCCCTCACAAGAGTACGTCACTCCATACCAAACCGTCAGAAGGGAAACCAAGCTGCTATAAAATACTGCCACATTGCTAATTTCAGTACCTTATAGAGTGTAAATTGATTTGCCTTTGTAACAGCACTGAGTCTGGATGAACTGGACCTTTTAGGGGCCCTGGCAGGGGGAGATGGCCCTGGGGAAGCGTGGAAGAGAAAGGTGGCCATGGTCAGCCCTGCCTGGTCACACCTGGGCAAGGGGGGGGTCTGGCAGTGCCTTATAAAAAGGAGGCTTATGGCAAAGGGAGGAGGCTATCTCATAGGGAAGAAAATTAGGAACTGCTGCTTCATTGATGGGTGTGTCCATTGAGACTGTTGATCAGCAGAAAATTGCAGCAGGCTAGGCAAGGCTGTAATGAGACTAATGAGGACCCAAAGAGAAATTAAACTGGGCTCAGGTCTTCAGCTTCTTGGAGAAAAGATCTCAAAAGTTGTACCTGGGGTTTTTGAGGCAGAGGAAGAACAGCAGACCCTTCAGGAAAAGGTCTTGGATTTTCTAGCCCTAGGAAAGAAGGGCCAGAAGATGTGCTGGTAGCTCCAAGATGGTTTCTAGCTTGAAAAAAAGGTATGGAGATAACATCTTTGTGGGAGCCTAAGGAGTGCACTGGAGGAGCAATGACATATATGAGTGTTCATGATGATGTGCCATCTTTTTGTGTGAGTCAAGCAGTTAATATGCAAACAGCACTGGCAAAAAGTCCCAAATGCCATGTCTCGCACACTCCCTTCCTCTTCCTTTCTCTATCTCCCATTCTCTTGTTATGTAGCAAGAATATCTGCTGCTAAGGCTGATGTTTAGGACAAAATCTCTGACTTCCAAGCTTTTTCCTTGGATGTTGTTTCCTGAAGTAGATTATTTCTAGAGAATTTTATAGGTCCTTCCCAGCAGAAGATAGGAGGCTTGTCCTTCCCCTGGTACTAGCAGAGTGCAACGCTCTGTCCTAGGAAGATGGATAGAACGTCTTATTTTCAGGGTTTTTTCTGTTAGTACAGGCAATATAAATCACATCATGCCTTTGTGCCTGCTCTTAAAAAAAGGCAGCCTGGGGAATCGTGAGAGTCCTCACTGCTTACCTGCTTATGCGTGTGTGAAAAATAACTAAGGAACAGTCTAAGTAGCTAGGGGATGCAAACAGAAACCTGTCAGCACAGGACTGAGCTCTGCTATAATTTCTTGTTGGCCAAGAGGTTTATAGAGTGGTCACAGACTACTGGAGTTTTGGCCATAGCAGGAAAATATCTTCAACAGCAAGATCCTACAGTGAGTCTCCTCTGCAGTGGTAGTTTCTGCCTGAGGAAGCCAGATACTTGCTTAGGAGCTCCAGAGGCATTGAAAAAGCCCAAAGAGTGGCTCACCTACAAGGAAAGGGAAAGCAAATGGCAAGTACTGGGTATATGGCTGTATCCTAGGTGCCTCATGAGCCTCTAAGCAAGAACTCTTTAGAAGATGGAAAGGTTTGTATCACGTAAGATTAAAGGCTGGTCCAACACAGGTAACTACTTGGCTTGACACCAGCAAGACTGCCCAACTACACCCATTAGACTGCAAAGCAAGGTCCAGATGCCCTTCTTCTATCCCTGATTTTCGGAGAAGTCAGAGGGACAGAAGAATTTCCTCACATAGGCCAGCAAGTGGCCTGTTTCAGATGCTATAAAGAAGTAGAAAGGGGTAACAATGATAATCACCTGGTTGGTAATTTAGTCTTTTCCTCTCTTCAGCCCAGAAGGGATCGGTCCCTGTGGTACGTTTGCTCAGGCTTTTGCCCATCAGTTATGCTTCAGCAACCGAAACGTTTGGGCAGGTAAAGGACTGAGGCATTAGGGTTGTGGTTGTGAGCAGTGACGTATGAAACTAGAAAAGGCAAACAAGTAGTGCTGCGAGTGGCAGAACTAAGCGTGATTTTGGACGGCACTGCGGCTGACTGGCTTGATAACTAAATTACATGAGAGGCTGCGTCGTGAGCTCACCCTTAATAGACATCTCAGAATTCACCTGTCACTCACAGCTTCTCTGCCGGGTGGATTTTAAGATGTCTAGCAAGCTGCAAACTCTAATGCTTTCCCAGATGTAGGGCATTCGTAACATTGTTCTCCTGCAGAAACTCTCTCCCTTGCAGGCTGAGGATGGTAGTAGCATCTTTTCTCTATTGCTAAAAATATATATATAAAAATGTTTTGTTTGTTTGGGTTTTTACTTTTTTTTTCTCCTATGTTGAATTTGGTTGGAACTAGGAGATTCAAAATTTACAGGGGGAACTAATAAACAGATATATCTCTACACAGTGCTTGCGTAAGCTTTGTTTCCTTAGGAAAGCATGCTAAAATTTTGTTATTCTTATGTGAACAGATATTTTGCAATGGTACAGCTGAACAAAAACCCTTGCAGATTCAGCTGGAAATAGAGCTCAGGTCTCCCAATTCCCCATCAAATTCCCTTCATTGCCACTTGCTGTGTGAGCGGAGCCCTAACATATGTTTGTGAATGCAAAAAAACTGGAAAACATTGACAGCTAGAGTTTAAATAGTTCAGGGAGGAGAGTCAGCAGTCCTATCTGGGACTGTGTGTACAGCTATGAGAGCATGTCACATTGGAGCACTTCTCCACCCCAACCCAACAAATTTAGAACCGTCCTCAAAAATAGCCAGGGAACAACGTATAATTGGTTTCACAGACAACATATTCTCATGCTGTGATTTATTTCGTAACGTCTAGTGAGTGTCATCACGCCGCACTCAAAGCCTCGGAGCTGGCATTCAGCGAGGGCCCAGAGAATGAAAATTACCAGCTTCCCTGATGAATCACCACTTTGAAAATTCACCCTTGTGAGAATCCTGTGACTATTTAAAAAAAAAAAAAAAAAAGTTATTACAAGCCCAAGTCTATCACTCACATAATTAGCCCTTTCTAGGTTTGATGTGGACAGGGCAGCATTCCTAAAGCACCATAAACACAGCCAGGGCCAATAATGGCTTTAGAAATGAAGTGGAGAAGTTTCTCACAATTAAGGTGGGGAATGAGGGCAGCTACGGATGGGTGCATAAATACACAGAAAGGCAAGTCTGTGTGTGCACTGTGGGCTTCGGTGCTGAGACAACACCTCCTGCACAGATCGCTTGGTTTGGACTAAAGAGCTACCTGCAGCATGAGGGCAACAGGTGCTTTAGTGCTTCTCAGCCTGCTGCTACTCTCTCTCTTCTCGGGTAAGTGATCTTTTCCCTAGCCTAGAAAAAAAACCAACCCAAACCTTTCCTGACAACAGCAACAGCAAACTTCGGAAAGCCTTGATCACTGGATGACAGGCTTGAAGATAAAGCTGAGCAAGTAGAAAATATCTGTGGGACTTGCTCACTCGTATGACATGTTTCCACTCCTTGTGTGCCTCCGCAGAGAATAACGCAGCGGAGGTGTCACTGGGAGACAGCACGAGCAAATTCTGAGCAGCTCTTTCAGCAAATGTACCGAAGTAGAGTGTAATTATGAATTTTTGGTACTAATGTTCACTGGAGAGTTTTGCTGAACCAGTTAGAGAAGAAACTCGCTCACCTCAGGGTCATCAGCTCTTGTTCTGATACCAGGCATCTTGATATTTGGTGTTTGCCTTGGAGATGTGGAAATGTAATTAGATGAAAGTTTCAGCTTGCATTTATGTTGCAGAGAAAAGCTTGAAAATTAAATTCAAATGTCCTCAAGGAGTCAGAAGAAAGAGGCAAATTAAAAGGATCCAGCATTTATTTATCTGGAGAGTTACACATCTCTCTGATGACGTGGGGAAGCTGAGTAATGATTTTTGAACATATAGGTCAGGTCAGTGTTATCAATTGCTTGTGTCCAGCTGACCCAGCTCTGGAAGGTTTGTGAAGTTACTGAAGAACATGCAGAACAAGAATTATTTATGCTTGTTTTTCTGTGAATAATTTGAATAAAGAATTCACTTGAGAAAATTGCAAGCTGTGCATGGAGAAAGAGGTGAATTACTTTGTACACATTATTCATTATGAAATATTCATCTGTCTCTAATTGAGTCTTAATTGGGACTGGGTTCCGTCAGAGTGCTGAAGTTTCCTTCCAAGGCCAGGCAGAATAGCAGCAAACTCTGTGATCTCCTATAAAATAAATAAATGTCAAGAGACACCATCACAGTGTCTTGCGTAGCCGCATGTAATATTTATAAACACTATCGAATGAGCTATTTTGTAAATAACATGCAGATAGCCTTAACAGTGACTTTACAATAAAGGCAGCCTAACCTAACCCGAGAACATGATAAATACTCCAGCGCCAGGGGTAAAACACCGAAGGGCAATACAATTGGTGGAAGCAGCAGGGTGGGTTGATAGGTGATGGTCTGGCTGAGGCTTGGGGGGGATTTCCAATGCATGGGGGCCCGAGCGTAGGACAAGGTCCCCCCCATCTCCTGCCCCAGGTTCCCTCCTGCCCAGAGTCACCTGAGCAGCATCCCAGCTGGAAATCCCACTGACCCAGCAGGCGCAGCCTCCCATCCGAACCTCTGGTGCCCCGCTGCCATGCGAGATGCTGGGCATTTGTCCCACAGTGTTGTGACCCAGGTTCTGCAAGTCTGCATTCAATCCATCTCTGAGTGTCAGGCCCCCCCTTAGGGGACATCGCAGCGTCACTCTGTCCCACAGCTCTGTCTCAGCCTATGCACCTGACTGCAGTCTGCAGTGAAGAAGTATAAAGAGGATGGACTGATTACCTTCAAGCCCAGAGCCAGTGGTTACAGCGGGTATTTTTGCACTCGTACTGGCTGGCACTGCCTGTTCTGCTCTCTGCCACCCCGTGATGTCTCTTTGTATCTCGCCTGGGATGAAGTTGTTCTGGGAGAGTCTCTGGGCTGTGCTGTGCTGAGGATGGCTGTGAAGCTGATCACAGGGTCTCCTTCTCCTTCTCCAAGTACGCTCTTGTTAGCAGTACCAGCCATCTTCCTTGTTCAGAGGTGCAGGAGCCTAAAAGCCTTAAAAGTCAATATAGCTTTAAAATCTCTGCTGAGCGCGGCTCCAGATCCGATATGGCAGCCTGCTTCTCCAGGAGTGGCTGCCTTCCAGGAGACTGGGTTGTGTGTCTGAGGTGCAGTTAGCAGCTGAATGACTGATTACATGGTATTTTAGTAACATTTTTCAAAAAAGCAAAATACTGAAAAGCAATTCAGATAATGTATTTCCTGCCCCCTCCTCCGCCGCACAGGACAACGGAGTAGGAAAAACCTGGTGTATGTTTCACTGTGGTTTGCATAAAGGGTTTGTGACTTTAGTTCAGCTTCTATCAGAAAATAATGCTAATGTGTAAAATCTCTAGGGTTTTGTTGTGTTTTTTTCTTTTTTCCAGATGTAGCAGGTCAAGACATTGAAGAGGTTAGTGCAACTTATTCTATCTGCATTTTCTAGAGGAATGGTTTTGTAACCAAGATCTCGGCGCGTGGTAAACAGTTTTTAATGTCTGCTGGGAGCAGGTGGGTTCTTCCAAGACAACCCAACACATTGGGGAGTTCACTGTTGCACAGGGGACGTTGTGTGTGGCCACGTTAGCATGTAGACTGGGGAAATTGATGGTTGGTTTAGCAAATGCTTCCCATGATTAGGTCTAGGGCACTTGCACAGGGTTGCGTTCGTAACACCATTCTTGTCCCCTTAGCTCCACTGTTCAATTTTCTCATGCAACAAATGGACTATTGAGGGTGTTTTATCCCCCCAAACAAGGTCCATCACTGGGACCTGTCCAGAGGGAAAATACTTGTACATTTCCTGGACACCATTTTTAATTCCCCATAGACTATGGTTTTCTCCTCCTTCCGCTGGGAAGGCAGAAAGCTCAGTGAGCACCAAGCCGAGTGCAGAGTTTCGCAAGATGCATGAAGCCAGGGAGCAGTACTGAGCGAACTTGGCGCCAAATGCCCGAACGAGCATCAGTGCTGACTCTTCTCCTGCATGCCTAGGCTAATCCACTTCCGTCTTTGGGAGATCAAGACTTCTCCCAGGTGACTACAGCTTCCCTCCTCAAACACGGGCCAGAAATTCCCCTGAAATGTTTCTTCTGCTCATTTCTGACAGGGCTTTTTCTTTTGGTAAATAGACAGTGTCATCACTGCCGCTTTAGTCCCCTTGTCAGAAAAAGCATTATGTTAGTGATTTTATATCCAATTTGCAAAGTGAAAGAAGGAGTATGGGGGGTCCCGAAAAGTTTTTTTTTTATTCCTTTTGCAGATTTGTAGAGAGTTTGTAAACAGAAGTGTGTACTGCACGAGGGAGTCCAACCCTCACTGCGGCACGGATGGCATCACGTACGGAAACAAGTGCGCTTTCTGCAAGGCAGTGCTGTAAGTGAAAGCAGGGGGGATTGAAATAACAGCAGGAGTTGACTCCATTTCCACGTATGTAATGATATTCTTCACGAAGGGGAGGCCCTGCATCCAGGCTGCTTGTCTTGTATGGACCAGCCCCTGAATCAAGCCAGGTGGAATATTTCCTCCTTGGAACAGAGCCACATCAATGCAAGTTAATTTAAATTCATTTCTAGGCTTTGCACGCTGCTGCTTGCCATGCTGAGAGGCAGCACGGGGCCCGGTAGGCAATTGCATCCTGCCTGTACCTTCTGCACACACTAAATTGATGCACATTTCCCACTATGTGCCACAGGCTGCAGCTCTCTCTGCCCACACTTCTGGATACTGAGAAGTGTCTGGAGGAATGCAGGAGCTGAGCCGTGCCAAATTATTCCTGAAAAGTCTGAATGGACTTTGTGGAATGAAACACAAAATCTCAGAGGAAGAACCTGAGTTTCTCCTTTTTCTGAGCTCTGTCACCACTTAAAGGAGATGCAATAGGAGCCAGCACTCCAGAACTGAATGTGCTTGCAAAATGTTGGGTTTTCCTTAGCAGTCCTTAACATTTGGTGCACACTCAAGCCTGTCTTATCCTAGGGGAAATCAGAGAAGAGCAAGGAGAGGAGAAAATGGCTTGATGTTCCCTGTGAGGCGCCAGGGTACGCTAGCGTGGGTCAGGCAAATGGCCCTGCTCAGACAGATGAGCTCCTTGTCCCACGGTGCTGTGTCTGTCTTACACTGCTTTGTCTAAATCTGTCTTGCTCCTTTTACAGGAGAAGTGGAGGGAAAATAAGATTGAAGCACCTGGGGAAATGCTGAGTCCTCGCTGTCACCGAGCAGCAGCAGCGGAGCCGCCGTCGGCAGCGGCCACAGACGCCTGTGCACGGAGACGGGAGCAGCTTGCCCTCACCTCTGCTGTCTCTGCTCAATAAAATAAAGCTCAGCACAATTCTTTGGCTGGATTCCTTTTGCCGTAATGCCTAGAAAATTGCTTTGAAACAGCCGTGCTAGAGCCTCATGTGTGGCTTTGCTATGCTGCGCTATTACATCACCCTCCTCCCGGGAAGCAAGGCGCTCCCTGTGCTGGAGCGGCGATTCCCACGGCTCCCGTGAGCTGTGTCCTCCCATCCCCAGCGGCCGTAGCTCTTCTGTCCCGTCCTGCCTGACAAATTGGCACACGATTGCTGGGCAGCCAAGCAGCACAACCACCCATGGGCTCCTGCCCAACTCCTCCCGTCCCAGGGGGAGGGTGACAGCGGGCACCTCCATTCTTTACCCAGCCTCCATAGGCATGTTCCTTCCTCTCTTGGAGGTTATTGTGGGAGGGTGACAGGAGAGCTGGTGAACAGTGTGACTGCATATGCCTCATCTCCTTTGGAAACCAGAGACAAACAAGCCGAGGCTAGGAAATATTGCTCCATTTAAGCCTGCAACAAGAAGATGGCAGGCGGAGGCTGGTTTTAGGCAGAAGCTGCGAAGCTCTTCGTTCCAAATCAGTCTTTCTTCTTCCTTCTAGGAGAACGCTTTGTCTTGAAAACTGTGAACTCACCAGCATTAGCTTCCTGCTGCCAAGTGGCTTCTCATGCTAATAAAATTATATTTAGATGAGCACCAGATTGTATAAAGTGTCAATAATTAAAAAAAAAAAAAATCCATGGAGGAGAAGAGCTGTGGGCTTCCTCTCCCCACCTCTATGATAAACTCTCCCTGAATCATATATAGACCTTGATTTTCTAGGCACAAGTATTTGTATTTATTTTGTATTTTTGTATTTTGTTTTTTATTTTATTTTGTATTTATTTATTTTAATTTAATTAATTTAATTTTTAATGCATATAGACTTCATTCCTTTACTTTTCACACTGCTGCCCTTTCTCTTCTTGACACTGGCTGAAAATCCTTTGTGCAAAGGGGAGAAAATGAATTCTATAGTCTCTCCTCATTCACTGTGCAAAATTCACACAGGGAAATACTTGTGGCATCCCCTTGTTAAAACATTGGCAGCAGATCAATGGGACACCAGCTCCTTTATGTACAACACTTAACTTTCAAAGGGAGCTTTAGATTTTATCATGAGCCTCAGGGGTCAACATATTTTGCAAGCACCTAAATGCTGAGCATCTAAACCTCTGGACCTTGTCTGGACAGAGCTCGATTGTTTGCCTATCATGCCACAATCCACGCTTTGAACTCAATTGGGGTGCAATGCCTAAACAGAGAGGCCTTAGCAATGTGTTCAGCGCACCTAACGCCGGCTTCCCTTCTGGCAATTCACATTTGCTGTGCCAATTCTGGCAAATCTTTTGTCACTTGGTACCTTTACAGGCAGCGTGCAGGCAGCCAGCCAGCGGCTGAACCGCGCAGGCAAAACGCCCTGTTGACTGATTTGGAGCTTCTCTTGGACCAGCTGTCTTTGACGCTGACATTTTTCCCATCCACCTTACTGTATTCTTGCAAAACCTGCCACCTCTTCTTGGAGGCTGAGTAATGCTCTCTGTGACCCAGGTCGTACAGCCAGGGAAAGTGCAGTTGTTTGGTTTCAAATCCAGATGTTAGATTAGCAAATTCAACAGCAAGACATCCAGGACGTGGACAAGATTGAGGGAAGCAAGAAGCACCTTCTGCACAAAGACAGGTGGTCACAAATGAAATGCTGGTAAAGTGGGAGGACCTTCCTCATCAGTCTTGCTTGGAGCAGGATGACCTCTCCTGGGTTATCCTTCAGTGATCCTATTACATTGTGTGGCTCTGGACCAGCATCCTATTCAGAGCACAGGAGCAAAAGAGACCCCGTTTTTAAGATAGGAAATGACGTTTTAATGAGAGGGGGACATCTTTATGCCTGAGATGGCCCTCAGTGACTCCAAAAATTTCCCAGCATATCCCAGTATCTAATCCTTTTTAATCTGGAAGCTGAGATAACAAGGATAGGTCACAACAGAACAGAATTTTTCAGTTCAAATAGCAAATAAAACCATCTCTGTACCTCTACAGACCCAACTACTGCCTCCCCCTATGCTGGGGGTATGGAAAATGGGATTCATCTCCTTTGAGGAGATGATTTCCCCCAGTCAGGGAAACTTCCCAAACTTCGTCCCCAGGAGAGGCCAAGCGAGGCAGTGCTACACCGAGCTTCTATCTCGAGTGGCTTCTGTCAGGGTCCATCCTTCCAGCTGGGTGGGCCATGGCTCTGGTTAACCGAGACAGCAGTGATGCTTTGCTGGTGCCGGGCCCATTCACTCTTGGTTTCAGAGCACGGTGTTCACCTTCCTGGCAGGACTGATGGATGCCAGGGACAGGGTAGGAGCGCAGACGTGGCCACAGCCTGTCCAGACTGAGCTCCCATCTGTGTCTGGCTGTCTTCCCACACATGTACCAAACCAGAACCCAAACCTACAGCCACTACGTTTCCTTTGATTTCTGTCCTCCACCTTTTAAGATGTGTTGGGCTTTGGGTATTTGTTTGGCAACTTTGAAAGGTGAGTCATGATACATTTGGGATCTCTCTTTTGTTAGGTAGCGTGAGCACCCTCACAGCTTTTTCTCTCCCTGGAGAGGAAGGGTCCTCACCTACAGGGCAGAGGCTGGGATGGGAGCTGCCCCAGCACCTCAGCCACTGCCAAGAGCTGCCCCTCGCCGCAGAATGAGGGCCCTGTGCTCCCTACATCTCACTAAGTCCCCCTCAGCAGTTAAAATAATGGGAGAATTACATTTGTGCATGATTGCTCTTACTGCAAGGAAGACATTGCTCACAGCTGAGCACCCTCCCATGACCAGGCTATGCACATGGCAGAGGGAAGGATGTGGTTCCATCTCACAGCTTCACTGCTGGTGATGCAGCTGATACATTACTGCGTCCAGGCTCTTGGCCCATTTAACTTGTGTGCTCCACCACTTCCTTCTCCTCCCCCAGCACAGGCACGTGTCACTGTCACAACTCAGTTGAATCCTTTGTCCTACTTTTTTCCCTTGACATTCACAGTGTTTGACAAGGCTCTTCTAGCTGTCATGGGATGATCCTAGGGTGGTGGTGCTAACTGCAGGGTTCCCAGAGCCTGGCTGTGGAGGAAGCTCTGGACTTGGTGATCATTCTGGTTCACCCTCTTTTCCCTAAGAGAAGGCAGGTTGAATCAGGTTGGAAGGAACTTTGGTCCAACCTCCAGCTCTCGGCAGGGTCAATTCTGAGGTCCTATCAGGTTGCTTAGAGCTTCATCCAGTCTAGCACTGAAAACCTCCAGGGGTGGAGAATGTATGATCTCCCTGGGCTACCTGTCCCAGGGTTTGACTGTAAAGAAATTTTAGCTTGTATCAGGTTTCAACCTCTTTCAACTGCCTCATCTCCAAGCCATGCACCATTGTGAGGAGCCTGGCTTCGGCTGCTCAATAGTTAACTGGCAGGCTGCTCTTATGGCCTCCTGAAGCCTTCTTCTCACCAGGATGAAGAAGCCCAACTCCCTCCTCCTCTCCTCACAGCACAAATGGTCTTGGTGGCTCTCCACTGAAGTTTCTCCAGTCTTTCAGTGCCTTTCTTGTATTGGAGGGGGGCTCAAAACTGAACATGGGAGGGAAGGCTGAGCTATGGGGAAAGGGAAATGGATTGTTCAAGGAGTAGGTGGGAAAACTGTAGGAGTATTGCAGGGGACTGAAAAGATGTAGATGGTGACAGTTGCAGGGAGCAGCGGGAGGGTGTCAGTGTGTATTGGGTCCTTTAAGGATTAGAGAGCAGCTGAGCCTGCTCTGGGGTGAAACAGCTCCCAGATGCTGGGAATCAGCCAACAATTCCCCCCATCCCCGTCAAAGGACTTAAATAGGAGCCCAGGGGAGCTGTTTGGCTGGCTTTCCTGATTCTGGAGCAAAGAGAAGGTGAGGGGTTTGTTTTGTGGTGTGAATTTTGGTGGTGGGTTTGGGTGGGGTTTTTTTGGTTGTGTTTTATTTGTTTTGTGTTCTCCCCTGAAATAAGCAGTGGGGTTTTGGAGCTTCTCAGGGGAGTAGCTGCAGTAATTGTGGCTGGTCTTGGTGTCTTAAAGGCTGCTCTAAAAATACTGGAGAAGGCTTATAAAAATGCATGTGGGAGATAAGGGTTACTGCAATACATAAAGGGAGAATGGGGGAGGCATAAGATACATCCATATAGAAAGGTAGGTACTGCATAAAGAGTTGCTTGTTTTAAAGCTCCAGGATGGTGTTCCAAGGCATCTCTTTGGCTTTGAGACCTGTGGGGCAGTGAGGGGCAGGAGCCTTGGTAAGGGCAGCTCCTTGGGTCTATAGAGGAATGAGGGCTTTGGTAGAGCCTGAATCTTGAAAGATAAAGTCAAAAGCGAACTTCTGGAGGGACAGATGCCCTGACCAACCTGAGGCTGGCCCCAAGCAACAACTTCAGTGCTTGTAGCAGCGTTGGACCTAGTACCCAGCTCGTGGAATACAGGTTTCCCAGGGATGTGAGAAAAGTGGTGGTGCTGTGTCACACCGTGCTTCCCTTTCGGAGCTGAAATTGCTCAATTAACTGGGAGTGAACCCAAACGTCAGTATCGTGGCAAGGGCTGGCTGTGATGTTTCTGGCCTTCTTCCCAAAGAATGTTGTGTTTTTCTTTGGGAGGGTGGTTTTGTGGAGTCAGCTGTGATAAAGCCAGCAGCTGCCTGGGCCCTGCCCTGCAACCGCGTCCTCCTGTCATCCTCTGTTTCCAGACATACCCTTAATCCTTATTACAGTTACAACCGGCAAGCGGAAGCTCCAAATTTGTCTGACGGTGATGACGACCCATTACTCAGGAGCTAGGAGGGGCTGCGGGAGGTCACCGCGCCGCGGCCGGCGCCGCCCAGCGCATCCCCGCCACGGGAGCGGGCCGGGCGGGTGTCGCGGGGCTGCGGCTCTTCCCGGGAGTCGCACTCCCTCTGGCGGCGGCTGGGAACGGCCGGGAGAGGCACCCGGGCAGCTGGATTGGCTCCGGCTGGGGGTGACGCTCTGGTCTTGCTGGACAGGCTCATCCCGGAGAGGGACCCTAATGTCCTCCTTGTGCCAGCCTTTGGGAGCGAGTCCGCTCGGCTGAAGTGTCACCTTGTGGTCCTGGGGCTGTGCGGAGGCGTGAGCCAGCCGCAGTGGGCTTTGCCTGTTGAAGCCTTGCTTAAAATCAGAGGGGCTGACAGCAGAGCCATGCCCAAACTGCAGGGAAGTTGTTCACCCCCAGAGACCCCCAAGTTCCTGAGACTGCAGCACCCGCCTCTTTGCAGGACGGGCGTTTGTATTAGCCTGTTTTGGCTGAGTCCAACAGCAGTTCTTGCAATGAATTATGCCCACAGCGATGGGCGCAGGCAGGGCAGGGTGGCACTGGCACTGCGAGCTGTCCCAGTGAATTGTTTCTGTCTGTTATTTGTGCCTCGGCTTTCCCTCCCCACAGCCCTTCTCCCCTTCTCCTGAGAGTGCACGGGTCAGGGTGCTCTGAAGAACTTTCCTGTCCTCCCGCAACACCCATCACCTCTCATCAAAGAGGTCAGGCACAGTCTCAGCCCTTGATGTGATAGATGAAAGGCAGCTCTAATCAATGACTTCCTTGGCCTGAGACTGCTCACACCGCTGCCTTCCCCAGGGCATTGCTCGCCTCTCCTGCAGACGCTGGAGGAAGAAGTTTGGGGGAAGAGAAGTACAGCTGAGAAGAGCTGGGCTTTGTACCTCTAGGATTTGGGGAGCGCTTTGCAGCTATGCTGTTGCTGGATGTAAATATTGAGATTTAGCACCAGTGGTGGGACTCGAGGTGTGACATGCTTGCTCTGCGTTTCACCGAACCCAGCTGAGTCTTGGACTCTGCCTCTGCGAAGCTCTTCCCCGCCGTTAATGCTGTGACACAGAAAGCTGCTGCCTACCCTTGTATCTGAGCAGCTATGGTGTGGCATGGCTGCAGAGCTGGTGCAAGCCCCCTCTACCCTAACAGGGTCTCAGGACCTTCTGCTGAGGGGGCTCTGCTCTTTGCTGTTGTGTCTTGGTGGCCTGTCCAGCACCAGCAAACCTTCTGGGATGGTCCAGGACTTGCTGTTATCTGTCCAAGGCCTGGCAAGATGAAGATGCTTCTCGTTTTGTGACCAAATTTCAGACCGGTGGAGGGGGGGGGGGGGGGGGGATGCAGTACCAGCGATGGACGCTGGATGCTGCCACAGACCGGCTGGATTTATCAGTGGTACCCTCGCCGTCCAGCCCAGCTCAGATTTGAGCGCTTCTGGCACCAGGTTGGGAGTCTTGCGGCAGGGTTTTTGGGTTTTTTTGTGAAACCCCAGCTCCGGGAGTGTAGTGACTAGGTGAGACCTCACCCTCTACCTTCCTAAAAGTATACATATATATTTATACAGTTTAAGGACCTCTAATAGGAGGTGAAATCGCAATTCAGTAAGGCTGAGAAGAGTCAAAGATAGAACAATAAACTTGCTTGAAAAAACACGCCCCTATTGCAGGAAACAAACATTTCTAGTGAAATAAATCCTAGGCCCTGTCTGGTTAGCCCTGGGTCACAACAGGCACATGTTCATGTGGTAGCTCCAGGAGCCTGGCAGATGTCGCAGGTGCTGAGACAAAAAATGTGACCCTCTTGCCAAGCTCTGATACCAGCCCTTATTCCTGTCTCCAGTCGCTCCAGTTGCAGCCCTCCTGTTGGCATCAATTGCCTTGAGAGGCAGCTCTGCACCCCCGTGAGGAGTTTAGGGGTCTTTGATGTAACATGTTCTGCATCTTCTCTTTGGCTTTTTGAATGTGTGTGTGGGAAGAAAGCTCACAAATTAAAACAGGGTCTTTTGCATCTTCCTGTGGTTGTTCCTCCCTGTTTGGCTGAGCTCTGCCACCCCTGTCGGTACCATCCTGGGATAGGTAGCAACTACTCACAGCCTGTTTTTAACATGAAATTCCAGGTGCTTGGATATTTGCTCACTGCTCAAAAAAAAAATTGTCTGTAGCGATCACTTATTGCCAGTCCCAGTGCTGAGCTCTGGGGAATGGTCTCTGTTCCAGTGCACACAGCATAAGGCATCGGATGGGCATGCCCAGAGAAGGGCAGGGAGACTGGGGTGGTGGCAGAAGAACCCGTTTGTGTCCCATCCACAGACAGATGGCAGTCACAATTTTTTTGTAAGAGGATTGTGGGTGTCTGTGGGCAGCTCATCCTGGAGCTGTAGGGATGTCAGGTGTGTTTATCTGGAAAGCTGGCAGCAGGTAATGAAGTAGCTCTCTCAAGCCTATGAGAGAAGGTAGTTCCTGTTCCTCCTGTCTGGATGCAGGACTCCGTCCCTGGATATGTGGGGAGGTATGGAATCAAGGTTAGCAGGAACAGTTGCTACTTCAGCAATGCTACAGACCAGGGAGCTTCCCGGCCCTCGAGGGCAGGCTGCCCCGTCCAGCTGTGAGGGGCAGTGGGGTGACCCTGTCCTGTACCCGGGATGGTACCAGCCATGGCTGGCGACACCAGGACTTGTTTGTAATGCCAGAGTTTTACCTCTTGCTTCACTATAATGACAGCTTTATCTAGCAAGTTTTTACAACTAGGACTTTGCTGAAGCCCCCAGCAGATGCTGCGGAGCTCTCCAGTAAAGAAACAGCAGCGCAGCTGGGATGGCTCCTGGGAAGCTGGGCTGCTATTGCCACCACAGAAAGAATAGGTTGGGGGGGGTTAAGTGGTGGTGGCAGGAAGCCTCTAAGGCAAAGAGAATAATGGTTACTATCCTGTAATATGCAGCCCATGTCCTGCTTCTTAATTTGATTTTTATGGTGATCTTGTGGGAAAATATATTATGGAGGAAATATAAATAAATTTCCTTGCCTCTTTCTGGAAAATGGAAGGCAACATAGCACAGGGGTAAAGGAGACTGTGAGGAGCAGATAAAGCCACACATACCATGGTGGGGGGAGCTATTTCTGTGGATGTACAGACAGCCCTTGGGGTGGAAAAGCTTCCTTATCAGCTAAACCTGGAGAAGAAAGCAGCGGCACAGCTGCACATACTTTCATGCTATGGAAAATGTGAAAGCATTTTTATTGCCCAAACAGATTGGGGAACCTTGATACTTCTTGTATAAAGGTACATTCAGGAAGCTGAGTCTCCTGTGGGCCACTGAAGGTTACCTGAGCCAACTTGTACTGAGCTCAAACACTCAGCTTTGACCAGTCAAACCTCACCTCCCTGGAAAGCAGAGCCATGCTGTTGAGACAGGAGGCATGACAAGGTATAATTAGAAATGAGCCTTAACCCCTGCTCTCAGCCAATTAATAGTCCTTGGTGATGGTACTTTGCTAATGAGAATGAAATGAAAAGCACTTGAGCTTCCCTGCTGTGCCATGGCTATGTCACTGCCGTTTTGCTGCTGGAAAGGTGATAGAAATACGAGAACCAGAGAGGACCATAGGGGACTTCCCTTTAGAAAGAGGGAATGTGTAGTTTAGGGACCGGTATGGGGTCAACGGGAGGATGTCTAGGGTAGAAGAGCAGCCTCAAGGTAAAGCACTGTGCCAGCAAGCAGGAAAGCTGGGCTTCTTGGGCCATTTGGAAGCTCCCTTTGCCCTCACCATCACCAGGTAGTGGTGATCCCAGAGGGTTTTGCTGAATTTTCTGTTGTAGGTAAAGGTTAGTGGCTGCAAGCACTGAGACTGGGAATCAAAATGAGCAGAAGCCTTCCTGAAGATCAGCTCTAGGGGTGTTGTGGCCTTTCTCTAGCAATAGGAGAAGGTCTCAGACACTAGACACGGGGATGAAAGTAGAGATGATGGTCATGGGGAGATGGGTGTCCTTGGCACTCTGCTCTATGATGTGGCTGTGAGTATGGACCTCTCTGCCCAGCTCTCACCTCCCTGCGGCACAATCGGGGGCTGAGGGGAGGCAGGACAGCAGGGATCTGCAGACACCCCTCCAGCCTTGCGCTGCTGCTTTCAGTGCACATCTGAGTTGTCTTGAGAAAGTCCTGTTGTGCCTATGTTTCACTGTGACTTAGGAACATCGGAAACAGTGCTGATCCATGGGTCAAGGAATGGTTTGGGCAAATACACTTGCTGCCAGGCCCTTGTCGTAGGGCTGGAGAGACTGTCTAAGGCTTTGTCTCCATAAACACCCTGCCCAGCGCTGACTCTGCTAGGTAAGATAAGGTCACTCTGTGCCGTCTCCCACCCCTGTAAAGCTGGTGGAATCCAGTCATTGCATGTTAATTGGCTTTGGCAGAAGCTTTAGCTCAAAAGCTCCTGCCTGGTTTCCTTCCTGGCCTTTAGCACTTTGTCATGGTACTTGTCCCATGCCTGGCCCAAGGCTTCTGCTCAACCTTCCAGAAAGGCGAGGCAGGAGTGGGGTGTAAAGCTCAGCCGAGCCTTGTGAAAGATTGACCAGTGCTGGAAACTGCCCATAAGTCTCCATTTGTCCTACTTATTGCCTAAATAGTCTGATAACTTAATGCTGTTGCTGCTGTCGGGCTTGATTCAAGATTCTCTGGAAGTAATACTGGGGCGCTTTTTCCTTTCATAGTTTCTGGAATTGTGCCCCGTCCTTGACTGAGTCACGCTCTGCAGATCTGTAATTATCTGTGTTACCTACATATCCATTAAGGGATTTCATATGTTAATTTTGCAAAATTTACTGCTTATTTTGATGTTTTCATCTCGCTGGCTGCCCATAGCCTCTGCATGCAGTGTGCTGGGTTAACTGCAGGGCCAGCAGAGATGAGGACAAGCATTTTTCCCTGCTGGTCTCTCCCCAGCTCACCCTTATCTCCGATGCCCAGCTGTGCAGTCGGGCTCCCAGCATGCAGCTGAGGCTTCTGGACCAGCACTGAGCGGTGGGGCTCTTGCTGTGCGTGCTTCAACACGTCTTTCCACGCATCGGAGAGGAACGAATGGTTCTGCATCAGTGATGTAAGTTTAACTGGACAATTACTTTATAGCATCTCTAAGGTTAAAACCAGACAAACTGTCATAAACTGTCATATAACTTGGTGAGGGATTGCTGTAATGAGTGAGTGACAAGCCATGAATTCAGTTTTATCAGTGACAGCAGCACCATCTCAGTGCTGCATGGGTGCACTTCAGTTCCATAAAACCATGTGTTATATAGTTTACTAGTTGCAGAACTAAATCTACCAAAATGTCCTCCGTTTTGGTCAAAAGTAAATAGCTTTTCAGGGGGTGGTTTGATATTTTTCAGTGAACTGACCAAACCAATCATATCAGATTAAAGGGGGGTGTGTGTGTCATTTTAGGTTACTTAAATTCTTAAAATTTGGGACTACTTGAAAGTAGAAATGCATCTACAAAATGCAATATTCTGACTGTTTAAAGAAGTCAGAATTTTCAATTATTTGCCTGCTTTCTTCCAGCTGCAGCTACTCACTAAATTAAACACAAAGTTTAATAGTTTCTGAATGTATTTATCTTAACTAATTTACCATTTAATTAGGGGTTGGGGATACTGCTGAGATGTAATTACAAACCCACCTGTATCTTAAGCTTAGAATTTCTTTCTTCTCAAGTGTTAGACACAAATCATTGAGTTTCTGATTTGTTACCCGTTGTTACAGAAAAAGGCTTTACCACATACCTGTTATGCCTAGATGCATCTGTAAGGGACTAATCAGATCTTCTTTAAAAAACCACATCACTTCATCATTTTCATCTCTGAGGCAGTTTAATACACTTAAATTTTCCAAAAATGTGGGTTTTTTGGTCCTGATTCAATAAATATCCATCATTAGGACAGCAGAGGGACCCCAAAGTCACACTGGCATCAGCTGCACTTCAAGCATGTGCTTGAAATTTGGCTCATGCTCACCTACTAAACTGATGCTTGCAGTTTGCACTACTCAAATGTCACATACCCTTGTATGGCATAAAATGTGGGCTGAATGTAGAAAGCAGGGTAAGGAATCGGTAAGCCTTGCAAAATACAATTCTAAAGCCATCTTGCTTTGCCCCAGGAAGCAAATCAGAATTTTACCAGAATTTGTTAAGTTATTAACATTATTCTTTGTGTGCCACCATTTATTCTGCCAGTGTGACCTAAACTAGGGGAAAACACCTGAGGAAGAAAGTTTGATGCTTACCAGTGGAGTTCTTAGCTTGTAAACACATCAGTAAAGTACAAAACTCATCAAAGTACTCAGTCATTACAGTACCACAGCACTGTACCAATAAGGTTAAATTGAGAGACATGATATACCTCCACACCAAGAAGCTTTAAAGAAATGAGGGAAAAATTCTAGAGCACTAGTTAAAAACAAACAACAACAAAAAAACCCCAAAACAAAGACAGGAAGGAGGTTTTTTTTAACTGCAATATTACTATAAGAACATGTTCAGAAATATAACTCTGGGCATCAAAGCTGAGCTTGTTCTTTTTTTATCCATCTGTGGACACTTCCCTCCCATATGAAACAATTTAAACAACTTTTCTGAGCAGCCTGTGAATCAGCCAGTTGTGTCCAGCTGTGTGGCTCCATAGCCTATACTTGGGAAGAGGCGTGGCAGACCCACCTCAAAATCCAGGGGCTGATCTCGCAGCAAGTAGAAAAAGTATTAGCTCAGACTGCTGGAGATGAAACTTGCAATCAAATCTGAAGGTTGAGATGTTTGGCTCGAGCATCTATATTGAACTATGACTTCTTTGACTGATGCTCCGATCCGGAGTTTGACTTGCTGTCCACTCAAGAGCAGCATAAATAGTGAAGAACGAGGCTCTTGTTAAATACCAAATGCTTTAACACCACAGGTGAAGATCTTTAGTCACTTAAAATCTGATGCAATAAACTTAGTGTTTCATAATACCAAAGTCAAAAATCTTCCGGGGTGTTGCAAGGGAAGGAGGGGAGATCACTTGGCAGCAGTGACCATGCATGTCACCCAGTCCCCTTGCACACAGCAACTGCAGCCAACCCTGGCCCCTGCCATGGTGAAAATGGCAAGAGCTGCTTTTTTCTGATAAACACCTTGAGAAATGGTGCTGTGTGAGCAGAATAGGGGTGCAATTCCAACTAGACAGTTGAAAGGGCGTAAAAACCCCAAAAACCAAAAAAACCCAACCAACCACCAACTTCCAACCAAGTGTCGATGCTGCACTCTGTGCTGTGCCTACCACCCCACCTGTAGTGCTAAGAGCATTATGCAATTTGAGAAGAAGCTCCCTTTGACTTGTACCCATTATTTCTTAGCAGAAAATGAATTGGTGTACAAACTAATTAATGGCGTGGCATTGCGTATGCCTGTGTGTGGTAAGGAAACATGCCAAGCTCTGCACAGGCGCCTGAGAACTAAATGGGCATCCAAGTGCTCACAGTATCAAAGCAGCATCAAAGGATCTCCAGAGATGAGCAGACTTCATAAATAAGCATAAATAAGGAAGCTCAGGGATGTGTGAGAACACTCACCAGTATATAAATAGCTCATTTTGAAATCCTCTATTATAAAACACCATCAGAATGATTTATGAATGATGAGATTGAGGCCTTGTGAGATTATCTGGGATCTAAAAGATAACAGGGGATCACAGGGTAAAGGATGTGGAGTGGAGAATACAGCTGGGCTGGGAAACAAAGGTCTAAGACAGTGTCATCCAGCAGATAAAGCTGGGAGTCAGGAGAGTCAAACTTACCACTGTAAGGCATCATTCATCAGGCTCTAGGAAAACCTAACCAAACTGAAATCATCCATCTCTTGCCATGAGGCAGTTCCTCCAGACACCGAATCTTTGAGTTGCTTATACCTAAAACATGTCCCGATTAGTGAAGAGCCCTTTCCAAGCACAGATGTCAGTATTGTGCCCTGGTAACTCATGGGTGTCACAAGATATTGCTAATATCACTTACACAAGAAACTCATAACACTTGAAAGATGTGCCTTGTCTTCTCCAGGATAGATCAGTATTTTTCTCTCCTAGTCCTGTTATTATCTCCCTCAATGTTTCCTTCTCACTGAAATCTTTCTCCATCAATACCCCAGCTGAAGCACTTCATCATTCACCCTGCCCTGGCTGCAGCAGTCGCCTGTGCTAATATTGGCCATGGCTGCTGCAATGTCAATAGCGAAATGCTGGAAGACTCTGCCTTTTAACACCTCTTCATCCAGCATTTCTGGTTTTAAATAGCTTTAATGTATCAGGAGACCTATTTACTTTTCTTTACCCTCTGAAACACAATTTTTACCTAGGCATCACCTTATTGGTAGAAAGAAAGTATTGAGCGCTTCTCCCGTCAGTCTTGAATACATCCTGAACAGACAGAGTGGAAAATTGTCTTAAACCCTTTGGCATCCATCTGCTGTCAGTTGCAAGTCAAGTCAGGAATAAAAATTGGCAACTAGCTGTAGATTTCACAGTCATGCAGCAGGATTTGTGGAGCTGAATTTGCAGTTCAGTTCTTGGCTTCAGCTGTCACTCCGAGTACCTCCAGTGACGAGCATTCACGCCACAGAGAGGCATTAGAGTTGTCAGATATCCAGAGCTAACAGAAATAACTTCATTTTCAAATGGACTGTCTCTTTTGGTATGAATAATCAGACAGAACAACATACAAAATACTTGACATGTACTGGGCTCCCAGTACAGTCTCTGACACATGAAAATATTTGGAATGTTTCAAACTCTGTTTAATACTTCCCCAAAGTTTTGCAGAACAGTAAATTATGAGCTCTATAATTAAGCCCCACACACCCTCTCTTTGATTATGCTCTAATCCTATTTAACAGAAATTGTGAAAGCCATTGATCAAATATGTCTCGACCTCAATATAATCTAAGAGGAAACCAAATGTTAATAGGGAATGAGGCTTTAAAATTTGTTGTTGATAGTTATTCCCAAGGCTCAACTATACTTTGGAACTACAAGTAGGTCAAAACTGTCTTCCCCATTAAAAGAGAGAAACAAAACGTCAGAAGGGATGTTTTTGCCCTGAACTTATGAGCAGTAGCTACGTTACTTTGGGGCTAGGCAGAAAGGTAGCCATTTCTCCTTGCAGTTATACTAAATTCTGGTAGTTTGGCACAGAATCATATAGTATGGATAGCCCAGAAGAGTCATTGCACAAACAGAAGAGCTGTGCTGCTCTGGCTGAAGTTCCACCTGGCAGTGGCTAAAGGGGAGTGCGCAGGGTTGGCTGCTATGTGTGACCCACTCATCTTCCTGAGAAACTGCAATTCTTTTAAGGATATTGGTGCTTCCCACCCTGTTCCCTTTAGCATCTGACTATGGGCTCGTTCATGAAGTTGTCAAACTCCTTTCTGAACTTGCTGATGCCACAACAAACTGTGGCAACAGATTCCAGGAGATTGCTACCTGCCGCTCTTAAAGATATTAAGCCGTTCTCCTATTTGTATGAGTGACCCCTCATTCTAGTATTGTGAGATTTGGCAAACTAGTTTTGCACTTGCCTTATTCACAGCTTCATGATTTTATAAATCTCAGTCATGTCTCAGCCAAGTAAATCATTGCAGCATTTTTAGAAGATAGCCAGTAAAATACACAGGAGTCTTTTGCCAAAAAAAAAAAACCCCAAACAAGTCAAATTGCAAGATTATTCTTCATACATAAAATATAAGGGAAACAACGTTAGTCATAAAAGACACAGTGACTTGTCAGCAGCAGCAATGTGTTACCACTACATCGAGATCAGTGTCTCACATATTCCAGTGCAGCTTATAAAATATTTGAAAGGGGAGTGCACATCTACTTCAGATAAGAAAATATCTTGAAATCCTTGGGTGAAAACCCAGTGTTGCAGAAGTAAAAAACAAACCAAAAAACCCAAAAAAAAACCCAAGATTTTTTTTTAAATGTTATAAGCGAAGGAAAGGAGTATCACTTGTTCACTGTAAAACTTCTATTTGTATGCCAACTTTGAGCAAGAAGATATGGGTATATATTTAAACATGTTCCCTTGGTTCTCTTTTCTCTGTCTGGCTAGCATAACAAACTCCATAGGGGATTCGAGCTCAATGCCTTGACTTCTTTCAATTCTGTAAATTGAAAGGTATTCTAGTACCCTGTATATCAATCCTGTATTCCAGTATCTGTGCTACTGCAGACCTTCTAGGTAAAGGACCACTGTTCTAACCTCAGGGGCTGTATCTGGACTGTACATACGTGAGCGAGTCAGCCTTCTAGTTCAGAAATCAGCTCTGGGAGACAAGATTTCAGAAATTCACCCTCCATGCTTACCTAAACCAAAAATTTTTATGCATCAGGTTTCTGGTTTACTAGTTTAAAAACACAGCTTGGGTTGGCACCAAACCAAAAAGAGCAGCGGATAAGAAACTGTATATTTTCTGACAGGTCATTGAGCCGGAGCCTAACATGCTCATCTTAACAGCTCATTTGTGTCTGCTGTCCTGACATTCTGACACTTGCTGTCAAGGTTCCTTTCCCGGGCAGCTGCGCGCTTCGCTGTCCAACACCGCTGCCCTAATCTGCAGCAGCACATACCAGTCTCTTACCTAACTACCGATGCAAAATCGGTGTCTCTGGAATCCAAACACCCCAAAAAGCCAAAGTGAAGATGATCACTGGCTTCTCTATCATGCAAACGAGGTATTTAAGACAGCACAGGGCACAAATTATGAAAAAGGTATTTATTATTTACACAACTGCTATAGTTCCTTAAGAACAATATATACCATTTTTATTTGAAAGGGTCAGTTTTCTTTCAAATACATGAACTGCATAATGCACAAGTGTTGGTAATGCCAAACAGCAGTCACATCACACTTCTATAGTGCAGGCATAAGCAGCGCAAGTAAATGATATTTTAAGAACAGTATGGCTGAATATTGTATTTAAACACAGTGTTTGCACTTTGACAAGATTTAGCTAGAAGAGAACAAGGGTTTTGTTCATGCTTTGTTAGGAACGTGACTTTCCCATCTGAGGTTTAAACCCTTTATCTGACATAGGAGAATTTTTCAGGCAGACTGCTTTTCACTTACCAAATAAGAGTGGGTTTCTCTCCCTCAAACTTCAATCTTTTGTTTTCCAGTAAACACTGCTTTATAGTACAAGTTCACACAATGGGGTAAATTGGCCACAGATGTGGTACCTTCCCATCTTACTGTCTTGCACAGAGAAACACTGACATACTAATACATACCAAACTTAGACAACTTGTAATTTATAGACTTAAATACTGGAATGGGAGAGGGAGACTGTTTCTAAAGATGGAGGGAATAGAGGGCTTATACAATTCATACACTGCCAAGGTTGGCTCTTTACTCAACGTTTTTGGTCTAAATATTTTTTCTCTAGTTTCAGAATGGTTTTGGTCTTTAATGGTTATGGTTGTACTTCGGCAGGAAAGGAGAGGAAAGTATTTGAAGTAGTAACACCAGAACTGAATGCAAGAAAAAGTAACTGACTTGTTTCTCCCACTTTGAGCTTATTGCTGTGATCTTTTTAAAAAAAACCCACAACCAACCACCTGGAAGACCAAGTATAGCAGTCATTCTGGCATTGGATCCAGTGTCCAGCACTATTATACTCTAGCGTAAAAGCAAGGAAAAGTCCAAAGATCTTAGTTATGTTCCCTTCAATTCAGTGCCACACAATTTTATTAGCGTTATTGTCCTTGCTTCTTTGAAAGATACCTGAAAGACAGAAGTACAGTTTTTCACAAAATAAGAGGTAGGCACAAATATATCTAGTACTTTTTATAAGCTCAAAATATGAATCTGCTTTCTCTTCTCACTAGCATCCCCCTATTGATAATAAAAATTAGAAATGTGATCAGCGCTACTTCTGGTTTAATTTGATTTCAACATGCTTTTAATTCCATGATAGGTTATCTTGCAGTAATTCAAAGTCATGTTTTTAGTTACTCTATTAGGTTTTTTAAACAAAAGGGAGGAAGGAAATGGAAACATGTTTTATTCTAAGAGGCTGAAAATTACATCAGTTGGAAAAGTACCTATTATGGGCTGTTGTATCTTAAACCATATTAGATACGGTGCTCCTTTAATTAAATTCAAGACTTTATTAAAACTGTCATTCAGCACAACCTGAAAAGAACAGCCCTCCAGTAGCTTCTTTAGACAATCTCAGTTACTCCAAAATGCTTGTTTTCTGAGCTTGTGGTTCTTTTACCACTACAGCTGGAGCAATCTGCCTACATGGTGACACTGAAGTCTTTGCAAATACTCTAGAAAAAGAAATCTAACCAATTTAACTGACAGTGTGAAATATCCAGTGATTTTCATTGCTTTTAAAGTTTAACATTTGACTTTCTATTTTAATCAGAAACAAGAAAGAAAATTGCATCAAGTTTGCAAGGCTGTTCTTTTAAGCACTAAATGACTGTTTTTCGAATAGCATATTGCACACCGTTTTTTTTCACATGTATGGGAACTTCAGGCTGTTGCATAAAACCATTAAGAGGAATTTTGCCCAAACACTTCTGCTAATCTTTCTCTAGCAAGAATTAGGATGCTAACTGGTGCCCTAAGCATATGGAAAACTCTTGTTCATAACACAGTAACTTACATTTCAGAGCTGACGAATACCGTAACGCCACACAACTTGGATAGCACCTGAGAATCGCACACTGTAACATCCCAAACCTCTGAAGTAACTGCCAGAAAAGTTGCCTCATAACAAAGGACCTGAGATCTGAACTGACAGCCTAACTTTGTAGGGGTGGAAAGAGAGAGATTTCCAGGGATGAGGCTCCTTCAAAAATTCTTTTCCCTTTAGGAAGCATAAGAGCTTCACTGAAAACAATCAGCAGTCCCAAATACTGAAGTAGTATGAAAAAAAAGTCCGTTCTGTCAAAATCTTAGCATTTTAGGGAGGCAGCCCAAACACTGTAGCTTTATTAAAATTCTACTCAAACTGAAGGACCTTCACAACTATAAACAATGTCGAAGTTCATCAGCTCAGTTGTTTCTGGTCTTTGTACAGACAACATCAAGCAAAACACAGTGGGGTCAGGGACAGAAAGAAGAAAGAACTTCGACTTTGTTCTTACCTTTCCCAATGTTTGTGATTCAGCTCCAAAAAGTCATCTAATTTTGCTATTTCTTTGAGGTATTGAGTGAGCTTTAGAAGCTCCTTGTCTTTATCCCGATTTAAATGTGCTTTCATAAAAGGTCTTATCTATACAAAATAAACAAACTGGGTATAACCATTTGCTCAAAGTTAGAAAAATGCTTCCAATTCTTTATCATTTACTACCTAATTAAAATATATTTTCAGTACTACAAGTTATAACTGCTCTTAGGTAAGATGAAGAAAAAACTTTTCTATTAGTGGCCACATCCAATTTTGTTATTCGTGCAAACTGGACTGTCAGGTTTTTCACTTTGCATGCCCACCAGGAAGAAATTTGTTTTGTCTTGGACTTCTTCAAGCCTTCCTCTCCCAGTCAGGCAGAATGATAAAACGATCTGAAATGGACTGCCACATTTTCTAATGTCATTTCATCGATATTTTTGCAGGAGACATGAGTGGGTTTCAGCTCTGCTTTATGAGTTGTGTGGCATCACTGGAACCAGATGCTTTTTTTCAACAAAAATCATTTGACTGCAATCATAGCTTCCGTGAAAAGAGAGGTCAGAAATAAAATTTATCTGACAACTGCTTTAAGCTTGGAATACGTTACACCTGTGCATGTTTTAGCAATTCAACATTCTTGTCTTCAGCTCTGTTAACAACATTTTGACAAACATCTTTCAAATCTGAACTAAAGGGAACTCTCTTGGATAATCCTCTCCCAGCAAAATCTTTGATATTCCTGAGTCTCCTAATGGTGTACAGTTCCAATTAACATCATTTTTCTAGATCTCATCAATTGCTATCCTCTTCACATTATGGATACTTTCTAAGAAATATAATTTTGGATTTCTGTATTTGAAAACATATTTTTCTTAAAAAAAAAAGAGGGTTCTTTCAGTACCATACTGCTGTACTGTCATCTGTAAGTAGAAATTTAAGTTGCATTTTTCTTATTCACAACCAGCATGATAACGGAGCAGGAACTGGTTGACAATTTCATAAATTGAAATATTTGCTGTTCTGCAGGCAAAACGGTTGGAGGTAGTACTATTTGCCAGAACAAAATGCTTGCTATTACATTGGCATACTACCAAGAACCAGACCAGATTTTTATTTGACTTATTTTCTGAATATGACCACTCTTGAGATTGAACACCACATATTTCAACGGTGCCTGTCAGCAATGCCCAGCTTGACTATGGCTCGCAGGTATAATTTAAGAAGAAATAGTAATTTCATTCATTTTGGTAGGCTCTTAAAAGATCACTTAATAGTGAAACAAAGCTTCTTACTAGTGAAACAAAGCTTATCTAAAACTATTATTAGGGAAACATTAGTCCACACAAATGGCAATTTAAAAAAAAATATAATAAAATGTGCATCTTTGCTAGTTAAGAATAGCCTCTCTTTAAGATATAGCAAAAAAGTATGAGAAAGTACTACTTGAACTATAAGAAAAAATAGTAATAAATGAAAACTTTGGTTAAAAATACCTTGAGTCCATTTTGTGGATTCATTAGGAAGTTTCGGCCAATATCATCAAACATAATAGTATTTTTTTTGCTGTAATATTCTGAAAATTTTCCCCAGATAACACCAAGAGGCTTCACCTGCAAAAGTAACACATACAACGTAACTGAGATACATCAGATCACACCCAGGAAAAAAAAATACCAGTCTATAGGAACTTGAGTCCAAACTTGAATTGGACACTTGTATTCTTTTGCTGAAAAATTAGCAGGTAGTTGGGCTTCAATAAGGGAAGAGATGTGAAATAGTATAACTTATCAAATACACCCTCTACTAAAGAAAATCTTTCTGTTGGTACTAAATTTTCTTGCAACAGTTATATTTTTGATTTGGAAGCAGTTTCATCCAAATGTACTACTCAAATGAAAACTTAAACATTAACAGAGAATTTCAGTAGGGGGGAAAAAAAAAATCTATGCTTCCAAGATTCTTACAGTTTTCTTGCATGAAAACTCCAGCACAACTTTATTGTTATGTTGAAGGGGTATGATAACACATCAGTTGAATGTAGAAAAAGATCAGGAAAAAAATAGGTACTTACATCTATTAGTCCTCTTCTAGGAGTGTGCACTGTTATCATGGCAGCACTGTCCAACATGAAGGTTATTTTGTAGTTTGCATTGGTACTCACTCCAAGCTCCTGCATCACAAAGATTTGTTATTAAAGCCTCTAATTATGACAGGTTTACTGCTGTACAACTAGACCCATGATTATAATACTTTGTTTGTCAAAGGCTGAGCAGCTGAGGATTACCAGAGACATACTAAAAACAAATATCTGGGGGGGAGGGGAGGGTTAAGTTTTTTTTTTTTTTAACCAATGAGACTCATAAAAGTACACCATTCTACCAAGAGGAAAAAAAGCTAGCAGGAATTTATTTTTGCAGTGTTTGCTATGAGAAACTTAACAACTGATGTCAGCATAAAATCAAAGCAACTTTGTAGAAAAGGCAAAATACAGAGAGGTCTTGCTCATATCTTCATGGATAATCTTTCACAAGCTCTACGTGCCTCACCTTTACTCAATATCTATAGCAAGGATAGCAACTGTGTACTGTTTGTTATTTGTTCCTTCCAGTAAGGTGCGATGAATCACAGCCCAACTGAAGATAAAATATACAGTAGCAGTTCATTGCTACCCAATATTAGCCAGAAATCTGTCAGTTTGCACTTTAAAGATTTGATAACTCCTGAAATTAAGACTCTAAGGAAAATGTAACCTTTTTAGAACAAAACCTCCAACTTTGACTAGATGAGAGAGCATCATTTCAACTTTAAATCCTTTCCAAAGCTGAAAAGTAATAGTAAAATCTCCTGACATATTATAACGTAGGTATCGCCGACTTAATTTCTGGTGGGTGCAACGAGCAATATGCAAAACTACACAGCAAAGAGAAAATATCCACTGCAACAGCTCTCTTGCAGGCACGCAGCCACATTCAGCTGATTTGCTTTTACAGGAAAGAATTAATCTTGCAAATGAAAAGGGCCATCTACCTAGGTCGGTGTTCTCTTACACTGAAAAAACTTGCTGTTCTAGACCGTCTGAATTCCAGACATAAATAGATGGTAAATGAGAGATTAAACTTGGTTACCTAATACTCCTTTTTAATGCTGCTTCTGCTTTGTAGTTTAAACCAAAAACTTTAATGCCAAGTATTGCTGGGATCATTGTTCCCTGGTGCTCTCTGTTTAAGGAGAAACAGCAATTGGTATCTAGTGGTAGGAATCTCAACTGATCGAGATGCTGGAGTGAGCACAGAAAGGTTGTGATTCAGTAAGATATGAAAGAGCTGGAAAGGTGACCTGGAAAGGTAGAAATGTGACCAGTGCAGGGGAAACGGCCAAGTTTAGAACAATGGTTTTACACAAGATTCAGTCCTAGCACTAAAATGACAGATGCAATGTAAACAGAGATGTAACACTGCCACAAGAAGCGCAATGTTTGCGAGGCTCAACGCTGATTTTACTTGCACTAACTCCACTTCACAGTTGTGATTAAAGGTTCTCATTTCTGAGATCACTAAGGCATTTTTGTTTAGGAAAATTGTAGCAATTCATTATTTTGAGGAACAGAATACTGGAAAATTTGCTTTGCACTGGTTAGTCTATAACAAAAGTTACAGACTCTAAATACTTAAATTTGGAAAAGTTTACCCTGAAAGGGAAACAAGCTTTGATTTACAAGCATGAAAACACCAACCCACAAACCAAACATACATCAATTCTTAGTGAGCATATTGAATTTACAGCTAAGCCTGACTGTAAATATGTGTACCGCTAGGTCACTTGTGCAAAACTGGCTAGTTGCCTGATTTAGGTATGGAAGAAACTAGGATTGAACGAAGAGCTCTTACGGATGTTTAATGAGGGAGAGGAAGCAACAGAACCACACAGCTGCAAGAGGTACAAGATAAAGATGAAAAGAGTTTCCTCTTGATAACCTACTCCAGCATGCCACATCTGTCTGCTCCTTTAAAAAAAAATGATATTACACTTAAAGACAATAACTCTGTAATTAGAGGTAAGATGAAAGCAACTGTGAAGGCTGTGTGACTAATCTAAGTTTCAGCAGGTACTGACTTGTGTTTAGCTCTACTAAATTTAGCACCTACTGCTGATGGTTTGTGTGGAATTCTAAAATTAGATTTAATCTAGTTTTGGGACAAAGGTAATTTAAAGTGACTACGAAAACTTGGGTTTTGAGTCATATAACCTCCCCAGCTGCTAAATCTCTCTATAATGCTGAGCATGAGTTCAACTATATGAACAGCTAGCCAGGCTTAGAAACAAATGATGCATTTTCACAACTACTTACTTTCATTTTAGCTTCAATCCACTTCATATTAGTAGCAGCTGAAACAAAAAGGAGAAAACAGAAAGAATACTTTATCAAAATAAGTGATTGACACGCAAAAAAGTAACAAGCCAAGAAATTGTTCACTTATATCAAATTTTTACACAAAATTTAATTTCAGAAAGATCCATCCTCGTTACAGCTTTTAGGGTTCACTGCCTTGTCTTCCTTCATGGAAGTTTATTTTTATTTGGAAAAGCTTACTTTTCACATGAACAACTAGGTGAAGCACTGCGTGAGTTTAAACCATTTTCTAGATCAGCTGTTACTGACCTACAGTCCACAGGACCGTAACAAGTGGGCTACACCTGGTCTGAGGAACCATACTGCCTGGGCAGATTTTCTCCTGAAAGCAATGATAAAAATACATAAGGCTGGGAAAGGACAAAGTGTCAACATTGACCACTGATCCATGAACATGTGGAAACATTGTTCCAGATTATGAAAACTAAATTTTGTAATCCACTATGGTTTAAACTCTGCACTGGCTAAAGTCTGTTCTCCAGCTGTTGGACAGGAAGTGAAACAGGATGCAATGGCAAACGAGCAACCATCCCTGTAGACAGGAGAGTTTGGTTCATTTGGCAGTTCACTACTTATTGTCTGGATTGAGATTATTTGTAAAGATAGCTATCAAACAGCATTTGAATGTTGATTATACAATTCTGTTACTTCAAGCACGTGTTTGTTTGTACAAAGTAGCACTCAGTAAAGTGATGTTGAGCTTTATGCTGTGATTAGATGCATTCATGTGAGGAATATGTGGTGTTTTTTCACAGAAGAATTACTATTTTTCTAAAATAGCTCCAATAGCTGTGTGAACATTGCAGCTGAGCATTCGTGTATTGTTCTAGATCTTGTGATTCACACTAAAAAGCAATATAAAAACCTCCCACTTGGAGCCTCTGCTGTGAATAACAATTTACAAGAAAATCTTAGGGATAGATTACAAAACTTACACCAAATTACAATATCA
The DNA here is from genome assembly GCA_013398295.1 of Chionis minor. Lineage (NCBI taxonomy): Eukaryota > Metazoa > Chordata > Aves > Charadriiformes > Chionidae > Chionis > Chionis minor. The sequence goes on along the minus strand of VZSF01005265.1, from coordinate 79,022 downwards.
TAATCCTCATATGCAGATGTCAGGAATTCATGAAGGTATGGCCTCATCAGTTCTACCCCAGTTTCAGCACATGATCTGTGGTCTAAAAAGAATATAAGAGACAAGCAATTCATTATTAAAGTTTAAGTTATTAAAGTTCAGTCTGACTTTCCTATCTATCCAGAGACCCAAAGAGTTTCATGAGGGAAGCACTGGGGAACTTCAAAATCATGAATGAATTCACAGCAAACTACCATTCCCATTTTAAAGGCAGAGAGAAGACTCAGAGGAGATATTTATCTGTTGATCCTTACAGTTATTTGACAGCTTAGCTAATAATTAAAACAGAGATCTGTGGGTCTGAGTATCTTTAAACAGTCGGGCCAAACAGTTGATCTGTGAACCTTAGAAAATTTGCAACAGCCCAGATATGGAACAGATTCCTTTAAAGCTAGTCCAGTTAATTTTATGAACATATATCAAGCTTATTTCAGACATGCACATGCTCCCTATTCCGTTTAGAAAACTGTTGTCAAATTCTGCCAGCAGAAGACCTCTAAATAAAAATTTTAAACTCAGTAACAGGCTGAATTATGATCTCAGATTGTAAACTAATTTCATCAAAAAGGAAACGTAAGGAAAAGGAATAAGGCATTTACTGCTTACAGTCAAGCTGTTGTGACACAACTACATCCCAGAAAATTAAGTCAGAAGGAAAATTCTGCCTTCCAAAAAACCAGTCTGACAGAATTTTCAAGTAAAACATGTTTTTGTGCATGTTTAGTAACTATCTGGAAATAAAATTTAAAGATACTCTCCCATGCCCCCCCAAAGTGGAGTCAGTCAGATACAGACCAAGAACATTATTTTACAATATCTTGCCCTGCCGCTGTGATGATCAAGATACAAGCTGGTCAAGAGAAAGATTATTTGGATAGAATAGTGAATTTCTACTTATTTACGTCTTCTTGCAGAAAGTAAATAGTTGCTGCACTAAAATCAGTAATATGCAACACTTAAAAAGGCCAATGCTTTTCAAAATAGGAGAAGACTCCAAAATATTACAAAGCAGAAGTTATATAGTACAACACATAGCAAACTTACTTAAGTAGATTTGTAAAGCAAAAATCAAGAAAAGTGAATTGGCAAATAAACTGACCTCTTAGACAAACAAAACCCCCAAATTGCATAAAATCTCACCAAATAGTGTATAATCGACATCTAGCACCAGCAGCTTTTTTCCTTCTCTAGGAGGATTCAGAATTTCCACTTTGTATTCTTTAACTCTGCGGGAAATTTTCAGTAGATTTTCTTCCCTAATGCAAAAGTGCAAACAGTTAGTTAAAATGCATACTGTATATTCAATAACAGGACTGTTTTTTAATAGCTAAAACTCCTAACCTATTTTCTACTTCCACAACTTCCTCTTCAATATCAAAGTCATTGACAACATCATCATTATCAGGAGGTGGCCCAAGGACATCTTCCTAGAGGAATAAAAATAAAAGATAACTAGGATCACTGAAGGAAAATAACAGATATCAAATTTCTGTTCCTGCACATTACCAGAAAAAAAATACTATTTAACCAAAATCAGTTCACTTTACTAGTGGAAAGCATTACTAAAGAATACTGATGATAGTTCAGATTTGAGAAGTCAGTGTATATCATAATAGGTTTCTACTTTAACTCCAGAATGATACAGGAGTTTAATGAATACACTGCTATCAGAGTTCTTCAGAAAAGCTTACTTTACATAGAAAAAATAAACACCAACAGAAATCTACTGTACTACTATTTTTCAAATGATTACTGGAATATTCAAAATTTAAAATCTTAATGAGGAGACATATATAAGCATCTCTTCCCATTTAAGCTAATAAGCAAGTAAAATATTTACCAAACTCTCTTCACGAGTGCCCATCATCATAATTTTAGTATTCGGTTTCAACTTGAGAGCTCCAAGCTTAACATCATCATCTGCAGGTTTCCCTATAATGTGAGCAGATAATTTTTTTTACTGGCATGGAGAGATTTTCGAAAACTGTCAAGACATTTCATTAATTGAAATAAGCGACCCATCAAACACCAAAATACCCTTAGCTTTATTATCGTCCTCTTGCATATACAGATACATTGTTTGTCTGGCTAGCAGCAATTTAACTTTTTTCAAATGTACATTTGCCACACTTCTGCATCAGCCAGTAAAAGCTGACCAGGCAGATGTATCAATAATAAATAATATCCAGTGATACATAAAATTCCTATGTTCATTCAAAAGCTTGATGTGGGAGGCAGATGCCCCGTTAGTATACGTCAGGCACATCCTCAGCAAATAATATGTATGAATAGTTACCCTTCATTTTAAGTCCAAGTAGTTTTTGACGCTCTGGTAACACGCCAGTAAGGCCTTTAAGAGACTGCTTCAGATCCAACACTGTGTCTTCTTCTGATAGTGAGGTTATCGTATACTCCTGTCCACCCCATTTTATTATGAGAGAGAGAGACATCCTTGAAGCATATGTTCAGTATTATTTTCTGAAAAATCTGCTGCAAGGGGGAAATACAATGATCACGTAAGGAAGAAATAGGAGAATTACTCTTTTCAGAAGACAAACCATAAAGTCTGTTTAAATTATTTTTGATTTTTTTTTATTATATTGTACATCAAAGAACTGTTTGTTTTGCATGAATGGATGATAAACATGTTGATAAAATGTTGAAATTGAGAGAGAAAGAGTGGCACTAAAACTGGGGCTCCGAGTTCCACTTCAGTGTATTTAGCAATGTCACATTCACCGTTTGCTCCAGCATATGCTCATTTGCTGCGTGTTCTGTGCAGGTACAGCCTGTTCGCTGCACAACCAGCACCCAAGCAGAGTACTGCAGTATCATAAAAGTCATTTCACATCTCAGAAATGTCCTCTGCAATAATTATGCAACCGAATCTGCCCCTGATATCTTTACATATGTAACAACAAAATGGCATATATGAAATACCTAAAATATATAAACCCATAAAAATAGTTCTGAACCCAACAGTTCATTTATAGCATTGGATTTCTCTATTGACTTTCACTGAGGTCTGTGCAATACCTGCAGTAATACACACCCCAGGTCACGTCTCACTGTAGCAATATCAAAGTAGGAGTTTGAAAACAAAGCCAAAATACACACCTACACAATGCAATTACACTGTAAGAACTGCACTTTCATTGCACTGCTGACAGAACAACCATAATTACACTATCTCTAATTTACACAGCATCACTTACAGAAATTGTATTTAGAGTTTAGTACTACATTAAACAGCAGAAACCAAGATTTTTAGCTTTATGTGGATGGGAGAAGGACATATTTTTATTGTTAAAGCTTGGAGATAGAGAATCAAGGCGACAGAAAGGTACGAAAAGGCTGTTACAGACTGTCAAGACATGCAGAGAAGGCTTCTGCACCACCAACAGTGCGATTGTCCTCAAAAGACTGATATTCAAAAAGAGAGCAGACCTATGAAAAAAAGTGAGGCTATCCACCTTCAAGAAATGCATTACACCAAGAAATACAGGTCTGGCAATTCTGAAAAATCTCAGAACCCAAAAACCTGATTCCTTTTCCTCTCTAGCATTCTAATTTTGGAGGTTACCTGCTCTTGAGACGAAACACTTCTCATTAATACAGTATAGTCTATCAGGAACAAACAAATAATTACTCAGGCATACCCACCAACCTCAGACCAGCTAGAAATAGAGGGCTAGACACAACCTGCTTGCTGAGGACACTACAAGCCACACCTCCACACTATTCCCTCTAAGACCCCTGAAAACAAATTGAAGAAAAAAAAAAGTGGTATCACAGAAAAAAATAATTCCCCTCCCCTTTTTTTTTTTTTTTACCCCCCAAATATCCCCAAATCAGATAGGGACCTGGTATTATCCTGTGAAAAAGACTCATTAAAAAGGGCTCTTAGAAGCACCAAGAAATTCAACTGATGTTAAGGCTGCAAAGTGTTAGGCAATGTTGATACATAGGGTAGTTATAAATTATCCCTGTCCATAATCCTTGGGCTAAGTTTACAGAAAGAAATGTTTGTTGTCTGTTTTTTCGCCTGTACCATACACCTCAAATCCTTCTGCAAGAAAATGCATAGGGCAAGAATTGTAAGAAAACTTCTTCAGTCTCTGTCCAGCACTAAATTGCAAAGACCATCCCTCCAAAGTTCAGCACTTGGCCAACTGTCTGTCCTTACTGAATTACACTGTTGTCAACATGAGCGTTTTTAGAAACGCCGAGCAGAAATAAGATACCTTTATTCAATGCCAATACACTAAGGAGACTGAGTGTGGACACCAGAATCAATGATTACTGGAGAACAGATTAGGAGCAGAGAAAGTCACAGGGATTTTCAAAGTTTCTACTATCAGGGCTAGACACCATGCGAAGCTGAAGCTTACTGAAATTAAAGCTTGCTTTGGTTAATTATGTTTTCAAAGCTTTTACAAGCCCCTTGGACCACCAAGAGCCTACAGGCTGGATGATCACTGGGACAGAGAAAGTTGTGTCGTTGTAATCAAATTGTCGCATTACACCACTTTTTTTGGAAGATCTGGAACAGGGACATCCACGTCTTTGAGTTTCACTAAGTGACATAAAACCCCCCAAACACAGCTGGTGCCGCCCTGCGCAGACGGGACCGCGGCACTTTGTGCTCTGCCGCAACAGGTGGAGGCGCGGGGCTGGCAGCCAGAAGCCGCTCTGTGTCAGCCGCCACTGCAGACGGGTCCCTGGGCAGCGGCCGCCGCAGGGACACCGGCCCAGGCTCTCCGGTCGGGGCTGCCCCAGCAGCGACACGGGCCGGGGTGGGCGGGGAGAGCCCACACGCTACTGCCGGGCCTGAGGAGCCGCTCCCGTCCCGCAGACGTTACGGGGACACCCCCTCGGCCGAGACAAGCATCCCCCTCCGCTCCGCGCCCGGCCGCGCCTTACCCCGGCTCGGTAAAGCCCAGCCTCCGCCGCACCGGACGGGCTCGGGCCCAGCCTCACCGGGCCACCCCGGCGATCGGGGGCACGGCGGCGCTCCCCCTCGCAGCCCCAACCGGGTGACAGTGCCGCCGCCGATCCACCCGCCCCCCCGCCCCTCGGCAGCGCGATGCGGCCCCTCACCCTGGCAACGGAACCGGCACCGTCCCGCGATCCGCCGCACCGGAAGCGGAACTGGCGCCCACCGGAAGCGGGGAGGGGGGGGAGCAGGCAGCGCGCGGCGCCCGCAGAGGCCCGGATGTGCGCGGGTTTCCCGCTCGGCGGGCGGCGGCGTTGCCATGGCAGCGCGGGGCGGCCGGTGGCGGCGGGCCCGGCCCGGGTTCCCTGCCGGAACGGTGGCCGGTCACCGGCGGGTCCGGTCGCCGCTGCCCGAGCCGTATTGGGGAGGGCGGGGAGGAGATGCCTGTTGTTCGCGGGCAGGCCGGGGGGCGAGGGAGAGCTTTCGCCGCCTTTAACGAGAACGGCTTTGCCCGCCTGAGGAGAGCTCCTCGGGGCTGCTCCTGTGGGGTTCACCCAGAAAATAGCGGTTTTGTGAGGTAAAATCCACGGAGTAAGGGCCCTGTCCGGGGCCCCGCGCTCCCCTTGCCGCCGGCAGCGCGGCTGAACCGCGCTGGAGCCGCAGCAGAGCTCGGCGTGAGCCCCGGGGAGGCCAGAGGGGGCAACTGCCATGTGCAGCTATCGCCACCGGTGTCTTTTTCGTTATTAACCCTGAAGGGAGAGTGCTCTATACCCAGCGATCCTGACTGATGACTCTCATCTTCTGAGCTGGCTCTTACGGGCATATTATCTTTTTGTGTCTGTTGGATTCAGGAGCCCTTCCCAGCTGCCGTTGGGATTTTTGAGAACTGGCTTCAGCTGCAGTGGCTTTGTGCATGGACAACAGATGCAGAATAAGTATTTTGCACAAAGACGGCCTTTTGCATTCAGGTATTCCACTTTGCAGAAATAGTTTAAAGGAAAAAAAATACATTGTTGGGCAGCAAAGTGTGGTTTCTTACATATGTGAAATGAAGTGATGGTACAGACTGCAGTTCCCCTTGGCATCAGTATTAAATTTGGGGTAGGAAAGGAAGGTTTCAGTCCTCCCTCAGGTCTTGCTCTGCAGAGAGGTTAGATAATTTTTCTCTCTTTTGTTTGGTGATAAATAGGGAAGGGAACAAAAGAGCAGAGGTAAGCAGCTGTGCGCCAAGTACAAGTTTGCTCAGAATGCCTGCTGTAACTTTAAAGAGTCATTCCTAGGGTAATAAATCTCAGTGAAGAAGTGCAGTATAGACAAAAACGCTGTAGAAGTCATTTCTTTCCTGAGGGGATATAAATTTAATGTATTTCCTGCCTGGATATGTATTTTGACTTCTGTTCTGTAATCGGGTTTTAGCATAAAAGCACTTTAGTTTCCAAAAGAGTGGTATAAATGAGAGACTACTGTAGCGAGTTACTGTCGAGTTTAGCTTCTGACTGCAGGTAAGTCAGTATAAAACCAGTCATTACGTATGTATCCCAGTCACAAAGGGGTTTCTTTTTCCTTGAATGACACACGGTTGTCCTCCGTGTGGAGGCAGCGCATTATGGTAGTGCTGGAAAGCTTCCAAAGCTGCAACTAGTAATTGAAGTCGCACCCTGTCATAAAACTATGCACCCTCCAGGCCTGTTTAAAAATTCAGGGTATGAAAAGGATACATACTGTGATTGTTTGTAATCATTTATATATATTTTTATTATTGTTGGCTTTTAAAAAACTGTCTTGAAGCAGAGGCAGTAGGGTTTTTTTGGTTTTTTTTTTTTTTATCTGAAGAGGAATATGGAAAAGTATAAGTATTTATGCATATTTCATTTCTGTATGATACTGGTGTTTTAGTATCCTGAGCTCTGGCTAGGACATCCTTGTGCTAGGTGTTGGTGAAAAATACTCTGATGCTGACAACACTCATGTGGCACACGTCCTTTTACTTAGCTCTGAAAACGCATGGTGGTGCTCAATCCTAACGGTAACAAGTGCAAAGTCGTGAAGTAATTTGACTGAGACCATATAATTATGATTCAGAGCCCAAACAGCATAATCTTTTCTGTGTACTGAGGAGTTTGTTTTGTGGTGGTGCTCTCTGGGTTTACTCTCTGGCAAAGTAGCAGAGTAAGAAGGAAGGGAAACTAGTGGGGAAATTTTAAAGCAAATGCACGTTCCTTTCACCTTGATGTGCGCTCATCCTGGGAGGCTCCAGGGTGAAATAAAAAAAGTGACTGCATGTCAAATTGATGCCTGCTGGCTGCCTTCCAGTACCTCATGTTCACAGCAAGCGTTTGTGAGTGTTTTGAGGAATACGCGCCTGTGCATAACTACTGAAGCCTAGGCGCTCATCTCCTAAATTGCTGTTCATGCTACATACAAGAGCAAAATTCCCTGTAGCGGCTTGGGGAGATGCTAGGTAAGAATCTTTTAAAATCATCATTTAAAGCTGAAAACCATGTGGAAAGCTCAAACGGTTGCTTTGAGAATTAAGAGAAAGATTAGATCACACCTCTATGTGATCTAAGGAGTTAGAAAGCAGAAGGTGATGACATTGCAGGGCTGAGAGATACTAAATATTTGTTATATTCAGTGACTAATGGTGGAGACTCAGTGTGGATGTTAATGTGATGCAGACTATGAATGGGCCAATGTCCCAGATTTCAAGGTTTTGCAACTTTTTTTTTTTCCCCCCCCAATTTGCTTTTTGGTTCAGAAAACCCATCTGAATATGCGCCAGTCTCTCTACCCCATTTCTAAACTGAACCCATGTTAGGAAAAATTCTAGAGCAGAGCCCATATTCTCCATTAGGAATAGAAGAATCCTTAAAATACAGGTTGGTGGCAGTGTATTCTACTCTGAATCTGTTTTATGCTTTTTGGTTTCCCCTCTTGACTCTTTTTACTATTTCCTACAATTGATTCTCATTTGTTACGTTTTCCCAGTACCTTTTCTCTGTTTTATAATTTGTTCTAAGCAGGTGGTAAAAGCAATGACATCTGAGAACGTCCAGCTCAAATCTATACCATCCAAGTGGTTCCAACCCGATGCAGATGGGTGTGCAAGCCTTGTGTGCTGTTCATGACCACTTCAATGTACAACAACAGTCAGCATGGTTTAATGGACACTGCCGTCACTGTGCCCTAGAAATGCTGCGTTTGAATGCAGGCTCTGATTCTGAGTCACTGTGTGACGCTGGGCGTAACACCGAGAGCTGAATTTCCAGTGTTCAATAATGTGATGTGCTTTAATAGCTGGCAGCTCAGCCAGACACATGGAAATGTCTCAAGTTTGAAATGAAATACACTTTCAAGTTATCACTAATACAGTAAGTCTTTGTCTCAGCTTCCTTGTCAGAAAAGTGGAGGTTAGAATGATATTTATGTAGTTTCTTTACAGGAGCTTTTTCAGGATTATTTAATTAATGTTGGCACTGTGAGATGCTATAAATACTAGACGTTTGTACCAGTATACCATATGATTCTCCACTTTCTGAATGCAACTGTTATTCTACTGCCACTATTCAGCCCAATTATTTTTATTTTATTTACTTCGATTCTGTGTATTCTAAATTATGCCCCACTGGCATGGGATCTTGGGAGAGAGCTGTGATTCTTTTGTTTGCGGAACAAAATCTGATTCATCGCTTTCCTTACAACACCACCCAGCTCTCTAGCTTCTCAGCACAGAGATTGGTATGGCTTTCCTTTAGGTAAGTTGTAAATCACAGCAGCTGTTTATTTGTTTGGAGTCAGCGCTCTCCAGTGTTATGAAAGTGGTAAAAATATATGTAATCATATGAGATATGTAATTATCAGAGATCCTGCAGAAGTGGTTTCCTGAAGAGAGTGAAAATAAACACGAAATTGAGAAGCTGGAACTAGCTGAACTGCTAAAAAGAGCTCTGAAAAGCAGTGAGAATGAGAGGGAAAATGAGGGTCGATACGAAGCTAAGTGATAGGGAGAAATTTAGGAGATAGGGTCACAGATAGGGAAAAACAGGGTAATTTCTGAGATGGGGCTACGGAGTAAGAGTAGGTAAATCGGAGAAAGACATAAACTGGCTCTGTTGCGTTGTAGGACCCAGTAATGTTGACAGTTCCTGTGTCTGGGTATGTGTTTCTGCAGGAATTAAAGTTCATTTGTTCCTTCATTTAGTGACTGGGATAACATTGCGAGACGAGAACACGCAGGCTTCCGGGGCTGGCTGCCATCAGTATTATAAGGCACACACACGAGACACCAAATTAGGTTTCACAGGCAATCTTAATTTTTGCATTATTTAACTTTTGTCTGACGTTATGCAATACGACCTAATGTTAAGACGTTCCTTTGCTTTTATGTATGTATTTATGAATATTTCTTGAAACAATGGCTTGTAAAAAGCTTCAAATAAAACTGCCCATGTTACTGTCCACCTTAGGCATGCACTGTCCTTCCATGTCAGTGTATTTTTCTGCTCTTGAGAACTCTTGGGAGGGATTATCTTTGTAAGCAGTTTGGGGTACTGGCATTTGTCCATCCGCATGGACAAATGAAGCTTCCACATTATCTGCACTCTGAGAAGGTCTTTTGAAACTTTTAATGAGATGTCACCATAGTGGCTCCCTTCAGTCCTCCGTTGCTGATCACTAAAGTTTGGAATCCAAACGCCTCTGTTAATAATGAGAGACAAACAATCACTGAATTTGGAATTCTTATCCACAGTATGTCAAACACAGGAAAGGCTTTTAAAATTTCAGAGAAATGAAGCAGAAAGTTGAGATGCTTTTAAAAAGACATGCCTGGCAAGACAGTGGTAACGCCACATACCTGAGCTGCCTATTAGAAAACCTGTGCTTTTGTGAAGCAACACATTTCAGAATTGAATGCTGAGCGATGACAGAATGAAATAAAGTTGGGGTTCAGTTCCTTTTGTTTGCTTGCAAACCGAAGTGAGAACTTTGGTGATCTGCTACAATGCTTTCATGGTATAATTACTTCTAAAATAATAATAGAGATTTCTGCTCAACCTCCTATAAATACGTGTTGCTGTCTACGTTTCTCAATATTTACCTCTCTCTGCTGCTTGCAGTTTTTCTCAAGCAGCTCTGAAGCCGGGCAGTAGGACTTCCAGATCCCGTGCCATCGCTGCTGACCCCAGCATTGACCCAAGCCCACAAAGAACAGAAAAGAAGTCACTCTTGATTTTTTTTTTTTTTTCCATGTATGGCCCGAGAATACCAGCAGGCCCTAGAAATGAAGCTGAAGTTCTGATGCCTTATATGACGGCTGGTTCAGACTCCCTGTGATAAGCAGCAGGGTACTGGCGAGG
>VZSF01005265.1:4342-64802 GCA_013398295.1 Chionis minor | reverse complement strand
CCCTCCCCCCCCCCCCCCCCCGCTCCGTCCCTCCCCTCTCCCATCCCTCCGCCGGCGCCGGCTCGGTCGGGGTTACTGGAGTTCAGAGGCGGCGGAGGGCCCGGGGAGGGGCGCGGGGGCTTCGGGCAGCCCCGGGGACGGAGGCGGGCGGGCGGGCGGCTCGCGGGGATGCGGTGGCCGGTTGGGGGGTGTGCGTGGAGAGGGGGTGAGGGCGTGGAGGGGGATGAGGGCGTNGGGGGGGGGGCTACGGTGGTCCCCGCCCTCGCCGGGGTCCGGCTTTGCCGTGTGGTGGGTGTCCCCGCAGCCCTTCTGCTCCTGCTGGCCGGGCGCCGCGGGTGTCCCCGAGCGGTGCGGCTGCATGGGGGTGTGAGGGGGTGGGGGCGTGGGGGGGCGCTTATTCCCTCCCGGAGACCGGCCCTGAGGCGTGTGGTGACGCTTATGTAAGAACAGTCTCCCCGTAGGGCGACGAACAGGGATTTTTCTCCCTTTCCTACTTAAGTGTCGTGTTAGTCCGTTCCCGAGACCTTCTGTAGCCTTTGGAAATAAGGTACGCGAGGAGAATTTTCAGGATTTTTTGCCCTCTGTGACCCAGAGCAGTTCTGCCTGCGAAGTGCGCTGGTGACAGGCGGTGGCTCTTGGAGCAATGCTCACCTTCCGCCTGCGCTGCCTTCTTGGGGGTGTGTGGGGGCACCTGGTGCATAAATAATGTGATTGGGAGAATGACGTGAAAAAAAAAAAGGTGGGGTTTTTTGTTTAACGCATGAAAGTATCACTAAAGAAGGGAGAATGGTAGACATTAGAGGCAAAAAATGCCTTCTGTTTACCAGTGAAAAAGGAGATTTCTATAACATGTTTGATTCATAAATATTAGCCATTTGTGATCTCATTCAAAATGCTCTTTTTTTAAGTCTGTAGGTGTTGCTGGATTCGCTGCTTCTGCAGTTTTTAGTACAAGAGTTTCTGTTAACTTGTTTTGTGGACTTGGCAGTTGGATGCGTTTAGTTATATTTGTGTTAGGGGTTTGTGTGCGTGTAATGCACTCCTAGAGATCAAACTTGGGAGAGGAAGAGGGAAATAGTTTTTAATTACTCTCTTTGATCACTTTTGCTTGAAGGTTAATGAAGGTAGATTTAAATAATGAAAAGAATATTTTTTAAGGTGAGAGCTGTTAAGCTATTGTACCCTGTAACTTTGGTTTCTCTGTAACCTTGGCTTATTTTTGCCAGGTATCTTAAATAGTGAGCTGCCTGTGCATGAGAAACTGTATGTTTCTAGTTAGTTTTAATAACTATGGTAATCAGCTGGTGTTTTGTGAGCCATAATGTCACGAAAGGATTTGATTAATTAAACTCATTAGCACTAGGAAAGAGTTGTCTTTGTGACCACTGCTACGTGGAAGGATAATAGTCTTACAGAGCGGCCTAAAGCTGCTGCTTGTCCAAAACGTGGGATTCACCTTGTTTAGATTGATCTGGTGAGGTGTTAGTGATGTTAGAGCAACCTAACTCTGATGGAGATACGAGCTGAGCAGCGTGTGTTGGAAGAAATACGGGGCAATTCCTTTGGAGATGATGGGAAGAGATCAGTATCTGCCTGGGGTTCAGCAGCTGGAGTCGGTGGTGCAGGTGCAGGAAGGCACATCATGCCAGTAAGGTGTGAACGAAGGGGTGTGTCGTGGAAAACCGTGTGAGCCTGCTTAGCGTGTCATGTTGCACTCTGAAAAACATCCTCTAAGCTGTTTGCTAAACTTGCGTTGGTTTCCTCCTCTTCCCGCAGGTACGTGGATCCCTGCTCTTTCAGTCCTCTGCAACTTTTAATATTTGTGTGGCGATTTAGGATCTGAATCCATTTTTAGCTCCAAATACACCTGGCAACATTTGATGTGGTTATAGAGTGGACAGTTCACCATCATTTTGCTTCTTAAGTGCGTGTTCACGTCCAGCACCTTCAGTATCATTCAGCTGCTTGTGCCAGTTCCTCTGCCCTGACTTTCATAACATTTCCTTTCATTTTAGAGAAGCCCTGCTGCTTTGTAATTAGTTGCGTACTTGAAAGGGACGTTCAGAAGTGGGTACTTCATCTCGTGGAGCTTTTCCGGAAAAATTTTTTGGTTGCATGTCTTGAATTTGAACATGTTTTAAAAGGGACTTTTCTAAGTATTTTTGCCATTTGTTTGATCTTTCTGTCGCATGAGTCTGGTACTGCAGGAAGCTAAGCTGCCTGTTTCACAGGCCTGGAAACCGATGCTCTTTATTTACAGGACTCAAATAGCTACGGCAGCAGCAGCAACGGAAACTTTTCAATGCTGACCTGGAGAGATCTTGAAAATTTTATTTTAAATTTCAACTTCTGACCAGTCAGGTAACTAGTTCTTGTCATTGCAGGCTCTAAACATAGGCTGTGTTTGTAGCTGAAATGGCTAAAAACTAAATGAGCAACTGTGGAGGATGAAATATATTTCATCCTGTCACGTAACTTCATCCTGGTAACACATTTGGGTTGCAGAGGTGGTTTTTTTTTTTTTTGTGAGGCTGATGGGGTATGCCAGCTTTCCTTGCGTGGCTGCTCTTCCTGTGATCCAGCGCTCCTGAGGTGGGTTGCACAGACTGCATCATCTTGGGCTGTCACTAATGCTCTGTGTGCAGGTCCTCTGGGTATTCTATCCTCTGCAGAGGCACTTTGGGATGGCTGCCCAGATTTTCTCAGAATGTGCTGATACAAATGTGGCTAGGCAGGCTTGTAGGTGTAGGCTTGCAAACATGGCTGTGACGGCAAAAAAAATTGCTGAATAACTAGTTAATAAACCAAACCTTGGACTGGCAAGAAACTGTAGAGTCAAAAAAGACCTCAGAGCAGTTTAGTTTGTTATTCAATCTTGATTTTTTCCTGAAGATTTTACTTAAAGATATTATTAGTTATATTTTTATTTGAATGAATTAGATTCCTGCCTTTCAGGCGCCTAACAGAACTCAGCAAATCTGTGACCTGAAAAGCAAGCAGCCCCTCTTTAGAGTGACTGGATTTGCACTGATCGTATACAGGCAGAGTGCTGATCCCGTAGGAATCCACAGAAAGGTTTTTCTGCATACCTGCTGGATTTGTTAACCTTTGTTAACATGTGTTAGTCCCTGAGTTTGGTTTCCTGGTCTTGCCTGCTCATTATGAAAAATAAGTCACAGGATGTTTTACAGGCTGCCTATAAATAATACACTTGCTATATGAATATACTGGAGCTGCTCATAGTGTATCAATGTACTCCAGAAATAAATCTTTACAAAAACTTTTTAACTTTACCACTCTGTGGTATGTATCCTCATTTCCTGAATTGATTTTCTTCTCCTTCATATAAGACTTGCTAGAGTTAATGAAAGTTGGAAACGTAGGGTTTTTTTTCCTCTTCTGTACAGCTAACTGCCTCTGGTTGTTTTTGTCCATTTTTGATATGCCTTTAATGTGAATATGTGTTCACCGAACTCCCTATGAACAGATAAAAGGTTGACCTAATTTTTTTTTTTTTTGGCAGTAAAAGTTTGGTTTTTGCAAAGTATGTTATGTGTTTGTTTGGGATGATTAACCTTCTCTGGGCCTCGGTTCACAACTGAATGGGTCTTGTGTGAGTAAGAATTTAGGAATTCATTTGTTTTCTAGGTAGAAATGACAGTTGTCCAGTAACACCATTGCAGCAGCTCTATAGTAATCAATATTGTTAGACCAGATTGGGGGAGAAAAAAGGAGGAAAAAAAAAAATGTTTATTCTTGTTAACTTCTTACATAGCAAGACGGAGTAGTCTGTCTGCCAACTGACGCTCTTAAACCTTTAAATTGAACGTGAAATACTCTCTGGTTATTACTTGAAGTTACCAAACTGCTCTAGTGAGCTACAAAAAGTGAGTATTATTGGAAAGGCTGACTGGATCCTAATGACAGTGTTACCATACACAACTGCAGTGTTTCTCTGCTTTATTAGTGTACTCGGTATGCTCACTGTATCTGGCTTTCTCAGCAGAAATTTTTGAGTGCTGTCCTTGTTAGCCAACATTGAACTCGGCCTCATTTAAATTATAAGGGCGCAAGGCATCTTCTGCTTTTCTTGCTGCTGACGGCATGGGAAAGAGCTGTTCTGATGGATTGGTGACTCACGCGCTCTCTGGAGTTCTAGGGGTTTTTTCCTACAGACTCACACAGAGAAATTCTTTTCTAAGTGCATATCTGATAAACCTTTTCATCTTGTTCCTTCTCCTGTCTCTTTGTTTTCTCCCTCCCAAAATGATAATACAAAGGTCTAAGTCTCTGAAGAAAGGGATTCTTCTGTACTTCAAATTCCTTTCATTTTGCTCCCAAGAACAGGACAGGCATATAGAAGGGAGGGGTTTTGGGGCGTGTGTGAATGCAACCCAGCTGATGTATCTTATTCTAGTTTTTGAACTGTGGTGTTGAACTTTTCTATTGTTACTGATAGGAGTTGTATGTTTTGGTTTGGTGTGGATTTTTTTTTTTTCTTTTTTCTCTCTTCGGGATCTACCTAGCAAAGTTTGCTCTGTAGGAAATAAATAGCTTTTCCTGGTGATATTTTTAGTTTTAGAATGTATCATTGTAAAATAATTTGGAGTAGCAGCTATACTACAGATCAAAATCTGGTTCTTAATAGACGTATCCAAAGTAACATTTCATAGATGTGAGGAACAGAAGTTGAAATTGTCTTTTTTGGTCTCTAGTCAATGTTTCAGGTTTTTTAGGTCATAATTCTGTAGGAGAATGAGCATCTTGTTCACAGATGTTAGGCTGAACATTGCAGGATCAATTCTGGTTTTGAAGTTCTGATCCTGACTAGAATTACTATATGTTGATTTTTGGTGGCAGCAGTATTAGAATAACTCTTAAATTTGCAGATATTCCAGTGTATTTCTGTAACTATTAAGTAACATTATAATTGATGCTTTTCTAAACGTAGAAACTCAACTCTGTTAATGTAATTTTGAACCTGTTTGGATAAATGGATGTGAATTTTGTGTGGCCTCTTGTACTGCTTTACCAGTGAGTATTTTTTGCCTGTGATATGATAGATTATATTTATGTTGGTGTGTAAACAACAGTTACACTGATTTAAGTGGCATAACTTGCAGCTTCAGCTGAAATGGTAGAATTTTATGTGATGACAGAACCTCAGAAAGAAAATTCTGTTAAAGGGAAAATGTGTGTGTTATCTTTGAGAGTTTTTTGAGATTACCGCTAACCTGTTTTGCTAAAGGAATGACCTGGGACAGACTTGTGATAGTCCTTTTTTTTAAAAAAAATAAATAAATGTGTTTTTCTAATTCTTCTGTTTCCTTTAAAGCTAGCTAGGAATATGCTTTTGACAAAATGGGTATGCCAGGTGAAGGAGGGATTTTTGAAAAGTACTGTCTCATTAGAAAACAAAAATGTTTCTGTGAACATTCATCAGTTATAATCGGAAGTTTTTCAAAGGTGGTTTTGCTCAAATAGCACAACTGTGCTTGCTCTCACTTAAGATGTGAAGTCTGAAGTTTTCCCTAAGACTATTCTTTTTCTTATCCTGATTTGGAACAGGGAGATGTTTGAAATCAGGGGAAAAAACACAAACTAGTGGCTTCCCAGTCCTGTTCTTAGGTTCATTTTTTGGCTGTGTACAGCAGTGACCTATTTTTTCCTAATGTATGAGCATCCAGCAACTCTTGTCATCATCATTTATCTAAGGGTTTTAGAGGTTTAATGTTGTGGTGGGTTTTTTTTGGTTTTTTGTTTGTTTTTACACCAATCAAAATAATGTATTGTGAGAGCTCTTTACAATATAATGAGCTTAGAGCAATGGACTTTGTTGCTTGCCTGTATTACATTCTGTTAGAACTTGGCAGCAGTTACAACTGAGGCTTTATTTAACACATCCGCCTTTCTAGTGGAGTTAATTTTAAAGGGTTTCTTATTAGTATTGGATGCTTTGTCAGTCAGTGACAGAGTATGCTGCAGAGTTGCAGTGGCTGCTTCTCATAGCCTGTCCGTTGCGACATAATGTGGTTTTTAAAGTTCGTTTGGCTTTTGTTTTAACAGGGTTTGAAATTTAGATGCTTTTCTTAGATAATATAGATGCTGCACTTTTCGATTCTCTTACATTTTCAAGTATGCTTGTATGGATTTGGGAGGCAAAATTTTTCAGCTTAATTTGGATGTGCTGAACCTCAATTATCTTTCAGTATTAGAAATCCATGGAATGCAGTATTTAGAGTAATTAAGTGAAAACTCAAGTGGAAATTTCCTCCTTGTCCTACGTGTTTGTTGTTGATGATTGGAAAAGGTTTGACAGTTACCAGAATGTAATTTGAAGTCAGGTGCTTGTTGTCACTTTACACGGGTATTTTTATGACAGGGTGTAAACCTGTAAGTCGGTTCTCGCCTACCCCTGATCACAGAATCACAGAGTGTTAAGGGTTGGCAGGGACCTCTAGAGATCATCTGGTCCAACCCCCCTGCCAGAGCAGGTCCACCTACAGCAGTTGCACAGGATGGTGTCCAGGTGGGTTTTGAATGTCTCCAGAGTTGGAGACTCCACCACCTCCCTGGGTGGCCTGTTCTAGCGCTCTGCCACCCTCAAAATAAAAAAGTTGCTCCTCATGTTGAGATGGAACTTCCTAAATTCGAGTTTGTACCCATTGCCCCTTGTCCTGTCACTGGGCACCGCTGAAAAAAGACTGGCCCCCTCCTCCTGGCACCCTCCTTTTAAATATTTGTAGACATTTATGAGATCCCTCGTCAGTCGTCTTTTCTCCAGACTAAAGAGACATGACTCCCTCAGCCTTTCCTCATAAGAAAGATGCTCCAGCCCCCTAATCATCTTTGTGGCCCTTTGCAGCACCCTCTCCAGCAGTTCCCCATCTTTCTTAAACTGGGGAGCCCCGAACTGGACACAGGACTCGAGTTGTGGTCTCACCAGGACAGAGTAGAGGGGGACGATGACCTCCTCCACCTGCTGGCCACACTCAATGGCCTGATTTAAGCCCTGATCTACTGGGAAAAGTCACCTAGCAAAAAACCAGGAGGCAGCTTAATTTCAAAGTTTTAATTAACTTTGTGAACTTGGCAAAACCAGAAGTGTTTGAAAATTCCAGGACGTTTAAGATGTTTTGCTACAAATTATTTATCTGTGTCGAGCATAGGCTTGTATTTTGCAACGCAGCCTGGCAAAACTCTTTACGTACAATCTGTGTGTATAGCTCCCAGCTTCTGGTTGTATGATACCAGGCATTAAAACACCGTCTTTTAGTCATGCTACATGTGGAATGCTAGTGTTCTACAGTAGCTGCTTGGGCAAAGGTTTTGGTCGTTCATTCGGAATATTTGTAGTCTTCTGGCTGACCTTTTAAATCGCTTTGGGAAGCATTGTGAAATGCTGGTATTGTGTGGGATGCCCGATGTAGCGGGGAGGCACTTCCTGTGCGAGGGGAAGGATGTGTTGTCTTTGGGGTTTGTAGAGCTGTCGCAAGAGCTCTGTAAAAAGCGCCTGCACTTACATAACTTGAAAAGTTAGACTGCGGGCTAGACGGGGGCGAGCAGCAGCTCTGTAACCTGTGGTTTTCTGAGCCAGATCTCGATTTTGATCTGTCCTGACTTCTTGAGCTGGATTCATTTTATGTCATTGTGCTTTGACAAGCGTCAGTGTGGCTTCAGGTGTGCACAGGAATGGTTTATGGTAGCACCTTGGCCCTGGCAACACAAATAAAACTTCACATGAGGATCGTGTGTCTCCCCATACAAGAAGGAAGATGTATGTTTGTTTGTTGCTTTGTTTCTGCATATTAGCATGGCTTTATTTCATGCTTTACTTCCATGTTGGTTTGATAGTATAAAACTCACACAACTGCAGAAACTTTTAAAACTTACATGAGGACAATATGAATACGGTCCTGTAAAACTATTTTTAAAAGTGCAATTCCAAGTGCAGATTTTTCTGTTTCTTTGGTCAGGATGCGTTTCTTTCCAATAGTCTCTCTAATAATTGGGACTGGCAGCCTTTTCTTAAATCTGACCTCATTGAGAGACTGATCGTGCTGCGGGTGATTGTTTTTACTTGTTTGAATAGCTGCTTGTGGATAAAAACTTGCTGGATGACACCTTGGCCTTGAATACTTCAACTGCATTTCTCTAATACAGCATATATAAGCGATGGCTCACAAATACAGCCTGGGGTGAATGGTGTTCCTCGGGTGGGAAGGTGGCATGTGGTAAAACCAGCACATTTCATTTAGGAACAACTGTCAGTCTCAGCTGAAGGCAGTGCTGAGGCAGGATGTGGAAACTGATCCTTTTGCTCTTTAAAGTGGTCCTGTTGGTGACTAGATCTCTTTTGAGATTCTGTTGTGAACCAGCATTTTCTTCCTGTTTAAAACAAACAAACAAACAAAAAACAAACAACACCCCCCCCCAAATCAACAAAACCCCACAGCCCTTCATTGTCTTAAAATCATTCATCCTATCTGATTGCAAGTTTTAAAATTGAATTACCTCCTAGTACTCCAGAGTGAGGACACAGTCTTTTGTTTGTATGATTCCTTGTGGTGAATTACATTGAAATGAGTAGAATAGCTGAATTATTGGTCCTAATCTTCCACAACCCTCAAATTCCATAAATGTACACAATCGTAGAGGTTAATGAATGCCATAAATTATTTTTTAAAAGCTTAGGTATTAGAAAATTATTAATTTAAATTTGCATTGAGGAAGGGAATTTAAACTATTTAAGAAGAGTTTTAGTTGGTGGTTATACCATTTGAGAAGCATAGAAACAGTGTTTAACTAAGCGGAAATAGTCTCTGAATTTTGTTAGTGTTTGCTTTCTAAAGCTTACCATGTTAATGCTTATGTAGTACCTAGTGCATCCAGGTCTTTTGGCCAGGGTCTTGGATGCTCTATTAGTGCAAATAAGAACGAAGGTTTATTCAGTGCACATCCTTTGACCATTTTTATTATATCATTAACCTGCCCTCCCCCAGGTCCTCATTTTACAGTATCACCATGGAAAAATTGCTAGCAAATTGACCTTTATATAGCAAAAATAGAAGCTGTCCTGTCTGGATTTGAATTTAACTCAGTTGATTCATTCAGTCATTTGTGGCCACACAGGAAGCCCCATTCATAGGATCACAAAGCCTAATAGCTGTTTGTACAGTGAGATTGATCTGATTACTCTTCTCTGTCTTGTGCTATTTACAGTCTGCTGACAGTTCACAGAAAGGGAAGAGAATGGCTGCAAAGGAGAAGTTGGAGGCAGTATTAAATGTGGCCCTAAGGGTCCCAAGCATCATGCTGTTGGATGTCTTGTACAGATGGGATGTCAGCTCGTTCTTCCAGCAGATCCAAAGAAGTAGCCTGCACAACAACCCTCTCTTCCAGTACAAGTACTTGGCCCTTAATATGCATTATGTGGGTAAGTGTACATGTATTCAAGAGAAAACACTACTGTAGTAAATACCATTTTGCTGACTAGAAGAATTCTAATAATTTGGTAATAGCATGATAACATATTGATTACAACAAATAGTATGATAATATATTCATTAACATTCTGCTTAAGGGATTGTTTATGTTGGCAATAAAGAAATACTGTCTAGGGTCTTCTGCTGAAGTTTGTTATATAGCCTTGATATGTAAATAGAGTAAACTTGGTGTCTGGAAACACGATTGATGCCCTGAAAGAATCGCACAGTGACTTTGGCCGGTGTCTGGCTGATGAGAAAGTTGTTGTGAAATGCTGTGCAAGCAAGAAGTGTTGTGATTTGTATCATTGGCGTTAATCAAGAGGCTAGGGAAAAGGTTGTCTCGTTTGGACTGTGGCCACGGTATCCAGAGGGTTACCTTTCACTGCTGCACGGATTTGGCTCATCAGTTTATAACTTTATGAACCATGTGTATGCTGTGAGTGGATTAGAGCAGGTGACAAGTCCTTGTGTTGTG
The DNA here is from genome assembly GCA_013398295.1 of Chionis minor. Lineage (NCBI taxonomy): Eukaryota > Metazoa > Chordata > Aves > Charadriiformes > Chionidae > Chionis > Chionis minor. The sequence goes on along the minus strand of VZSF01005265.1, from coordinate 54,839 downwards.
GATAAATAGACAAAATTACTCAGGGAGCTGAGCTTGGAACCTTGGCTTGCAAGTCTAGCTCTGGAATGCTAGATGTCTCTTTTTAGGAGATGAAAGGATTGATATTCTGGGACCTGCTCTCCAGGTGGGTATGTGATTCATCTAGTGACTGCACATGGTGTTAATTAGGGATTGGATCCAGGCTGTTGAGGTTGGTAGCTAAAGATCTGCGTGAGTACTGCCTGGCTTGGGGAGAGAGATGGCTAGCGTATAATTTTCCCACTCTGCAGTGTTTCTTCCTCATAGATGGCTTTGGAGGATAAAGATGTACTGCAGTCAGCTAAAGGAAACACCCTTTAGTTAAGTAGTTAGAGGACTCTGGTGTGTGTTTTTGGGGTTGTTTTTTTTTTTTTTTTTGAAGTAGCACGGCCAGGTTTTTAATCCTGACTGCAAAAGTGTTGGCATGTGACTCTCCTTTTTTAATCTATTAAGTGGCTATTGTCTGGAAATCATTTACTGCTATTGAAAACACATGTGGCTTGCTTTGTTAAGGCTCTACTATATTCATGCTGGGATAGCAGTGTACTTCTAGTGCAAAAAGCTGGTGTTACAGTTCTATGCCCTTTTCACATGTTTGTGGGAGAGAGTACTTGTTTGTTGCTGGTGAATGTGTCGCAGGACTGTGGTGGCTGGCTCTCTCATGCACTTGTATGCACACAGGTATCTTTTAGGAATTGGTTTATCAGATCAGTTTCTACTACAGAACTAACAGCTGGGCAGTTGGCTGTCAAGATGTCAGTGGGTAACTTCCAGCTGCGACATAGCCCCTCTTTATAACTCATTTGATAACCTTGTCCTCGCGTAAGTATGTTGAGATACACCAATAAAAAGTGCTACAGAGAGGGTACTGTTACCGAAGTATTTCTTACCTGGATGCTATTTTAGTGCTAAGCCAGTGGATTCTGACTTTGTGCTCCTCATACAAGTGGGGCTTTTGTGCTGCTGCACAATCACCCAGCAGTTAATACTTTTTGCTTTTACAGTATTGAGTGTCTGTACTTTTACTGCTCCAGCTGGCAGTTGCTGATCAAGAAGGGCTTCTAAATCATCAAACAAGTTGCTTGTTTTAAAAGATTTTCAGTGACAAAACTTTGCTAGTACTTTTCAAATAAAGTTGATTTGTTTCAGTTCCTTGGTTCTTGAGTTTCTTTAAGCTGTGTCAGTGTGAGGCTGGGCTAAATCAATTTGCATGCCTACACAAGATTTTATATAGATTTAATTGCATCAGTTTACAGTATAACCTTAATTAAAATGATGTATCAAAATATATAAATTGTAAGGAAAACAAAGTACTTTTCCACCAGTTTGGGAAATTAAGCTTCTTTGAAGATATGTTGGGGGAAATTAACTGCCAGTGTGTAATTTAAATAATAACTTACCCTGGATATGTTTCAACATGCTAATCTGTTTTATTTAGGAAAAAAAAAAAACAAACACCTCTGTTCACATTTACAGTTAGGAAACACAGCAGCAGCAAATGCTGTGGCAGCTTTGCAGTATCAAACAATCGCTGAATTTTTTACATAGACGGTGTCACATACCACATCACAGAAGTGCTTCTAGCAGCTTAGGACATTGGGTGCATCTATCTCTGGCAGATGTTCAAGGAATGATTTGATTAGAGCCATAAAAATCAATAAACTCTACCAATCTTGATATAGTGAACCTTTTCCCAGAACTAAGGATCCAAAGTTGGAAACTTGCTTAGAACTGGGGGTTACCAGGAATCTCTTTTCTGTTTAAATGCACTCATTTTCTTCTGTCCGTTTGACAAAGTTTAAAGAGCCAGTTGTTTTTGATCAAGTGAAGTGGTGTATGTTACAGTGTGATTCACATTCCAGTTAGCAGTACTGGGAATATAATGAAAGCTTCTAGGACGCAGTTTGTACTTTGATACAGCTTTTCCCTTTCATATCTCTTCATGAAACAGCCCTTATCTGCTTTAGTGAAGGAAAATACTCAATCCTGATAACCACTCAGCCACAAGTTCAATTGCGTGAAATTTAACTAAATTTGTATCAAGCCATGCAAACAGAAGAGATGAATTTCTGGTTAGAATTGGTGAATGTAAACAGATTAATTTCATAGAGGAAAAAATGCAAAGTGGTTTTGTTTATGAACTTTATCCGTTTAATGGCACTGTGGTTACTGTTTCGGCAGGAGTAGAGGATGGCCTGCAGTAGCCTTGAATGTGCACTTTAGCTCTTGTGTATAAAGTTTGTGCTATGTTGTTTTATTTCATAATACTGTTTTATTGCATATGAATTGTCTTCTAGAATCACCGTTAAAACGTTTTTTTCACTTCTGAAAACTTACCTAGGTTTTTCAAGTGTGCTTAAAAAGGCAGACATCAAACTGAGTTAAGCAATGATTCAGGAATGTCTCAGGCTGAAAAAATATTTTTCTGGGTGTACAAAAATTCATACTTGATGGTGACAAGATCACCTCAAGCTTAAGACTTGATTGATCACAGCCAGTATCTTTCTGGAAGTACTTTTGGTACATCTTACAGGACATTTATGAGGTAATTTATTGAAAACTTAATTTAAAATTACTAGAAATGCTTGGTATTGCAAGGAGTTGACCTGAGTACTTGATTTTTATTTTTTTTTAGTTTGATGTATCTACTGGATATTTGTAAAAACAGACAAGAATCAGATAAATCGGGGTTGCAAACTGAATTCAACTGCACGTACTAATATTCAATGAGAAATTCTATTAAAAATAGTAAAAATTCTTTTGTCCTCTGTGAGGACATAGTGAGTCATATGGAAGGTTTGGTTTTATAATCTGGCTCTTTCATGCCATCTTTTTAAACACAATAAAATACATATATATGCTTTTTTTTTCTTTTACGAGTATTGAAAAATCCTGAATGATAAGCCTGATTTGCAAACGTGACCTGTGAATTGAAAGTGCATTCTGTAGTTCTTCTTGGAGTGTTTAAGAGTATCTTGGCAATAAACAGTACTGTTCCAGGACTCTTTCCCAAATACTCCAAGTCATCTATTTATTTTTTCTTTGGTTTTGATAACCCACCCATCCAGTCTGGCTGAAGAGTAGCGGGTGATAAATTTGAGTGCAGTGTGCTGTATTGCCAGATAAAATTCTGACAGCTGATACGCTGTCTGTTAACAGGTATAAGGATCTGGGGGGAAAGAAGGTTGGAAAGCAAACCATCTCTTTTGTCCACAGCTGTTACAGGTGTAATGTGATTTCATTAAGATTTCATTAAAATTGTTTTGTATAAATTTAAAGTAGCCTCTCCTTCAGGAAAGGTCTGTGCTAGCTAAAATGGCTTTCTATCTCAAACGTCGATGTAGGGCAGACTAGCACACTCTGCTACTGCTGGGCTTCAGTGTTTTCTTTTGCACTGCAGAGCAGCACTGAGAAGACAGTCACTTCTTTTTTATTCTTTTGATGAAGAAGGTGGAAACAGCTGAAACCACGTAATTTCCTCTTATGAAGGGCAAAGCAATGCTATTCGTGCTAACTGGTAAATACTCTGAGCTGGATAGGAAGAAGAGAGTCATGAGCTTAACCTGTAATCATAGTCAAACTTGGAATTTAAGTCACTGTCACGTTAGAGGCACAGAATTGCACTAAATACGTAGTGTTTTCTTACCTAAGAATAAAAATAAGAACAGTTATATATCTTAAACTGTATTCTTTTTTGTTACCAAAAAAAATTCTTGGGAAAAACATAAGGAAACTGTTTAAGTTCTTTGAATAGGTGAAAGGTGTGTCATCTTTCACAACCCTGTTTGTAATCTCACTTTTCTTGAACTGTGCAGTTATTACCTTAGTCACTTGGTCACATCACTTGCAAGGTGTGAAGAACTTGTTATGAATGTTGCCTTTAAAAAGGAGGCTTGAGGGAGGAGAAACCTTCTGAACTTACTGCCATCCCGTGTTTGCTCATTACAGTCCACTTTAGTTTGCTCACTTTTCTTTAAGCTTTTGTGCATTAATTAGATGATCTTTTATTTGGATTGCTTTTTTTGTGGTGGTTTTTTCCTTAAGAGGAAATATATAGTACTCTGATAAGAGTAAAAAGTGCCATGTGAAGCTTCAATGTGAGAAGAAAGCAGCAGTCTGTTCATTCCAGAAACAAATTTCCCGAAATTGTGAGAAAAGAGTGCATGACTAAATGTGTAAATGCACTTAATGCATACAAAGACCAAGTGCTGTGCAGATTCTCTGGGTTTACTGTCCCATGTCTTCTGTCTCCCTCCTGCCAGCAGCCTTTAGATAAATGGGTAGTAGAACTATTTTCTGAGTATCCCTATTTTAAACTGTAGCTATTTTTAACAGAACACAATTTTATGACGTGGACTTGGTCTTTATTTCTTAAAAAAAACTGTTTACTGTGTCTTCGTATTCACATCTTGGACCAAATGCAGTGTACGCTGCAGTTGGTAGACACAGAAGACAGTAGAGTATTCCATGCTTAAAATATAGCGTACATTTTTTCTCTTTCCAACTCTAGAGACTGCCAATTCTTATACCGCTTCCTTAGTGTCATAGGCTTTTACTAAGGAGCTTTTTCAGCATATAGATACTTTCAGGTAACTTCTATGTTTAAAGCTGGTATCTCTTTTTGGCAACCTGAATAAATTTTTATTTTAAAAAAAAAAAAGCTGATAGCAGCTGGCTCAAAAGGGGACACTTAAACTTTTGACTCGAGTATGGGTCTCATGACAGCATAGCAATTTGTGTCCATAATTTAGAATACATCGTGACTGTTTATATTTTTATGATTCCACTTCAGTGTTCTTTTCCAGTACTCTTCAGGTTCTCCATGACTGTAATTAGTCCCAGAAGTCTGATCGTTAGGTATGCTGTATTGTAGAAGGAGCCTCTGAATCATATGGCAAAACTAGAACCAAAAGTCCCATTTTATTTTTTCAGACAATACTGCGAATCTCTGTAAGGAACTCAGTTCTTGGATTATTTATACTTAGAGCGCCCAATCTATTACACATATAAAAATTTAAGAAACAGCTGTTTAAACTGGTGGCAGTACCCCAGTAACGAAGAAATTGTTTTGTTGGCATTATTTTCACTGAGATGTGCAGGTGTTGGTAACAGGATTTTTGATCTCTGTTTATAATTGTGTGATGCCATGACTGGGTAAATACTTATTTCCTTGTGTGCAAGTACAAACTAATTTTGCAACATACTTTCTGAAGGACAAAATATTTACTGTATTAGCTCAAAGTACAAAACTTCTTGCAGTGAGTAACATTTGGACAGCTCTGGCTGAGTGGGAGAGTGAGGGAGAGGTGTGCCTTGGTGTTGCCGTGCAAAAACATCACTCCCCAAAAATGCAACCTGTCTTAAAGCCTGCTATGCTTATGCTGCCTTGAACAGGTATTAGTTAGCAGTGGTGAGACAGGCTGTAGATGAAAGCTACCATTACCAGTACTGATGCCCCCCTGGCTGCTTGAGACTGATGGGGATTTTGGCATGAAGTGCTCTCTGAATGGCTTGGCTTCTAGGTTGACTTCAGCGGAGTGAATTTAGCACGAGCCATTTGGTGGAGCTACCTCTGATGCAGGAGAGGTCATTCTGTGTGGTGGTGGGGGTTCTGTATGACACTGCCTTTTGTAACAGCGCGGGTGAAGAACTAGTCTGGCTCTCAGAAGGCCAGCATAGCTGTCCCGGTCAAATCAGAAGACCTCAATTGGCTGAATTATCCTTCAAAAGATGCTTAATACACATTGAGGACGTACTGGATGTACTTTGTGCCTTTCTTTTCATGTGACACAAAAACAAGTGGCTGTTAGTGTTCCTTACAGGCTCGAGCCAGCCTCTAGTGAAGAGGCCACAGAATCCTCCTGGTAACTCCTACATCATGCCTTGAACTACTGTGAGCTCTAAAGTGTATCTTCTGAAAATCATCCACTTTTGAGATAGATGCTTTAGGTGTAGACACTTTATTAAATCTCTGTGTAAACTGATGTGTAACCAGTCTGGTTAAAAATATCTATCTGGATAAAAATATCTATCTATCTATCTATCACCAGTCTGGTGACTAGTTATCCTGAGAAATAGACACACTGAAAATAAAGGTGCCAATTCTTTTTGCACTACTTCTGCCATATCAAATACAGTCTTTCCAAAGCCTGTCCTGTGCTATTGGTACTTGCATGTTGTGGCCAGATAGTATTCTGAATAAACCAGAATGAGGACAGTCAAGCGTTGGGCTGAAATGAAATTACCAACTCAGTAGTGCACTGATCCTACGCTGTGTCAGGAGAGGTGAGAGTTTTGATGATATTCTGCGGCTCGCAAGTTGCTGCTTCACAACAAACTGCTTTGCAAGCCATTGCAGGGTGAGCCCTTTACCCTTGGATGATATGGATGAGTGGGAAGTTAGAGCCCACCCACCCCCACCCCCAATTTCCTGGTAGAATTGAAGCAATTGTACTATTACTTTCTGGCACTCAAAGATTAGAATTCCTCACTTTGTAGAATCTAGCATAAACAGCTGCTTTTCTTTTGGGGGTAGGATTTCCTTGGCAAGCCTCTGCAGAAGCAATATCCAAGAGGTGGTGTGGTTTTGTTGAGAAATGTTCTGAACTCTTCTTCAAGCGCAAAGTTGTCATTTTTAGACTAAATCTGCAGGAAACTTTGAGTAATAATGTGAAGTGGACACGAGGGATCTGTAATCATGCAAATGAGCGCTAAAATGTTTCATAAGGAGGTTGGGTTGCAACTTTGATCATGCTCCATTGTGTGCAGCGTGTCAATAAAACTCAGACACCTGAGTCGGCAAAGAGGTAATACGGGGTGAGAGAAACTGGGAAGCACCTTGGTGGTTCAGAAATAGATTGCTGAAAGGCAATCTGTGAGCTGCTGCTCGCTGTAACAATGAGCACCGCGCTGTGAGAGGTTTTCATCTAGCTGAATCCAACAAGTTGTAAATGAGGTCATGAGCTAGTTAATACATGTATTCTTGTCTAGCAGTGTTCAACTTTGCTTGTCTGCTTGTTATTGTGTTCACGGTTTGGTTTTCATCGGTGGGGCCTAAATCTGTACTGTCTTGCAGGAGAGGCAGTAGAAGTTCTCTGCATCCTTGTGCTCCCAAATAGGTACTGAGCAGGGGGTCTGCGTACTTGTAAGGATGGCAGAATGGGTCTTCTGTAGTGCTCCTTAGAGCTGGAAGCCTAAAGGTGCAAGTCTGTTTCTTGGTGGCCTAGCACTAGGGGCATACTACTGTATTCAGGAAAGAGTTTATTCTCTCTTGGCTTTGTCGTTATTTTTTAAATATGCGTTAGAACGGTTTCTTTACTGGGGCAGGAACTGGGCTTCACTGAGCCTGCTGCTTAAACAGAAATGTACTTAGTTAACAGGGACGATACACCACGTCTCAAAAGTGAGAATAGTATCTGTGGCCTAAATCAAGGGAGGAGAGTGCTCATTGCAAATGTAGAACTTGGAAAGCTTTGGATGAAGTGAGCGTTAGTTACTCTTAACCCATGTCTAAAGGTTACCCAGCAAGATGACTGTTTCTCAAGCTGTAAAAAATCCCTGTGCGTGGAGAATCTCTCCGAAGGGATATATGTTCTCAGCATCATGTTTTCTTCTGACAGAGGAGGTGCAAATGCAAACAAAATGTAATAATTTAGATGAGAAAACTGCTGTGAGAAATTTCATTTCCTGGCTATTAGTTTTGAAGTAGAATCTCATTTATGGCAAACACTAATTACATCATTTGTCCGGGTGAGAACAAAGGGAATAGAATATTACTGCTACAATGTCTGGATTTGAGCTTGTCTTCCTTTTCTTCTGCAATGAGACAGCTTGGTAATGAATTATTTGCCTTTTTTGGTGGAGGCATTGTCGATAAAAATGAGGTTGGTACCACTCTGGGAATAGAGCCTCTGCAGCAAAAATGCAAATATGGCAGTATGAAGTGTGTCGAAATCTCTCTCTTATCAAGTCACAAGAGGAAATTGTAAATAAGAGTGAAAGCGAACTACTTTAAATGTCCCTCACTCTCCCCCTCTTCAACATCTAACAGTTAGAGCAAACAGCTGCTTCAAAGTGAACATTTAAATTCCAGCCCAAACTCCTAAGTGGCGGAGTTCATTGCTTAAGCTTCTGCAGTAACCTTGGCTGTCTCGTGCCACTTCCCTGTGCAGTGCTCTAAGGATCTGTGCTGTTTGGAAGCCCTGTGTTTAAAAGGCACATATGTGATAGTAGTCTTCTCATTGTTTGACTTGTATTTAGACAATTTTTTTTCACTCCTTCAATGTATCCTGCTATATTTTAACTAAAGTTAGGATCATGCAGAGAAGAATGAACTTCAGTCACTTCTAAAATACTCCTGTGCTCCTGTGTAATGTGGCTGTGTTGGAGTGCAGCGACTGCCCTCTAAAATGTCTTCCTTTTACAGAAACTGTCCTAGCACCGCTCAAGTACATCATCATGTGGCCAAGGAACAGACTTTCATGTGATAGAATAAGGTAAAGAAGATCATAGAATCGTAGAATCATAGAATGGTTAGAGTTGGAAGGGACCTTAAAGATCATCAAGTTCCAACCCCCCTGCCATGAGCAGGGACACCTCTGACTACAGCAGGTTGCTCAAAGCCCCATCCAGCCTGGCCTTAAACACTTCCAGGGATGGGGCCTCCACAACTTCCCTGGGTAACCTGTTCCAGTGCCTCACCACCCTCACAGGAAAGAACTTCTTCCTAATATCTAATCTAAATCTCCCCTCTTCCAATTTAAAACCATTACCCCTTGTCCTATCACTAGACTTCCTGACAAAGCGTCCCTTTCCAGCTCTCCTGTAGGCTCCCTTCAGATACTGAAAGGCTGCTATCAGGTCTCCCCGGAGCCTTCTCTTCTCCACACTGAACAGCCCCAGCTCTCTCAGCCTGTCCTCATAGGAGAGGTGCTCCATCCCTCTAATCATCTTAGTGGCCCTTCGCTGGACCTGTTCCAACAGTTCGACGTCCTTTCTGTGTTGAGGACTCCAGAGCTGGACGCAGTACTCCAGGTGGGGTCTCACAAGCGCAGAGTAGAGGGGGAGAATCACCTCCCGTGCCCTGCTGGCCACGCTTCTTTTGATGCAACCCAGGATACGGTTGGCTTTCTGGGCTGCCAGCGCGCACTGCCGGCTCATGTTGAGCTTCTCATCCATGAGCACTCCCAAGTTCTTCTCCTCAGGGCTGCTCTCCAGCCATTCTCTGCCCAGCCTGTATTTATGCCTGGGATTGCCACGTCCCAGGTGTAGGACTCTGCACTTGGCTTGGTTGAACTTCATGCCATTTGCATTAGCCCACCTCTCAAGCCTGTCCAGGTCCCTCTGGATGGCATCCCTTAAGATGGCAGAACTTAAATGCAGATACAGTAAACAGGTATTCTTAGACTATTTATAGAGTAATAGAGGAATAAAAGACTGCATAATAAACTCCATTTAGTTCTCCACCTGAAGGTGAGTCATGGGCTACAGTGAGAAGGAAGGGTTTAGAGCAATTCGACTCCAAGTGCTGGAATGACACATGGTGGTGCCATGTAGGTTGTTCGGCAGGGAGAATTGTCTCTAACTAAGCAATCAAGAGAAGGTGGCGAATACAGCAGGGCTGAAGTGTTAAGAATGTCTGCAGATGGTGTGAGAACTGCTGGAGCTGGCTCATGATGCTGTGGTGTGGTGCAAATTAGGAAAATGTCTTGATGGAGATTGTGCTGAGGAGTTCCTGCTCTTGTCTTTTGTGTTTTTAGTAGAAGGAAGGTGGTGAACAGAGAAGATGCATTCCATGAAATACATGTGTTTGCTAATAAGACTGACGATATAGAACATCTGCTGTGTTGTATTAACTAAAACCATGTTATTCTTTATAAAACAGTTGCTAGAAAGACACTGTTGTAGTGCTGAGTTTCAGACCCCTTTTAAAAAGCTCAAAATAAAAATCATAGAGTTGTTTGGGTTGGAAGGTACCTTTAAAGGTCAGCTAGTCCAACACCCCTGCAATGAGCAGGGACGTCTTCAACTAGATTGGGCTGCTCAGATCCCTGTCCAGCCTGACCTTGAACGTTTCCAGGGATGGGACATCTACAGCCTCTCTGGGCATCCTGTGCCAGTGTCTCGCCATCCTCATCGTAAAAAATGCCTTCCTTATGGCTAGTCTGAATCTACCCTCTTCTAGTTTAAAACCATTACCCTCTGTGCTGGCTGATGCCAGCCCTATTAAAAAGTCTGTCCCCATCTTTCTTATAAACCCATCTTTCTTATAAACCCCTCTTTTAGTACTAAAAAGCTGCAGTAAGGTCTCTGGAACCTTCTCTTCTCCAGGCTAAAGAACCCCAACTCTCTCAGCCTTTCCTCATACGAGAGGTACTCCATCCCTCTGATCGTTTTTGTAAGTGATCAAATGGATGCTGTACAGAAACCAGGGATGGTGGCTTGTATGTTACTTCATTTTACTCAAGGAAACTATCAATTATTTCAGATTTTGAAAAGGTACATCCTCAGATAAGTGTGAAACGTGTCTGCTTTATGAAAGTACTGGGAAAAAAAAGATCTTAAATGTTAAATATGTAAATTGTTTATTTATATTTTTACAAAGATAAGTAAATAGGCTTTGTCTGTGTATCACTCCTGTCAGGTATCGTGTCTGAGTTGGTCTTTGCTTGGGGTACTGTGGGTGTGATGCCTTTTCTAGGAGAATGTTGTGGGTTACCTTCTGTTACCTTGTTGAAGACCTAGCTACTGGTAGAATTTTATAGAGGTGGCTTATTGAAGGTGGCAGATATTAAGAAGCCTTAAAATACTTCTGCATAAATGCTGACTGACTCTGAAATTGTGTCTTCTTCAAATATTGGAACATACTGTGTTCTCAAGCTGTTTTTATAGTAGCTGATTGTCCCACTACTTAGGACTACTTAATCTAGGCTTAAAAATACTTAAGAAAATAATGTAAAAAGCTTAAAGTGTAAATTAACTCAGTTAAAAAGGCTGTGCCCAGTGTTGCTGAGGAGATGGATGAAACTTTAAATGTAATGTGACTAGTATAGCTGTAAGTGTCAGGATAAGTTCTTCTATGGTGTTTTGGTTTTAGCTGCAGGGAAGTTGTTAGCTGTTGCTGGGTTTTTTCCTAAATGTATTTCGGTGCCAGGCACTTAAGTTGACCTTCAGAAAAAGCATGAGTGCGCTGCATTGTGATGGAGAGCTCGGAAATAAAGTTAGCGAGGGCACTGTACACTGGGGTTTTGACCTGCAGAGTCTGGGAAGGAGAAGAGGATGGGCATCTACCGCACCACCCAGTTGTGAAGTGGACTTCAAAGTACTGCCTTATCTAAGTGTCCTGATGAGAGCAGGTATGAAAAAAAGCACCAGTGTTCTGCTTGTTGGAGAGGCTGCTGAGCAGCCGAGCTATGTTCTTGAAGAGTAGAGCTGTATCTGCACTGGGTCTTCTTCCAGCGTCTTACTAAATGCTAACAAGAAGTGAAGGAACTGCCGGTGAAAATGCCCACAAATCCTGGGCTGTGCTGAGTCTGTGCATTGATTTATGCCACACTGATAGCTTGAGTGTGCTTTAATACTGCTGGTACGGAGAACAGCCTGTGTGTCCCCGTCTCAGAACACGAGCATGCAAAGTGTCTTTAAACTGTGAAGATAGAGGGGAAGAATTAAAATCTGTAATGCTAATCAGCATGGAAAGGTGTTCTATGTGTCCTTTGCTTGAAGCAAAAGAGTTTTTACATCAAGTGACTGAGTTTATTAGATGGATAGGCTTTTTTCCCTGCAACAAGGAAACTTGCTTTCACCTGGAAGAAGAGGGAGATGTAGGCCTGTTTTCCTTTTGTTACATAGGTTATGTTAATTAAGTCTTGTTGAAATGCTGTGGATCGAGTCACTTCTTGACATCTAGATGTAATCTTACAGAAGCTGGTCGACCTATTTCTGTTTGGGGGAGGGGAGGAAAATGTGGCAGTTTTTCTGTGTGTTTTGTGTTTTGATGAGAGGAAAATATTAAGTACATGCATTTTAAAGACAAAGGTGTTTAAAGAGATCTGAATAATTTGAGAGTTAATTCATATTAATAAATTTGGGATTGGATAGTCTTTTTTTTTTTTTTTAAATTTCAACATCTGTTTTTTGTTACAGGTTACATCTTAAGTGTTGTGCTCCTAACTTTACCAAGGCAACACCTAGTTCAGCTTTACCTGTACTTCTTGACTGCACTGCTGCTTTATGCTGGGCACCAAATTTCCAGGTAAGAATAAATGGATTAATTTTGTTAGCTTGGTTTGGGAACTAGAAAAATGACTGATATTTTGTCACTACCTGGTGTAAACAGGATAGGTCTGGTTTTGTGGAGGCCTTTTTTCTGTGCCAGACACCTGAATGTATGTTGCTGTTCTTTCTTTAAAATGTTTACAGAATTAAATACGCAGTCAGGTGGCTCTGGTATACTTTCATTGACTTAAAGGGAATTTTGAGCTACATTTCTGCAGAGTGTGATGTCCATTAATCTGACGAGAGAAAATGCTTACCATGAGATAAATGTGGCTTCTGATGTAGTAATCTGAGTTACTCAATGGCTTGGCTAGCGTGCATTCTGCAAAGCAGACAGGACATTACTTTTAGTTTCCTGGCACCCATGATGAGAGAGAAAATAGACATATGGAAGACGGTAAAAGTAAAGTAATAATGGAATTTATTCTTAAATTCATCTTTGTTTATGTAATATATTTTGCAATGAAAACAAAAGGGCATTTTGGATGTAAAATGCAGAATGAGAGGTTGAAGAATTCTTGAGTTGGACAAGGCAGAGTCGATCATCTGCATTTGTTTGGCTCCAGCTAAATCTGTTGAAAGGCAATGTAAACTGTCATACCTACAAGAAGTTTAATTGGAACCAAACATGATGGAACCATCATGTTAATGGCTTTACATGGGAAGTTTTGAAAACATGGACTCGAGCCTGATTTATTTTCGTGTCTGCTGATGGGAAGCATTTTAAAATGTGCCTTTGATTGATTTAAGTGAAGTAATTGGTTTGTTATTTCTGCATAAAAATTGTTATTCTAAAGCATTTGCTGGAATATCTCTCACTTGGTACGCTGCAGTTCAGGGGAGTGTTAATGAAGGTTTTGTGATGACTTGACATGTCGCTGTTGTGGCTGTCAGAGTTGCAGTTAATGATTTCCTGAATGGATGAGGGTGCAAGAGAGGAATTACGGCCTCTTACTGCCTAGGTAGGAAGGAAAGAGGGTTTTTTATTATCCTCGGGGGAGTCTTGAGGTTTTTATAGGTACAGTTTGTGGGTGTTTCTTACAGTGTTGAAGGCTTACTTATTAGAAAATGCAACCTAAACATTATTTAAGAACTTGTATTGAAATAAAAATAAAGCAAATATCCATCAGATAGAGGGCTTTGGTCCAGAACATTTACAGCTAGAGATCTTTATACCATTCTGGATCTTTGAATTTTTTAAAAGAAAGGAAGATAGTATGGATTTTGGTTCATACATTAAGGGATAGTACTACATTTAATTTTAATACCTTTTTTTGTTTGTGTTTCTATGTAATGTGAACTGTGACTTCTGTTGCTTTGTGAGGTTTGAGACTTCACAGGCTTCATTGAAACATGTTAGATAACTATTGCTTGGGCGGTTCGGTGTGTTCATACTAAGCTTTCTCTACTTGATGCTTCTGGAGTGAGTTAATAAAGACTTTAATTAAATCTTGCATCAGCTGGCACAAAAAAAAAAATACTTAATTAAAAGATGTCTTGGATTCAACTAGTCTAGCAGTATTCCCTAGCTATTTTGCAAAGCAGAAGTAGTTACTAACACTTTTGAGTGAGTTTATCCATTCCCTAGATGGGACTGACTTGGTTTGGAAGAAAGCACTGTGCAAGGGGTTCTCAGCAGCAGTCTTTGTATAATGTTTCATACTGAAAATAGTAAAGTGTAACGGACAAATACAGTGTTAGTGGAGCTATTCCCTTTATTGCCAAAGCTGTCTAATTCCAACTGATGTTGCTATTTATCAGACTGATCATAACAAGGCATAGAGTAGCCACATGTGCAAACTGTTACTGAGCGTTTTTTGTTAATAATTCTTCTCTGGAGCTGAAAACTTCCAGGGAACTGCTTGCTGCACTACCAGTTGGGGTGCTATTTAAGATGAAGAGGTCTCATATTGAGGCCAGTTTGGTTAATGCAAATTATAGAACAAGGCCAGAATCAGCTGGTACTTGTGACTGTGCAGTGTCCTGGAAATTCTGAGCTGTTGAAAGACTTCAGCTTTCAGTGTTGGCTTTTTTTTTTCCACCCCAGAAATAGCTTGTGGTTCAGCTTCAAGTCTGGGAATAACAAGATCTGAATTTTATAGTTAAGCTTTGACTTCAGACTTTAGGTCTATGTGACCTTGACAAGTCACCTAACTTCTGAAGTGTTTGTTTCATTATCTGCAAGACTGAGAATTACCTTAATGTGTAAAGATTGATTAGCTAATGTTTGTGAACACTTGGAGAGTCCAAGAAGATGCTACGTTTGTATTACCAGGCAATTTGGGTGGAGATAATATACCATCTGTTTATGGGAAAAGGAGAAGTCAGCTTTAAAAAACAAAATCCTGCTAGTCCCGACAAGGAAAATGGATGCTGGTTTTATTTTATATGTAGCTTAAAACTTGGGAAAATGAATGATGCAGTTATGCAGAAAAGAAAGGATGCAATTAAACACAATGTTAATGCTAAAAAATTGAATCTACATCATTATCTTACTTGATATTTTGCAGTTTTGTTATGATTGTATTCCAGTTGTTGAGCCTCGCAGAGCTTGGAATGAAAATTGGGGGGGAGGTGGCAAGAGACTGAATTGTTTCTTATGGATAATCTTAAAATACACTTAATTTTAAGGCTGTGTGTAGACATTTAAAACCTGTGAGAGTGTGTGTTTGATGTTGACAGCAGAGATTAATCAGCCAAAGTAAATGTCAGCAATATGAGTCAATTAGGTCAGATAACCACTGTGCCTTATGTCAGTCAATTACAAAGCATATTTTTAACAACAGAAGAGCTTTCTGTGCTTCCAGTAACAAAAAATGGTCATGTGTGAAGCACTGTATCTCTGCCTTTTTAGAGCAATGTTAGTCATGGAGAGTGTATATTAACAGTCCAGCAGTTTGATTAAATGAGGCTGGGAACGCATCTGCAGAATGAACAGCAGGCAATCTGATCTAAGCTTTATTCTTATATCCTAATTTTCTAAAGTAATAATGTAGTTCAGTCATTTCATTAACTAGTAAATAATGATTTCAGCATTCTTGTTTTCTTACATTGCTGCAGTAAAGTGAACAATTCTCAAATGTAGAAGCTGCAGCTTAATACAGCTTTAATTGATCAAAATTGAGTGCAGGCACTTGCTCTTCTCTCAGCATCTTGTATGGCACTGCAGCTGTTCGAGGCATCTTCTGCTTGGTGTCTGTGCCAAAAGATCCTTGTGTTTGTACTGGTAATAAGAGAATCATTGCTTTGACTTTCCTTATTCAGACATCATCTACAAATACTGTTTAAAAAATTTAGGAGATCTAAAACATTGCTTCTCCAAGCTGGTAGGCCTAAAACTCAATTAATGAGAGTTACTTAAAGAATTAAGCCAAGTACAGACCTCTCTGCAGATGACTGAATCAGACAACAGCAAGAAATGTAGCTTGAAGGAATCTGGGCCATCTCCAGGCATCTCTTGGTGTCGATGAAGCAACTGTAAGTGCAGCTTTGTTGGTATGTCTTGGCTAAGTTGTGTGAGGTCATCTTGCTACAGTTGGTATCCTGGATGGTTTTGTAACCTATTTCTTTACAGATACAGAAGAAATTTCACATCTTCACTGTTTTTCCTTCCAGTAGTTCAGAAATTGCTGGTGTTTTCACCCTAAATTTGAGGGTGGAACATGATATTGCTAATACAAAAAGCCATCTTCAGCTTATTGCAAGTGCTATTATTTTCTTTTCCTCCCTTTGTAACTCAGATGGATTATCCTGCTTGTGTGGCTAATGCTTTCAGAAAGTGCTTTCTGCAGGTTCATGTTAAATAATAAAAAAATACCAATTTTTGTCCCAAAGATTACATCCATGCAGGTGTTGGAAGGTGGAAAAACCCCTTGTGCTAGCTATACCTCGATAACAAGGGGGAAAGTTCAACCTAGAATCAGTCATCCTAGGTGCCTTTTCAATCCACATGTGTTTTTAATTGTAGGTTACAGTCTAAAGAACCCATTTCAACATACCTCGCATATACTATGACACTTGAAAAGCTGCAGTGAGTAGGCAGGGCTGTCAGCTATGAAGAACAGGCTTTGAAGTGTTTGTTTTAGTACTTTGAGATTTATGTCTTGAATTCCAGAGATTTTTTTCAAATGAAAATGTGAATACCTTGTCTTGGGGTAGCAAGCTAATACTAGAAGAAGGGTGTATTGCCACACTTCTGGGGAGAAGTGAATGCTTCCAGGAGCAGTGATTTGGATATTTTTCTGCACTGAAATAAAAAGAGCAATTCTTACATTGGTTGTGGTTTCTGGTACTGTTTGCCTTGCTTTGACTGTGTCTGTTCCCAGCAAGCATGGCTTGCCTCACTGGTATAAATAAATATGTAATAAATGATGCGCCATGCCCCTGGAGCAGACAGTCTCCGCTAGCTCCATGCGGGGTCAGATCGAGTGTGTCTGTCTGGCATTCCCGGGATGTGATGCAGCCAGACATGAACGACTGGGCAGTGTCAGCCAGAGAGGAGGACAGGCGCAGTCCTGCTGCTGGTGGCAGGGTGGGTGGTGCCTATACAAGGAAAGGTGGAAAAAGGGCCTGGTGGTCTGGATGCAGAGGGTCATGAGTATTGCCTGCTGTCTCGTGGCAGGGGATTAAGGAGCCCCTGGAGATTTACTGCTGTGCTGTTCCAGGATCACCTTCTGAAAGTGCAAAATCCTCGCTCTTGGTGTGAAGTTCGTATTGAGTTATATTGCTGTTACCTGTGGTAGCCTGCTTGAAGGCAGAGCTGATGGATGATCACCAACAGCAGGAGAATGCCCAGTCTTCTCTGGTTCTTACCTTTTTTTTTGGTTGCCTGAGGCCACCCTTCTAGCCAGCCTTTTCTGAGAGAAATTACAAATATCATGTCAGATGATCAGAGTGTCTTACTGTATCTCAACAGTGATCTGTCAGTTTGAGGGTACCTGGTTGGTCCCCCAAGTTTCCCAAGGTAGAGCTAAACTTTTAAGTCAAGTTGAATAAAAGGATTATGAAGCAACTCCTGACTCTAGTCTATGACTGTCACTTTTCCTTCATACCTGTTTTTTAATTCAACGCAAAGAGATTGTATTGAATGCGTACTGCATTAGGTGCAGAATAATGTAGCCGTTAAATTGCAAGACCTATTTGTCAAGCTCTCAAATTTTTTTTCACATGGAGCTGGTGGGAAAAGAAATTATTACTAGGAAGAAGAACACTTAATAAGGATACTTAAAAATGGAATGGTGCTTAAGAGGCTTTGTCAATAAGCAGTTTCAGGCCACGCTCTGAAGAACAGCTTGGATGTCCCAAAGGATTTTTACAGCTATGCCAGTGAGTCTAATTACAGATAATACTTCTCTCGCTTAAGTCATGCCTCAGTTAGATCCTTACATCAGTGAGGCTGCTGTAACAGTAGTGTTAATATTGCTTTTTGTAATTTAGTTAATTGACCGTGACATACACTGAAGTTACATATGTGTGGAATGAATAAATTGCTTTTTGTCTGATCAGATGGATCTTAATAGTTTGTGGGTTTACTTTTTTTTTTTTAGGGATTATGTGAGGAGCGAATTGGAATCAGGATATGAAGGGCCAATGTACTTGGAACCTCTCTCTATGAACCGTTTCATGACTGCTTTAGTAGGTAAGTGCTTTAAATATTTGTGATGCAGGAGATACCTCTGCCTAATTATCTTCATTGAAACCTATGCACGTTTTACCTCTTGGTTTCAAATTTCTGCTATCGCTTTTAGTAGCTGTGATTCTCGTTAATATGCAAGAGGCATAGGAGGCTAGGTGGATCCTGCCTGGCTTTTTCTGTGCCACTGATTTACCAATACTCTCATACTTGCAGCTTTGATGTATTTTCTGTGTCTGTCTGTCGTGTTCTGCCCCAGTGCTCATCTCAGGCTTGCAATCTGATTCAGAAGGACTGGATTGTCTATAATAACCTTCAGGTGGAAAGTACTGTAGAATTGTCAATAGTAATGTGTATTTGTAGTGCTTTTGTCGAAGTGTTGTACAAGTATTTATTCTTTATTGGCCTTATAGATGAACATCATCATTCTCTTACAAAAAACTGGTGAAATAGATTAGTGGGTGTGTGCATGGGACTACAGACACCTTTTTTTTTTTTTTTTTNTTTTTTTTTTTTTTTTTTTCCTAAGGAGTCCCAGGGATTTTCTGGAGAGTTAAGATAAGGAGCAACAAGTCAAAACTACATTTAAATTGTGTTTGATTAATGGTAGAGATGACTTCTCTACCTAAAAATCCCAAATAAATCCTGAAGAATTGGACTTTCTAGATTGTTCCCTTATCCTTTGAACTTTGACTGGCAGAGAATAAATTCAGTGTTAAGATTGCTACGCCATAGCATATGCTGTACTGAGAGGATATCGGAATACACACACACACACCATGTGTATTTTAAAATTAAGCCCGAGACAAGCTTGAAAGAAAAATCTTCCTTAATTCCTTTCACTAAGATCTGTGGTTTTCATCAGATTATCGACAGATTTAGTCAGCCGCGTACTGTTGGCAAAATTCAGCTGCTTTCTGTTTACTTGCAGCTGCTACTGGCAGAATTAAATGTTTTTACTTCTTTACAGTATGGTAGGTCTACCAGAATATATACATCTCCTGTTTGCCTGCATCCTTACTTTCAATGTGGCACATGTCTTTGCTTTTAATTTTTTTATAGAAATAACATTGGTATTTTTCAAGGAAAGGAAATCTTCTTTAGGTATCATTTCTTCTCTCTTCTGAATTTTTGTATATAATATATTTTCCTCTCTTGTCGAATGACACCAAATACAAACAAAGCCTTTAGTGTGTTTCTATGAGAAAATGTTTGTAATTAGTCCTTTGAATCTCTCTCAGGTGCAATGCAGGGTCTGGTGGTAAAGCAGAATCCCTCAGAGAGCGTCACAAAGTGGCAGGCAGGCCTGGGCAGGAAGGGATCAGGAGACATTGTGTCATTCAGGAACGTTTAGACAGAAACTAAACTGAGTCAAACCCGTTATGCTTCATCCAAAAATAAGTGAGAAAAAGATAATATTGCTTTTATCCAATACAGTTTTGGGTTTTACTGGGTGTCAGACTAAAGTGTCCCCTTGTTATAACTGGTTTTCGTAAGTAGGTGTTTGACTATACCAGCAAATGTGTGTACGTTAGCATACTTAATATCCCCATTATTAATTTCCCCTGTTCTTTTAAATCCAACTCGAAAGTGACATTTTAGTCTTGACGACAAGTGGTGGTCTTTGGTGAAGACCTGGGAAAGTGTGGTATGAGGCTTGACAGTGTTTTGTATAAATATGAAAATATTTATAAATATGAAAAACTTTCTCAGATTTGTTACAAACAAAGGTATTTATCCGGTGCAATGTGCCACGTTGCAGGAGTGTACTGCACTGAACTGTGTTATCTTCACACCAAAATGAACGTACAGGTGCTTTGCTTTGCCTTTTTCTTACGTGTTCTGCTGGCGTGGTGTGCTGCAGCGCTGTTGACAAGGCACTGAGGCAGGTGCACGGGGGAGTAAACGCGCTACTAATACAGCTCAGGTTTCCAAAAGTTCTGGTCGGAATTAAGGGGATGATGTACAGTATGCCAGCTGGTTCACAATTTTAACTTTTTTTAATGCTTTTATTCATTAGTGCTTTTTCAACGGACTGTCATACTCATTTCTTCCCTTGGATCTAATTCAGTCTGGTGACTGTTGGCTAGGGTTACTAATACGCGGAATGGAAGGAATAGATGTCTTTGAAGACTGCCCCTTGGATGAGCGTGCCACTCTGAGCACGTCAGCTGGGAACGGGACAAAGCCGTGTCACTCTGGAAGCGATGCTACCATGAAGACTTGCTTTCTCTTACTGCACAATAATGGGATTATATGTAAACTTTAAGACATCCTGTTTTTCGCGTAACAGTTAATGACGTAGCTAGAGAATTTATTAAAATCAGCTTTTTAAAACTGGAAATGAAATAAAGGCAATTCCATACGCAAAGGGGCTCGAACAGGGGCTGTACTGCATAGGCTTTCTTGTTGCACATTTTCCATTAGCTTACGAGCCGGGAGGGTTTGGCTACCTATCAGAAATGTTTAATGTATTTGTGGAGGTTTTGGGAAAGGAAGAGAATAGGCAGGAACTTAAGGCAATAGATTTCTTGCTTACTGCCTCATTCCCTAACAGAGGAGCCTGCTGTCCTGCAGGAGGATTCCAGCTGTTGTGTTCCTTAGCTATGTCTGGTAGTTTTCAGTCCACAGCATTTAAGTTCATGGAGTGCAAACATTTGGCTGGATTTTCTAGTCTTAGCAGATGGCTAGAGCATTAAAATATTTTTGTGATTTGATAAGAGGTACAAACTGATCCTGCTACGTTACGTGTGCTGACTGACGGTGTACAGCCCCACTTGGAGATAAACTGATCCACTCCAGAGAGACGTTGTTGTCTGTCCTGAACTGAGGTGCTGCTACCCTGGTTTAAACTGGGAAGTACCACTCACTAAAAGCCCCATCAGAGACGTTTTCAGGCCCTTCCTGAAGGGGTTGAGAATTGACAAGGTGCAGACTTTGGGAAGGAGGCTAGGGCCTCCAGAGAAAGTGCTCCATGTATTTCCTTTGATGGTGTACAGCTCTCCTTCCCATGACAAGTAACTTTTGATCGGTGTTTAGATCAAAACGGTGGGAGGGTCAGGAAGTTTATCGGGGATTACCAGCATACTCAGCACATCACTGTTGGATGAAATGAGGCTGGACTCGGAGAGGTCCTGTTTTGTCATCGGAGAGCTCCAGAGTCATCCAAAGGGCATCAACCAAAGGGCACTGGGTTGTTCAACGTCATGTTGTCACAAT
Source organism: Chionis minor (assembly GCA_013398295.1). Taxonomy (NCBI): domain Eukaryota; kingdom Metazoa; phylum Chordata; class Aves; order Charadriiformes; family Chionidae; genus Chionis; species Chionis minor. The sequence continues at coordinate 33,694 of VZSF01005265.1, read as the reverse complement.
ATTTTATTTCAGATGATGACACTCTTACTAAATCCCACAGAACATATTGGATGCTGGTATTTGTATCCCTTTGTGTGTGAAGCTGGGTTGCCTTAGTTACCATGCGTTGCAGAAATCCTCGCAAGCTGACTCTGCCAGGCTTCTGAATATTACAGCACAGCAGCGTGCTGGTGGTATCTTAAATAGGGTTGTACCAACGTGTGTGTGGGCAGAGAACAACAAAGCAGAGGGAGAATGCTTCAGAGCAGAGGTCTGTTGAACTTCTAAAAAGATGAGTAGAGTAACTTTGAGGCTTCTGAGACCCAGTATGCTGATAGCATCTTGCTGAGAGCAAGGGTGCTTGTTCTGAAAAGACATCTGCTAATTCAGGAATACATCTAGCAAATTGGCAGTGGGACTTAAACTTGAAAGAATACAGGGTGAAGGAGGAAGAACTTTGTATGCCTAAGTAGTGGAGATCAGAGATTGCTTTCAGTTCAGCTGCAGTTATTTTGAAAGCAGAAGCCCTTTCCTAGGCAGGGAAGCTAGGCAGGATGAAAGCAAAACCCTGGTACTGCTATTTCTCCTCTCACAGCTTCCCTCCCTGACCCATCCAGAAGGGCTTACAAGGTCAGTAAGCTTAAGTGATCACATGGAGTTAGCGCTGACCTAGAGATATTCAAGGCCTTGATTTTGTTACTCTGTGTCTTGCTAAGGCCGATTCCTGGTTTTAGGAAGAGTTGTGAAATGCAGGCGTTAGTGGAAGTAGCTCCCGAACAGCACCAAAGTACTTGGGGTTTAATACCCACATATTGTGGCTTTTGGATGTAAGCTGACAGAGATAGTGAATAAGGTTCTGCTTTTAAATAATATGTAGTAAGCGTTTTCCTTACTGCAAAACAATGAGTGAGAATTGTTCTTACCCAAGCAATGGGCATTTAGCCCCATTCTGTTCCCTCTGAGATAAAGGCCACAACTTCCAGTGACTCTACTGGGAGCAGCTATACTGGAGTGCTCTGCTCTAGAAATAGCACCCTCCAGATCGCTGCCTGTGTGGGAGAGATGTGTTTGTGTCCCCACCTACTGTTAAAGAGAATTTAATTGTTAATTATCTGTCAGTTGCGACCTTCAGTGATAATTTTGAGCAACTGCCTCAGGGCATTATGAAATTACTGAAATCTCAGCTGCTGACCTGGCTGTTCTCCTGTTGCTGTTCTTGGACAGTAATTCCTCTTGACAGTATAAATATTGTTGCTCTAAAAGTCGTTTGGGACCTCTGATTACTTTTTTTGGCGTAGATCGGGATGAAATAGTGGTATAGCTGGGCTTCAGAAAAGCTACTGCTGTGTATACAGATACTGGTGGATTATAAGTTGAGCCAGGGATGTTAAGGAAAACGAGGGGATGCCTTGTTGGGTTATCCTCTGCTTGATTTAGTCCTGGGACTTCATATTAATCCAAGTATGATTCTGCACATGTTTGGGGTTTGCATCTCACTAATCTGTAAAGTGAAAGCATGCACTCTGCGTAGTTTGGAAATGGTAACTTTTGTGACCCAGCAAAAGATGCGGAGGAGCCTGGTTTCGTAACAGGTATGTCCTAATTAGAACTGTCATAATATGCTGGATGTTAACTGTGTTATGGAAAGATAATGTATTAAAATACGTTTTTTCCTGAAGGGGATAATCAGCTTGATTATAAAATACTGTGTCTCCTTTCCAGGTCAGCTGGTGGTATGTACGCTCTGCTCCTGCGTCATGAAAACAAAACAGATCTGGCTTTTCTCTGCTCACATGCTCCCTCTGCTGGCACGGCTTTGCCTGGTCCCTTTGGAAACCATTGTCGTCATCAACAAATTTGCCATGATTTTTACTGGTTTAGAAGTTCTCTACTTCCTGGCATCAAATCTTCTGGTGCCATATAACTTGGCGAAGTCTGCATATAGAGAGCTTGTCCAGGTAAGACAGAGAATGTAATGATTTTCTTTTCTTTGGCCTGAGTGGTTTTTTTTTCAGGAAAGACAGAACAAAAAGGGACTTAGGCAGTCTTCTGTGCAACTGTGTGAGTGTGTGTTAGCTCATGCTTTCTCAGCAAACCAAATGTGTTCCTATCCATAGCATCTTCTTTCTTTAATTTATGATCGCTTATAATTTGTGTGGGTGAGCAGTTGTTAGCCTGAATTATGCTGCTGGCCTGCTGAGCATGTCCACTTTGCTTGGACTTTGCTTAGTCCTTCCCAAATCCAGGCTAAAAGACAAGGCTGTGGTAGAACAGAATTTATTTACAGCCTCATTAAGTCAGCAAGATAATTCCCGTGCATTAATTGTAATAGCTGTTCATTTCAAGAAATGCTTTCTGTGTAAAAAGTATTTATAATTATAGTAGTGTTATATTGGGAGTAAAACCAAAGCTGATTTTGACTGTAATAATTGCTGACTTAATGATTTTTAACTTGCAGACAGTGATTTGAAAGATTTGTAGTGTTTTCTTCGGAACAGCAGCATTGCTGAGACCTGTAACAAAAGAGTTAGAGAAGACTCATCTGACATTTCCATTTTGTTAACGCTTTGACATCTGATATATATTTAGTTGAAAAGACACTTTGTTAGTGGTACAGAAACACCATGCCTCATGTTATTTATATAAAAATAAGATATATGTGTAGATGAATCCTATGTATTTCAGTATAAAAAAATGGATGCTCGCTTGACTTTTGACTGACCCGCTATTTCAGCTCTTGCCGCTTGCTGCATTTTTTTCAAACCAGGACACTGGTTTTCTGCCTTCTGCTCTTCAGTCCAGAAGCAGTCTGAAAACTAACTTTTTAAAGATCTTTCAAAGCCCTCTTTAAAGCTGCTCTTTGCTGTCATATCTGTCATACACAAACAAAAACTTGGCAGCAGTAGGTATGTGGTGTGCCAAGGTCTCAGCCTGTCATGTTGATCATTACTGTCAGGTTATTTATTGTGCATGTAATTGGTCTTTGGAGAAGGATTATCCTTCTGTGCTTGTACACCCCCTAGCATGGTCTGATCTTGTCTGTAACTACCTTGTAGGTTTGCTGATTAAAAACTAATTTGGGAGCTACCTGGCTAAGCTTCAATACCCTTGTTTTCCAGTGAGAACAGGAAAACATATAGAAAACAGGAAAAATAGTTAGGGTTTACTTAGAGTGGTAGCATTTGAGGTAAAACAGATGCACCTCTTTGTACAGCTCTAAGACTTGCAACAGTTTGAAACCAACACTTCCGTTTTCCATGTTCATGAAAACATACAGAGTGTTCCTGAAGTCAAATTCAAATTGGATGCGGATTTGAGAGTCGTGTATCAATTTCTTATTAGGCACTTACGTTTAAAACACTTTAACATCTTATAAATGTCTTAATTGCAAATATATTCCAAGGTGAGCAGGGAAATAGCTGTTTCTTGCTGATTTTCTTTTTTTTGGGGGGAAAGCGTGGGGAGGTGGGGGTGGGCAGAATTGTATACTGAATGCAGCCGTTACACGAGTCTCCTCATCTTCAGGATTGCTCATCTCTTCCCCTCGATCAGTATTTCAAATCTTTGCATGCCAGGCTGCATTACAGTGTTGTGATCAGAAGGAAGGAGTATTTCTTGTATGTGGCCTTTGGACACTGATTTGACTTTTTATGCAGAAGGCATAAAGTTTTTTCCCTTAGCAATGCAGACAATGTGGCAGAAATTTTATCATGTGGCACTGGATTTATAATATTGTTGTATGCCGCTTTTCTAAATCCACGTAGTAGAGAGTGGGTTGGAATGAAAAGTTGTGTGTGAGTGGTTTTGCATTGTGTTGACAATATGGGTAAAAAGGATTTTTGTTTTTAAAGAGCTTGCTGCTTTTTGCCTATGTTCCTGAAACAGAATAGGAAAAAAAACTGGCTCCTGGTATGTTCATATAACTGCCTGTAACTCCACTACAAATCAAGCTTAGTGTGCATATTCCAGAGGAGGATATTGCTCTTTTGGATATTTTCCTACTTGTAGTTCTATCGCTATAACTTTGTTGTTAGTTTTCAATGGTGCTTGTGAGTTTACTGCTATTTTAGACTGGATTTGATTGCTGTTTTGGTATCAGTGGCAAAAGGTAGTGAACATTGGGATGTTAAATGCAGGGAATGTTTCCTGAATGCAGCACCGTAGGGGAGCCAGCCCTAACAGGTGGGCCAAGGCAGCTTTTTGTGTGTGTATTTCAGACTGCGGCTAATGACATGATTTAAAAGCAGGTCCAGAGCCCTGGCTGCCTACTTGCAGCAGAAGATGCCAGAAATACCTCATGGTTATGAATCTACTTTATGAACGTAGCGTGAGCCTCTTCCGATGTGGTGGAGCACTCTGCCAGGAGCTGCATGGGATTGCTTGCATAGGTCCCAGGCGAAGGGAGAGGCCATGGGAGTCTCCTGAGGGCAGATGCGTTTCCTTCCCAAGCCTGCGAGCAAAGCTAAAAGCGGGAGCTTGGCACCGTGTCCCTGCCGGCAGCGTTATTGCTTGTCCATCAGCCGCAGTACATACTGCAGCGGGTCCCATGAATGTAATGTACCTCGTGCTTGTCGTGAAAGACTGAGGAGGCAGCTTTTTTAGTGTTTGCGAAAACTTGCTAGCCATTATGGATTGTATGTCATTATGGGAAGCAGATGATGAGGAGATAGTTGTTAGGAGAGATTTCCTTTTGACCTTTCGTATTAAGTCCAGCTATATGAAATTCCAGCTTCTTGGAAATGACTGCATTGTAACTTAGTCTTGCAATACAAAAGAAGTAATTTGAGCTTCGGAGCCTTCTGAAATAACTCTTAAGCATGAATTTTGAAATGCTTGGTGGATTAGGAGCAGTCAGAAGTCTGGTACGTGTTCTTTTTTTGAGGTACTTAAAATGTTTGCAGTATTAAGTTTTCCCTTAGAAACAGGTCAGCAAAGCAGACTTACTGTGCTCAAGTGATGTGACTCATATTTCAGTATCTGTTGTGTGCAGGGACTTGGCCGCAGCCACAGAGAAAACAATGTTGCTGTGACTTAAGCTGGGCAAAAAGGTCCGAGAGGGTTGTGCATGAGCTGGAGCACATGTCCTCGCCCCTCTGGCTGCGAGCGGGCTGCCGTCAGCAGCTCCGAGCCACTTTTTCATACGAAGGGGCATTCAGCTGGTCTGATAGTTTGCACAGTCAGGTACTTCTCTCTGCTTCAAGACAGACAGGGGTAATATGTCACTGCTGAACCTGGGCTCTCCCTTTCTCAAACTGTAGTTTGATGTACCTCCTCTTTTCCTTTGGGATGGCTAATGCCATGTGAATGGTTTCCTTGAGGCTGTGTTATTGACTGTCCTTTTGTTATCAAATCACAGGTGCTGTGAACTAATAACAAATTGCATTTTTCTGTCTTTCCCAGGTGGTGGAGGTGTACGGTCTCCTGGCTTTGGGGATGTCTCTGTGGAACCAGCTGGTCGTCCCAGTTCTTTTCATGGTGTTTTGGCTTGTCTTATTTGCTCTTCAGATCTATTCCTATTTCAGTACGCGGGACCAGCCTGCCTCGAGAGAGAGGCTCCTCTTCCTCTTCCTGACAAGGTAATTAACTAGTCTGCAAGTAGTTGGTTTTCTGTTTTGACTGTCTTCTGAAATGCATGTTTGTGCTCTTTTAAAGACTATATATGTAGATTGGCTTTATTGCATTTGGATACTCAAGAAATATTTGTCCTTATTGCAGCAACCATGTATGTAAACCCTGTGAAGCTTGTCCTCCAGAGGCATGGATCCCGTTCAGAACAGACAGTGTTAGTAGAACTGTGGGAGAGTTTCCAAAGAAAGCAAAATATTCCTTTGATGAACAAAGAGCTGTAATTAGAGCACAAGTGGTTTTCAGTGTACAAATGGGTTTTAAGTCTGAGATATTTCAGCTGAACTTCATTCCAACTGATCGTGTTGCTTTCTGAGCCCTCTATGTCTTGTTTCATCATTCTGGTGTGGGACATGTTCTTGAGTTCATCCAAGCAGCCGAAGTACCCAACTCCCAAAGTATCTTTTGAGCCCAGCAGTTAATTTGGCAGAGGTGGAAAGATCTTTAAGATACCAAATTCCTAAAAGCTTTGCAAAAACTGGTTGTAAAATAGAGAGGCCTGTGTCAGTGCAGTTATTGAGAAAGGCAAAGTTTAAGGGATTCTTCTGGCTGGAACCTACGTGCCGTTGCTGGCTGTTGTTTAAGTAGAAATTACAGCGTACAGAAGGGAGTTGCAGAAGGTGGGTTAGGCAAATAAGATAGTGTAATGCTGTGAAGGAGAGAAAAGAGTTAATAGTTGTCTAAACACATAGGTAACATAGGACGTATTCTTTACAGATGTTATTCTTTACATTAGTTCTGCTGTTTGGGTAGCAACTTGTTAAGTTGCTCATCACTATAGCTTTCAATCAGACTTTCCAATTGCTTAGCTTTTTCTTGTCTCTCTGTGTGTGTATGTCTATGGTGCCATAGTGTAAGCTGTCAAAATTCATTATCATTGAAGAGATTTTATTGCATGTAGTGTTAAAATTGCTTACAGTGTCACACTGCATTATGTAAAAGTACTGACTGTGTTACCTGGTTGTTAACTAAACCATTGGTGTCAGAAGTTTTTCCTCTTGTTCATCTCTGCTGCAATTTTAGGTTTGTTACTATAGACCGCATTTAGCAGTTAGCAGAGGTGGGGGAAGTGATCCTTTTTCTTGTAAATAAGTTAAGTTTATTCCTACACCAAATTGTTAGACTTCTATTCATGGCAAAGCAGGAAACTTGCTTTGCAGACTTGCATTGGCTTGATCTATGACTGAGTGAATGCCAATTGATCTCTGAAGTTCTCCCTGCAATTGGAAAATACAGAAAAACTGTGCAGATGTTCTCACTGTTCACAGCTCTGTCACAGCAGAAAAAGTATAAATGCTTATTCATCTTGAAACACAAACTCAGGTAGTTCCTCTAACAGCCTCTTACCCCTTAGGAGAGAGCTGAGATACCTTGTCAGGCCAGTTAATAATGTAGTGCTGGGTATTTAACAAAATGGAAGAAAAGGTGCGCTCTTCCATGAAAGTGAGTGAATTCTGCTTCTGTGTCCTTTTAAGTGCTTAAAATAGTGTAGCTGGAATTCAGGTGAGAGCAATTGGGGTGTGCCAAGTAGCTGTGTCCGATTTTCATAAGAACGTCAAGAGTGGCTGTACTGGGTCAGACCAAATACTGATCAAGCCTAGGATCCAGTTTCCAGCAGTGGCTCTAAATGAGCACCTGGAAAGACACATACCTGTTAAATGACAAAAAGGATGCTTCCTAGTACTCTTCCAATCGTACATCCAACTTCAGCTGTCAGGCTGCTTTAGCTGGGTATGATTACTATGTATTCAGTAACCCTCAAAAGATTTCTCGTCCCTCAATTTGTGCTTTCTGCCCTTGAACCCATTGCTTGTGTCCTTTGAAAGATCCTGAGGCAAGGAGTTTCACAGCTCAGCTTGGTCTGTATGATCAAAAATCCATTTTGATGGTTGGAATCCATACAGTTTCATTCACTGCCCCTCAATTCATGTATTGGGGCCGGGGGAAGACCAAACAGTTCTGTGTTTTCTTTAAAATTAGAAGCACCATAGATCTCCCTTCCCAGACTGGAAAGTTTTTGCTTGTGTGCTTGCTGTTTAAAAACTGTTCTCTTCCTTTCATTGTCCTTGTTCCTCTTAAAATCTTTTCCATAGGTATGTAAGTACTGTGATTTTTGAGAAGCCTTGAAGAGTTCAGCTCTTTGGGACAATTTATAAACTTGTGCTTGACACATAAACATAACACTGAAAGATCCCCAGGCTTCTCTTTGAGCTGTTAAGCTCCTCTGGGACCCTTTGCATAGTAGATCATCTGGAAATAAGTTTAAGAAGGGTACTAAACTTACTCTGACAAAAAATTATTGAGCATCAGACAGAAAAGCCAGGATTCTTGATTTCTGATAAATTTATTTCAGAGCAAAACTTAGAATTCCTCAAATATCCTACAGAAATAGCTGCTTTGAATACTGCATTTCTCAGTACCTTAACCGGCAGGAACATTTACAAGCTTTTTCAGCCCGGCTCAGCTTGGTAAAGCAGAATTTGAAGGCCTACCAGAAGCACTGCAGATAGTATACACAAACGCATCAGCATTTTCTGCTGTGAATTGCTTGGAAAGGAGGTTTATGGTTAAAGTAGTAGTCATTAAAAGAGACAAAGTAAATGTCTCTTGGATGAGCTTTGTTTATTTTTGAAGCATATGCTTCCTCAAAACTCCTCTGTCTTGTCAGAGAGCTGGACTAGTTCACTCTCAGTTGGTTAATTAGCATACATGTTTTTGACCAGCGTAATTTCTCTCACAAGACTATTATCCTGGTGAACAGGCAAAGATTTTTTTTTGTGTGTGTTTTGTTTTGTTTTTTTTTTTTAAATGAATGAGGGTGTCAGTGCATTACCTTGGATTCTGTATGTGAGGATTTCCAGATGCGTAATCCCTGGCTGACAGCTGGTTCTTGGCCGAGCGCTGGGGCATACAGTGCACTACACTGTACTCCCCTTGTTCTGGCAGCGTCGTCTTTCAAAAGGCCAAGTACTCTCCGAGGCTTGGGCTGCTCAGAATATTGCGGTGCCAGCCTCAGCAGGAGAGCAGCCCCAAAGTGAGGGACCCGAAGTCATGTGGCTGTGCTCAGCATTGTCAAATGTCTCCTGGGGTCTCCGTCTTTGGGACTTCACTGCTGTGGCAAAAGAGAGGAAGCAGCCTGCTGGGTGGGAGCGTTCTTCGCTATCTTATTCTGCTGCTTTTGGCTTGGCTGTTTGAAAGACAGGCGTTACCTGCCTGGAAGCGATGTGAATGCTCCCGAACAGCCCCCGGTCTCATATTCATCAGTTTGATGCTTGCTTGCACTATTGTGGGTCTGAGTGGAAGGTGCCTTCGTGCATCCGTCTGCTTTAACTCTGTGTTGCTGGTAGCCGGCCGAAATTTCGGCGAGTAACCTGGGTGCATTGTGGCTGTCAAACTGACTTGGTTATGAAAACCCTGCTCAAGCAGGACAGTGCCACCGTGTGGCACAGCACTGGAGAGGGACTGGAGAAACACCGTAGCGCAGCCCTAGCTCCAGCCGGATGGCAGCATTAGCTAGGGAGCTGCAATGAAGTTGTGTCTTGGAAAGAAGGAACAGAATACGTCTCATCTTTTCGTTTTTATAGGAGGATTTCATGGCAGTGTAGGGCTTTTAATATTTTCATTAATCCAATCCAATTTTGCTTTAAAGCCAGCTTGCACAGTTAACAGGACAAGGGGAGAGCTCATCACATTGCTTTTAATTGGTGGACCTTTTCTCTTTGTTTCTTTTCTGCTCTCTCCTCCCAGTATTGCCGAATGCTGTAGCACTCCGTACTCACTGCTGGGCTTGGTCTTCACAGTCTCTTTTGTTGCTTTGGGAGTCCTGACTCTCTGCAAGTTTTACTTGCAGGGTTACCGAGCGTTCATGAATGACCCTGCTATGAACAGGTAAGTGCCTCGCTGTGCCTAGAGTCTAAAAAGAAGCAGACAAAAGGGTTTTGTCTAGAAACACACGTGTTACAATTTTTTAGCTTATGAACTCTTGGTTATCCTTGACAGGCTTTTTGTGTGCTAGTCTGTGTGTACATTGGAAGGATTTGAGGTGGAGGAAATTCAGGGCTGTTATTTGGGATTTATAATTGCACAGTTTGATTGTCTTAGTGCTTCCATTTACATGAGTCGCTGGAATATTTTCACATGCCTGGATAATATAAACACTTCAAATTTCCATTTCCTCATTTCCACTCTAGTTATGTGTGAAACATTACTAACTTTGAGGCTTAAAACAGTGTTGTATAGATTGTCTGTAAGTTACTACGGGGAATAACCAAAATATAGAAACTGCCTTTTCTTAATGCTTGTCCCAACTTGTCTATTATGAAATTGGGATCCTAGGTATGACACTGTCTGTCTCACTTATTGCAGCCCTTAACTCTATAGAAAGTTCAGACCATATGCAAAAGAATATTTTACATTTTGGATTCCAAGATGTGGAAGCAAAAATGGTATAAATTGGGGTTGCCCAGGAAGAGTCTACAAAAAAGCATCTTTGGGGAAGCATGGAGTTCCGGGTGGTCTGTGCTTTACTCAAGTCAAATACTGGTGCTCAGTTGTGGTCCTCAGAGGTATTAAATTCAGTCTGAGGTTCCAAGTCAAAAAGAAGTGGACAGCTGTATTTGGTATAGGTACAGAGAGAATAAATGGCAAAATGGCTAAATTGCTGATTTGTCTAAAGTGGGCACTGGGTGGGGTGTTGACTCAAGAATGTTTCCCCAGGGCCAAAGGACAGACAGGAGGGAGGTGGTGGGGAAATGCAACAGATGGAGAGGGTCTTCATGGTGATCTAGGAATGAGGCTGAGTGGTGCCTGCGCGTAGACATAGCAGGGCTGCGTCGAACTTGTGTGGGTGCCACGGAGGCTGGTGGGTTCCTCCTCTTAAGATGCAGCTTGGGTCCTTGAAATGCTTTGTGCTGGGGGGGACTCTATCGTTGGGTGGTGTTTGCTGGGCTGGATGTAGCCCACACGCAGCTAGTCAGGAGCAGGCTTCTGAAATCTGCTAGTTCCTAACCCCCAACACTTCAGCAGTTTTGAAAACATTCTGCTCTGGTTAAAGCCTTAGCAGGGACATCAATAAAAGCTGAAACCAGTAACATTTGAAGGGTTGTGACAGAAACAGACAACTTGTTTCCTGGTGTTTCTAGATGTATTTTTGAACCAACAGTGACACGCAGAAAGATGTGATTTTTCTTTCGACTGTGTTGATCTGCAGGGGAATGACTGAAGGAGTCACACTCCTGATCCTGGCTGTGCAGACAGGTTTGATTGAACTCCAAGTTGTGCATCGGGCATTCCTGCTCAGTATTATTCTTTTCATTGTGGTGGCATCCATTCTTCAGTCCATGCTGGAAATTGCCGATCCCATTGTCTTGGCATTGGGAGCCTCAAGGGACAAGTAAGAGACTGGTTTCCTAAACTGAAAGTTAATGCTGTTTTAGGAGGTGATAAATGAGTAATTGATGGACTGATTTTGACTTTCAGTAGCTTGTAAAGTTACCCTGTTGTGTCTTTTCTGTATGCAGATTTATTTTCTCATCTAAATTCTCTGGTTTTTCCTGTCTCTATCCTACTCCCTCAAAGGCATACAGTAGTGCTTTTCACTGTGCCATATGCTGGCAAACAGGGGTGGCTTTGGTCACCTGCTCCTGCTCAGGACTCTGTCCATCCAGCCCGTGCAAGACCATGCTGTTCTGCAGCTGCTGGCTGCCCACTCTGAGTATTCCACTGTTCAGTGGATTTTCTCCCTAGCAAACAGTGTCGGGGCACTGTGGTCTCAGTTAAGCAAATCCAGGACTCCAGTGCCTGTGCCCTCCCCACCCACGCTGCATTGTGTGGATTTGCAGAATGGTTTTGCTTGACCGCCTCTGCAGTTGGGTAGGTTTCCCTCTAATGCCATGGTGTCGGACAGCTATTGAGGATGGGAAGTTTCTGGGAGTGACCTTGTGTTAGGTATTGTAAGACATATTTTTTTGTGAGGCTGTGATCCCAAAATCATAGGGTTTACTGGCAGAAAATAAGAGGTGGAAGGCTTGCATTAGTGTACCAGCTGTTCTGATCATGTGGGATTGTTGTTAAGTTTAATCTGTGTTTTCAAGAGCTGTGCTGGTGTCTGGTGTTCTTGTATTAATCTGTTTGTATCTTTGTTAATTGCCTGTGTCTTTTCCCTCTCTGTAACCTGTGAGGAAATAAAAGAGAAGGTTTATTTATGTGTAGGGAGTTTGTTTAGCTTAGAGGTACTTGTAGCCAGTGTGTTCTGCCTGCAGCAATATTAACTTCAGATATAGTAACAGAGGGAAAGGGAGCAGAGCCAGGGTATGAGCATCTGCCCAGCTTACACAAGCGGTCTCTGCTGACAGCGAGTTTTAACTCTCTTCTGCCAAATCTCCTAGGCAGTTCTAAATCAACTAGTATCAGGATAAATTCCACTTCGGACATCCCTTTCTCCTTCACACACAGGCACAGAATTGCAGATCTCACAGTAGTGTCCTGATGTTTCTTCAGGCTGTATTAAATTTGCCAGTTTCTGCTGCTGTCCTGTCCCTCCCCCCAATACTTTCACTTTTTCTGTACCTCGTTTCCAAAGCTAAATGAGGTTAAACAACCTGAGGAACATGTAGTACAGTAAATTACTGGAGATATTCTGAAAGCCTTCACAGTGGGTGGCTGTAAAAAGGTCAATGGTGTGTTTAGTTTGGGGAGAAGTTAATGATAGGAGCAGAGTAAGGACTGGTGGAGATGAATGTTCAGGTCCCACTATATTTCTTCTTTTGTGATCCCTGAATTGAGGAATGTACTTCTAAATGCAGCAGGGTTAGATCTGATGATGAAAGGAAATACCTTTGCTCCATGTATATTAGCAAAAAGACATAGGAGAGTTGTAGTAAGTACATAGTCTGGGAGAACTCTGTTCATGTAGAAAAGCCTACAAACAGTTACATGCATATTTAATAACTGTCTTTATTTTAATGGGCTTTTGTCCGAAACATTTAGTGTCTCGGGTACTTAATTTGTCAAACCACTGACTTGACCCATTATGACAATTACTGTAGGTGAATTTTTGCCTATAATCTTTGTCTTTGTATTGAAAGCAGCAAAGGTCAGATGAGAGGGAACTTTTCATACTGTCTGTGTTGGAGGCATGCATGCTGGCAATGAGACTGTGCCCAAGTGAAATAGAAACTCCTTTCAACAAGTTAGAGCCCTGAGCAAACATCTAACATGCCTACACCCAGCAGTCAGCCTGTTCTTATTCTGACACTCAAATCTGACTTAGAAAATAAAAACCTATTGTGTTGTTTGCAGGAGTCTGTGGAAGCACTTCCGAGCAGTCAGCCTCTGTTTGTTCTTACTTGTGTTCCCTGCGTACATGGCCTACATGATTTGTCAGTTTTTCCACATGGATTTCTGGCTGTTGATCATTATCTCCAGCAGTATTCTAACCTCTCTTCAGGTAAGAATGTTAGCCCTGTAGTAACGGTGAAGCCCTGCATTAACTGTGATCCTGTTACTCTAGGGGGAGAAGTACATGATGAGAAAAGAACAGGGATGATAGAAGGGCAGAAGTACAAGATATTATATAAAATCTCTTTCTTTATCCAGTCTCTGAGGCTAAAGAGCTCCTAGGGGTGGGCTGAGAACACAGGTGAATGGAAGTCTATTTCAAATTGTAAAGCCAGAAGGTTTTTGAAGCCACAGTAAAAAGTTTTGGGGTTTTGTTAGTTTTCTGGTTTTGTTTCAGGGGTTTTTTTCCCCCAGAGCACTCATTTAGCTATTTTTACTTAGCCGTGGCTCTTTGAAAGTAATTTGATGTTCAAAACAAGTAGAGTAAATACAGGAAATGTTTTGTACTATGAGTATTTGTTATAGCTTGGCTTTTTTTTATTAGTAAATTTATAAAAGTCCCCCCTCATGATGCTCAGCTCTTTTGTTTAATCAATTTGGCGATGTTCTGGACTGACGATACAGAAGGGGAAGTACTTGGGAACACACTTAAATGTTTTGCACGAAAGAGTGACTTATTTGAGTTGAAGTTCAAGCAACAATTTTACTACTTTGGGGCTTGCCTGCTCTCTGATTTAAGAGCGTGGTGTGTACAGAGCTTTATGGATGATGCCGAATGACTTAAGCTCCAGTTCAGAATTGAATCCTGAGCTCATGGTCTTGCACTGTGTTACAGGTGCTTGGGACACTCTTCATTTATGTTTTGTTCATGGTGGAGGAGTTCAGAAAAGAACCAGTAGAAAATATGGATGATGTGATTTATTATGTAAATGGCACATACCGGCTGCTGGAATTCCTCGTCGCTCTCTGTGTGGTGGCATATGGTGTCTCGGAAACGATCTTTGGAGAATGGACTGTAATGGGTTCTGTGATCATCTTCATTCACTCCTATTACAATGTGTGGTTGCGGGCCCAGCTAGGGTGGAAGAGTTTTCTTCTTCGCAGAGACGCCGTGAATAAGATCAAATCGCTGCCCGTTGCCACAAAAGAGCAGTTGGAGCAACACAACGACATCTGTGCCATCTGCTACCAGGTAAGAACGGAAGTGTCAAAAGATTGACTGGAGTTTAAGTATCTCTAGACTGACAAGTTCGGTCTGCAACTAATAAAATAAATTATTTGAATTACTTTTAATGAGTAATGTTGCGCTCAGTAAGTTACTTGAATTACCCAGTTTTCTGCTTTCTGTAAATTAATTTGGAGGGCTGTCACTGAAGAGAGTTTTTATGAATAAAGAGATAGATTGGATGTGTTTAAACTTTCATTCTTTTTTCTCCAGTTAGACAGCAAACTGTGTCCCTGAGCTTCTTTGAAAGCTCTCGTGTTTGGGTTGAGCTGATCCCAGTAGTAACAGTAAATGTGTCCTTTCTTCATTAGCAGAAGATCTTGTTACTGAAAGACAATGTGTACTCAGTAGCTGATTTGTTATTATTCCATCAAAGCAGCTCAATCTCTACCGACATCACTACTTCCACTTCAAGCACGATGTCAGTTTTAGAACAGAAACCTGATTTTGAGAAGGTTAAGGGTCTTTCTAATGTAAGCCCGCAGATGTAAGGACCTTAGAAATTAATGCTGAAAGTAGTATCTTTATCACACCTCCAGCTCCAAAATCTCTTTCTCCTGGATAGAAATTCTAGTTATGTATGACAGTGAAATAACCACCCTGACACTAGTAGTGTGCAGTTGGAGTGCAATTGGATTGACTCCAAACTTCATACAAATTCTTTGAAGAGTAAAACTACTAATGCCAGGTTGAATGACACCTTTTAAAACACCACACTGGTAATGGGAGGGTCTCAGCTGACAGAGTTAGGGTGTTCCCTCATTTCTGGTAACATTTGATGTTGTTAGGTGTTGTATCTGCAGGTGTGCTGGTTTTGACTTGCATAATGTTTCTTAAGCCAGCTAATCCTGTGACTCTCATCCTACACAAGCTTTTATTTAGGTATAATAGTACCTTATAAACAAAGCTTTTTGCCTAATTTCTAGTCCCTGTGATATAAGCGGTCAGATCTGGCCTGTGTTTGAATTGTGTGTGTATTTGAATGTGGAGGCTTGTTGCTGTGAAGAAGAAACATTCCCTCACTTGCCTGCAAACTGCCTCTGTCTCCTCTGTGGCTGGTGAACTTTTCAGGTGGGTGGGGTGAGAGGAGAGGAATGGAATTGCAAATAATATATGATTTTTTTTTTTTTTGTCTTTCAGGATATGAAAACTGCTGTAATCACACCATGTAGCCATTTTTTTCATGCGGGTTGTCTTAAGAAATGGCTGTACGTGCAAGAAACCTGCCCTCTGTGCCACTGCCAACTTAAGAGCCCTTCACAGCTACCGGGGCTGGGACCAGAGCCAGTTCAACAGCCAAATCCTAGTGCAGAGCAAAATACCAGACCTGGAGATGCAGCTGAGCCCCCTGGCGTTGAACATGACACTGGGCCAGATACGAAAGGCAGCCCCAGCGAGAGCAATGGGCAGGTTGCTGAAGGACAGGACAGCCTGGAGGCCGCTGCTGAGAAGGAGGGGTCTCAAAGCGTGGCCAGGGCCACAAGCCCGTGTGAGCCCAGCCAGGGAGCAGCGTGCGCTGCAGAACTAATTTCAGCCCCGGAGGGGTGCCCTGCTCAAGACCCAAGGGTTTGTGTCCAGCTCTAAGGTGACAAAGGATGGCGCAGGAACAAACACATTTCAGAGATCCAAGTTTGACTCAGAAGAAAACCTATCCTTCCACAGCTGTGAAAGAAGTTTAGCTATTAATGCTGGTCAAAATGTAATCTCCCATGCTGATTTTTATGGGCCGCTCGGTAGTGGTAACTCCAGTGAGATGTAGTAGAAATGACTCCAGAAGCTCTCTGAACTGTGGGCATAGGAAGGATGTCTGGAAATAAACTGCGGTGAAAGAGTGTTTTCAAGACCTAGGTCGAGGGATGAGAGGTCTGTGAGAGGCTGTAGACAGACAGACAGACAGAACGCTAGCTTTTGTTTTGGTCGGGAAGAGGGTAACGCATACAAGCCATGTCCCAGGGTACCTGAGAGGCGTTAAACGCAGTGAGTTGCAGTCTCAGACTGAGGTGCAGCTTCAGTTGCTGACGAAACTTTTTATGGCACGTAAGCAAAAATCAAAGATACAACAGCGGTGATTGTACTAGAAGATGGAAGCACTCTTAATATGTCATGTATATGCTTTGGGTGTTCTTGGTGGGGCAGTTGCATTTGAATTCATGTAATCTATAGTGACTCTTGACTCTTATGACGGAGTCTTCAATATTTTGATGTATATGAAACTTTTGCTAATAACGGGCACAGTCTGGGCTGCATGAAGTAAACTAAAGCTCTAATGAACACTTTGACCTCTGCTACGGTGTGCAGCAGGAAAGTGGGATGAGTTTTAGGGCACAGATAGAGGCCTTGCAGTACTGTGCTGTGTAATGTTTAATTCTTGCAGCTGAATTAAAACAGTGTTAAACTCTGGCGATATTTGCACTTTGGGAATGAGTACATTATTGTGTATGATCAGACTCCGCAAATGCCACTTTTAAAGCTGTTAATAGGTTTGCACCTTCTTTCTTTGACAAGGACATGTCCATACTTAAATTTTTACATGCATCATGGCTTCAAGTAGAACTAGGGACTGGGGTGGGGAAATAGGTGGGAGTAGGGGGCAGGCAATTTTTTTATGTGAATTTTGATATGAACAGAAATTAGTCACTTATTTATACGATAGGCTTGACTCAAGTGTTTTTCAAAGTCGGTATTCCTAATGTGAAATGTGATACTATTTTATTTTTAGTAGTAAATTTGGATGTAGACTGACAGACATAGCTGAATGTCTTAATAAATTACATTTGAAGATTTTTACACCGGGTTATGTGATTCTTGTACTGAAATTCCATGAATTAAGTATGTGCTGAGAGACTTTCCTGCAATAGTAACTCTCTGTTCCCCTTGGAGATCTGCGGAACTTCTGATGCAGCTCTCCCCCATTTCCATTTCAATGCTGTGTGTCCTGGTGGTACCTGCTGGCCTCCTCTGGTTCTTGCCACCGGATCTTCGCCAATCCAGACAGAACAAGGGCAGGATACTGAGGCACGTTTGCTCCTGGAGGCTGTGTGGGCTTCCTGCTGCTACTGAGCCCCAAGCAAAACCCAAACCTACCTCTGTCTCAGCGGAAAGGATGGGAGTATCGGTTGGACCCTCCTTTGATTCTGTATCTCAAGTTTTGTTTTCTTGCATGTGGATCAGAAATGTGGGTTTGCCACGTGCTTCACTGATCATTGCAAATCTTTTATTAACAGCTACATCTGTTCTGGGATTGGGGGGGGGGGGGCGGAAATGTGAAAATTTTTTTCTTGAACTCTTCTCTTTCACTCCTGTTAATCAGTGGTCTGGGTCCTGCTCTTCCATGCCTTCATTTCTGTGGAACTGAATCTTTCTCAAAAAGATGTTTTGTATGTGTCCAAGCTTTTAACCTACATAACTTTTTCCATTCTAGCCACACTTAAAAGTCTGGGGAGGCAGGATATAGGGAATTTCTGGGGAGCACTTTAATGGGGAGCTTTTTAGTATTGTGAAACAAAGACTTTCCCTCAATTCACAGGATATGTTATTGAAGGATACTCGGTTAAACCCTGCTTACTGTCCCAGGGTGTGGGAAGATGACCCCAGAAGTTCCTTACACCGGTGATGGGAAGCTTCTCCTTTGTGTGAGATCACCTCACTTCCATGGTAAGGGAGCAAGTGGTAGCCCAGGTGACTGGGAGCAGGAGATGAGGAGAGCTGGGCTTGGTCAGCCTTGGGGAGTGAAGGTTGGAGGATTGTGACGGCTGTACACATGCCTCAGGGTGAATGCAGGGAAGGGAGGAGAGGAACTCTTGCTGGTCTGTGTTCACATGAGGGCAGCAGGGCAGAAGGGAATCACGGGGGGTCATCAACTCCAGTTCGTTGCTGCCCTATGCAGTATGTCGTATCATCACTTTCATAAGTAGAGGAAGTGGTGTTGAAAATGTAACAGAAAGATAAGGTTTGCTGTCACTGCTTATGCTGAGAAGCTGTTTCTCAGCCTGACTGATCTCTTGGCAATGAACCTTTTAATTTCTACCCTAAATTATTCATAGCTAATTGGCAATGCAAAAGCGAGTGGAAAGGACTATGGATTTTCTCCAGCATTGGTAAGAGGTAAGTGCGCCTGGAGACGGCTCATGAAGAATCAACAGGCCCACGGCACATTCCACAAATGCACTGTCTGCCAGGACTACAGGTTGGAAACATGGATGTGGCACTGGGAAGGAGCCTGAAGGATTAGGAAGGTATGTGCTGTCGTGAGGCAAAATGATGCTGCGACATTGCCAGTGGAGCGAACTGAAAGCAGGTCTTCTGTGCTGGAGGAGGTGCTCAAAGGTGTGGAGGCTCAGGCAGTCGTAGCAGAGTTCTGCATCCTGGCGAGAGGGGCAGCTTTTCTACTGTAAGAAGAGCATTTTCAAGCGGCAGAGGAGAGAAGGGAGGGGAGGCTGCTCGCTTAGAGAGTTCCTAGGAACAGGGCTTTTCTTGAAAGATGGAAGTTGCCATCCCTAGGTGCCAACATCATTACAAGGAGTTGTTTGTAAGAGCAAGCCCAGGTGGAGTGTGTACATTGCTGCAGGGTTCATAAGGTTCATTTTTGCTTCATTCTCGGTTTTGTTTTTTCCAACTCCAAAACGCTGAGAAAATACTGTTTTCTGAAAAACTAGGCACAGCTTAGCTCTAGAAGGAACTCAAAAATAACCCTGCAAGGAATGGGGGTGGGTGGGAAATAAATACTGATAAGCCAAGAGGGCTGTGTCTTATGGGTCAGGAAGTTCAGGGATGAAGTGCGAACTGCCAGAACTCACGCCAAGATAGGTCTTGTAGAAGAAATAAACTGCATAACTAGGAGGGGAACAAAGGGGAAAAGGGGAAAGGCTGCTATGGGGGAGCAGGGAGGTACGGAATGAAATGAACCTTTTGTCTCGACACTCTGTAGAGCATCTGTGTGAACGCTCCTGACCTCAGCTTTGTCTGGTGCAGAGCTCCTTCTTGGATGCTGCTTGCTTGGAGTTGGCTTTCTCTGCAGCTGTGCAGGAGTAAACGGGGAAAAAATGCTTCCTGAGCGCTCACCATCAGGGTATAACTGTAGGCTGGGGCTTGAAATCATCTTCATGTGGGCTCCTGATCGCGGCGTGGTTGACGAGCGTTTGGACTCAAAAAGGTGCTTCCAGCTAGGTGATACAATGGAAACAGTTGGGAATGATATGGCTGGTTGTTCGGGGTTTCTTTGGAGGAAATGGGAGTGCTGATAACATGGTGTGATGGTGTATACCCAGTCAGTCCTATCAAGTATCCCAGTGCTACTGATTTACGGAGTCCGTTGCTCTGGGCTTGGGGAAATGTATTCACATAAGGCGAGATGGCTCCACGAGAAGAGCAAACAAGTCCGTGGCTAGGAATTTGAGTTGAAAGCCTTGGTTTGAACTGCACTGCTCTCGACTGCCTGGGCTTTTGGCTGTTTTGCAGCAGAAGAATCTATTTCCTTCCTTGTTCCTAGTGAAGCACTTCATTTTTATGCCAAGGCAGAGAGTTCCTGAAATGTACAGTGTGGGAAAACCTCTTCACTCCGAATCCCCTTCTTTCCTGATTAAGTTCAATTTCTAAGTTACCTCAGTCCTTTTCCTAAAATAGAACAGAGCTTGGGCTTAAACTATCTGAATATTTGAGAACCAACTTTTCCTAATTGGCAGGGACAGTTAAGGAGTTTGATTTCAATTGGTTCAAAATTCAAATTGTCTCTAGCAAATAAGATCCAAAACGCAAGAAAGCTGATAATCAGCGTCTAAAAAGAAAAACCACATCTGGGAAGGCGAAGTGGCTGTTTGAAGCCTGTTACGTTGTTGGCAAGCCAGCTGCGTTCAGAGTGAAAGTAACCGAATTGGAGTGAAACTGATGTTGCTGGATTTTGTTGAGGTCAGGAGAGCAAAGGGCCGGCAGCCCGCTTCGTTTGAAGCAGGCAGTACGTCGGCACGGTAATTGCTGCGTTGGAAATTCTCGAGAAGGAATGGTCCATGGACCACTGCTGGTTTATGCTGCTCTAAGGAGGGCTGTGGGGGTCACTAGTGAATTGGCACTGGCTTTTTTTTCCTCCTGCTTGTTCAATTTGCACGAAGAGACCTTTAAATAATTTTTCCGGCGCTACTTTTTGGGCTCTGCAGCGTCTGGAGCTGTTGGGTGTTAGCCAGGTCTGTCCTGTGAAGGATTGCTTATTCTAAGTCTGTGATGTCGCCCCACAAAAGCATTTGTGGGAAAGATTGGCAAATGCAGTTCCCTACTGATCTCTTTGCCTTGGCTTTCACTTACAAAAGGTGTGAGCAAATGCAGTTTTATACTCAATTTTACTTAGTGTGACAGTGCTGGGTGTAGAGATTAACTGGTCCCCACTTGTGTGATACGTATGTCCAATCACATCAGGGATCACAGTTCACTCCCCCATGCCCCAAAGATACCAGTTTTCTTTTTGACAGCACCTCTTTCTTCTAACTCTGGCTGTTTTACCTGCTAGCACCCTGCTAGAGGCCAAGGCCGGAGCTGCGGCGACTCCTCTCCTTGGGGCATTTCTGTGCTGGAGCACTGGATGGCTGTGCCTGGGAATGCCCACTGCTGACACGGAGACTCCAGCCAGGGAAATTCCATCTGTTTTCATGAAGGAAGTTACGATGCAGTTGATAAACCACACATCAAATGTATTCTGTGGCTCTAAGGTATTGATTATTCTCTTGAAAACAACCGCTGTCTTGCAGAGAAAAAGGTAGCCTGCAAAACTCGGGGAGCTTTCTGCAACTTGGGAGTCTATCAAACAATGCTAAGAAAGCCTGTCTGGCACACGTAAACCTGAAGATTACCATCCTGGTTAAAGACATAAGATGTAAAAGAAAGACAATTTATAAGCAACCAATCCAAATTGAAAAAAAAGAAGAAAAAGATTTCTATGTGTTACAAGTAATTAGATGTGATTTTTTCCGTCATTCCCATTTCCTGGAGGCTCATAACCCACATCCTTAAATAAATCTGGTAGCTGAAAGTCTCTCGGCTAATACAACAGCCAAAGACCAGACGATCTGCAGAATTCTGCAGCAACAGATGTGAAAAGCCGAGGACTGTGATGTGGATAAATGACTTAATTCTTAGGAATTTAAAATCTAAAACTGTCTTAATTGGATCAAAATAATCAATTGAATGGGTATCTGGTATTTATAAATGAAATGATATACAGTTCCTTAATTGACCATAGCCTGAGTTTTCTTTAAATTGATTGTACGCTTCTAGCTTGGGGAAAAAATGCCAGCTGGAATGTAGAGGGATTAAGTTTTATTTATTTTCCTTGCTAAGAGCCACATTGTGCAATTTAAAAGGAAATGTCCTTGAAAGATGGGTTCCTTTGTAAGCTGTTTCAGCCCTTGTTTGTTTTCAGATGGAAATTAATTTCTCAAAAGTCTTCCGTGTTAGAAAGCATGTGTTGATAAGTCCAGAAAAATGAAAAATCACAACCTGCTAAGATACATCTTGTTTTCAAGATAAAAATCTTTGCGTGTGTGTGGTTGAGTTTTGGGTGTAGCTGATCTGGTCATCCTGCTGGGAAAAAGGCTGGTAACGATCTCATTTGCACAGATGGTAGGAAACAGTCAGTGGGAGAACCTCAAACCCACCCGTTGAGTATTACTAGAATCCTTCATTATGCTTTGATGTACTGAGATATTTAGTACTGCAGAAGATGCAGCCAAATGTGTCAGCTGCTTGTTGAGCTCGATGGGTGCAGTTGGAAGGTTCTGGTCTGGGCATGACGCCGTGTCCAGCTGGAACATGTAGCAGTGAGGGCTAAGAAGTGCTTAGAGGCATTTTCACAAAAACTGGGCCCGTGCAGCCATTTCTCACCAGTTACAGTTGCATGTCAGGTGGGTCCGGTGGCTTCCAGGTCTCCATTTTTTGTCTAAAGATCTGGAGCTGGAAAGAAGAGTTAAATGAAGCTGCAGAGTCACTTTTTCCCTTGGTGTGGACAAGGAATATAAGCTGACTTCCAAAAACTGCCTGACCCTGGAGGCAGGGACTAGTTCTGGGGTGACATGCTGCTGGTGGGCTGCCGTCATCTTCTCCCCAGGCCTTGTTCTGTCGGAGAACACAGGTCTCACCCTCGTGGGGTTTTGTTTGCTGGGTCTGTCTATGCACGGCTGGGCCCTGAATTGTCCCCTTTGGTTTCGGACACGGGTGGGCTCCGCATCTATCCGTGCGGTGCTGTTACGGTGGGAACAGGCGGGTTCGTGCTCCTCTGATGTCGCTCTCTGTCAGACCATGGGATCAAACTTTTCCCTGGGAGGAAAACCGGCACTCAACCTGTGCTTCACCCCTCCTGAGGACCCAACCCTTAAACACGCTCGGACCCTCGCCGGACCTCGCGCTTGAACTTCAAGTCTGAGGCTCCCGTGCAACTTCCCAAAAGCCCGGGGTTGCTTCCCAGGGGGTTCGCTTTTCTCCTTGCTGATGACAGGCGCAGAGGATGGAGTCAGGAGGAGAAGGGATGTTGGGAAGGGGGGGAAGCCCGGGGAGCGGACGGGCGCCGGGCAGCCACCGCGCTGGCCACGG
This sequence comes from Chionis minor, assembly GCA_013398295.1. NCBI lineage: Eukaryota > Metazoa > Chordata > Aves > Charadriiformes > Chionidae > Chionis > Chionis minor. The sequence continues at coordinate 10,956 of VZSF01005265.1, read as the reverse complement.
CGGGGCAGTGCCGCTCCGCGCACGGGAGGCNGGGACACGGCACCGGCAGTGCCTTTCCTCGGGGGTTTGCAAATTTTAAACAGTACCCGGGGAGTTTTACAGGGCAATAATAATAATTATAATAATAAATCCCGCGTTTGAATTCGCCAACTAAACCCCGAGTGGAGCCGCGCTCCAGCGTGTCCCCTGCGACGCCGATGCTCGGCTGACGCTTCGCCTCTCCTAAGTTTGCTGGGAAAAATGGGATTTACATTTACGGGGGATCAGAGAGCTGCTCTGACACCGGTACCTTTCTTTCAGCTTGAAAGGGGGTTTTTCCCCCCTCCCTTTTTTTAAAAACCAGACAGCAAAGTTGACACCGTTCTCAGTGACAAAGCAGTGAGGTACCACAAAGCAATTCCCCCTTTTGGTTTGTTTTTTTTTTTTTTTTTTTTTTTGGAGCTTCCCACAGATAAAGATTTATATGATAGAAATAATTTGACCGGGGTTGGGATTTCTGCTCAATATAACCCAAGGGGATTCTGAGAATTGCTTGGATTCTGGTGAAATCCCACTGGGTGCCAATCAACACTGTCCAGCCTCAATTATGGGTTCAGATATTTTTTTCCTCTTCCCTTTGCGCAGGGTTTGAAAGCTGAGATATGCAAACAGAGGCCATTGTCAAATACTCCAAAGGGAGACTGCTCTTCGGCTCCTTGAATACAATATCTTTTGCCTTCTTGCATAAATATTTTAATTGCTAATTTGCTGGTCTCATTTAACACAGATTTGGCATTTATCATTTGAATTTAAACTTGTTAAAATTGACAATTTTCTTGGCTACCTCTGTTAATAATTTAAAGGGAAAGCTCATTATTAAATTATTATGGGTAATTATTTTGTAACTACTGTGGAAATTGTCATTTCTGCAGCCTTAAAAGATCCTAGAAGAAGCCCGTGCGGATCAATATGGATCAAATCCCAGAAAGTGTAAAGATGCCCAGGAACAGTCTCTTCTGTATAAAATGTTATGTAGCTGGGGGAAAATATGAAAATTGAAATTAGAATATAATTCTCTATACTTGCAACCCCAAAGCCTTGGAGACTGCTGAAGCAAAGTGGTGTAGTTGGAGGGTCGTAACAGCCTTTTTTAACTCCGGGTTTTGATTCATTCTGAAGCTGTGGCTGGGAAACTGGTGGGACGGGATGGGATTTGGGTGAGTGCACCTTGCAGAGCTCTCAGAAGTCCTGGGTATGATGTTTTCTGCGGGTGTGCTGGGCTGTTTGTGAAATGCAGACGCTGAGGCTCTGCCAGACCCACCGTGCAGCACCTCGCTGCCTTTTGCCTGGCGAGCAGCTCTTTGTCCAGCACTTCCCTAGCACGTCTGAGGCTCCTGGAATAACGGAAAAAATTGGTTTGCCTTAATTTTTTTTTAATTTTTCCACCTGGAAAGTATTGAGTTCAAAAAACTGACTGCCCCAAATATTAAAGTGTATCGCCGTCCGCATCGGTGGAATCGCCGTCCCTGGAGGTATTTAAAAGACGGGTAGACGTGGTGCTGAGGGACATGGTTTAGGGGTGGTTTTGGCATAGGTTTATGGTTGGACTCGATGATCTTGAAGGTCTCTTCCAACCCAAGTGATTCTGTGATTGTAAAGTAGGACGCCCTGGTTTGGCACAGAGCGAAGCACAGGCTTCGCTGTTTGCAGTCCGTGGCTGGAGAAGACAGCGTGGTGCATGGAGCCAGCACAGGGAGCAGGATCAGGGCTGCTGCTGACACCTCACGTTATTTCTGGGTGGCATCGGTACTTTTTCTTTTGCAGGCTGTCAGGTGGTGGTTAATGCGCTGGATTCCTCTGAGGCAGTAAGTTTGCGTTCTCTGGGAAATGATACTGAAGGGTGATGAATAAGGTTTTAATTTCCAGACATCAAACCTAAACATAGGCAAGAGGAGCAGGTCGCTTCTGAAAAAGGGGACTGCCGGTGCCGTTTCCATTTGTGGGAGAGCACGGCTGTCGCTGCGGTGTTTGCAGGCTGCACTTTGGGGTCTGTAACACCAGCACTCCCTCCTGGCATGCACCGCACCTGCTGAAAGGGTGGGCAGAGGTAGGCTGAGTCCCATCTTTCAGGATTTCCAGTGGCCAGGTAGATGCTGCTCATTCCAGTGAGTCGGTACTGAGCTTTACTGGGCAGAGTAAGTCCTGCCCTGTAAATGCTGCAGAGGAGCCCTCTCCCTGCCTGCAGCACCAGGCTTTCCACCCCCATAGGTGTTCGTGTGGCAGTCGGTGCTCATGTCTTTCTGCACCAGCCACGGGCCCCAGCGCCTGCCTCCGTCCCTTACACAGCAGCACTTGGCAGAAGCATGTTGCGTTCTGGCGGTGACATGGTCATCAGAGGCGTAATTCCCTTAAAAAGGATGTTTTGAGGTGCGAGGCATGTTACTGAGGTAAGCGATGCCAGCACAACCCCTCCAGCCTTCCCCAATTTCTCAGCATCCGGCCAGCGGTCTCCACAGCTGGATTTCGCCTGTAGCGAAAATGCGGAGAACAATGAGGTAAAGTCAAACCCCCTCCCCGCTCCCGCCAGATGGCCCTCACGCTTTTTTAATTTCACTCTAAGCGGCTGGTAAATGCTCTGCGAGCACTTGGTGAGTTTACAAGGGACGCGAGTCATCCTCATCATTTTATTTCAGGAGCGGGCAGCGGGCACTCCTGGATGGTGCCGGTGGCGGACACCCCCCTGCCTCTCTCGGTGGTCCCCCTCTTTTCCTGGGTCTGTAGGGTTCGGGGAAGGCACTGAGGGGCTTCAGGAGGGCGCAGAGCAGGTCCTGGCAATGTTGCTAAACTGGACCTTGCACATGTGTGTTACAGACCATGTCTCGCGTCTGCACCTGGCCCCGGCGCTAATTTTGGAGGCAGGCTGGGCTCAGGAGGGCAGGCGGCTGTTTCTTGCTCAGACGTCAGCCCTCGGTCTCTGCCTGTCAGCAGCTGCCAAATTCTGCCAGTGATGCTTTACGCTTTTCAAGAGCAAGGGACAGTTTGGAAGGTACTGAATTTGGCAATCAGTTTGGAAGGTACTGAATTTGGCAACAGCTGCTTCTCCTGTTGATCTCAAAAAAAAAAAAAAAAAAGGACATTTGCTAGCACCTTACCCATTACATTGAAATTTGAGTTTCAACTTTATGGTAGTGTTACAATATAGAGGAATTCGAATAGAATTCCTGTTCTATTTCTATTTTGCAAGCTTGCAAAATTGTGAATTTCTGAGTTTTGGCACTGGTATAAACCTGTTCTTGATCCTGGATTTCGTGATGTTTGCATCTTTCCCCCTACGCCCGGATCATTTTCCCTTTGAGAACAATACCGGATTTGGCGCGCTCGTACTGTACTGTTACTGGAGTATTTTAGTGCATTAACTAGTAGATTTGTTTATGCACAGAAAGGTTCTGCCCAGACATCGGTGCCGTAAGCTTTTCCATCTGCATGCCCCCATCCTGACCTTGATCTACTGCAGGGCTGTGGAGGGCTTGTTCGCGCTCCAGCCTTGCAGGCTTTTCTATTGGGATTAGCTTTAAGGGGCTCAAGTTGTTGAAGGGTTTTTCTACTGATAAATGGATTGAGACCCATATTTTAATCTCACGTCATCAAACATTCATCAGATACCCTCGGTCATTACTGACAGAGCCGGGTTTGAACTGGTGACCTAGCAGTAAAAGGTCCCATTAGCAATTTCCTTAAACTGTCAAGTCATTGCACAACGCAAATGAAATGCGATGGGTTTTTTTTTCTTTTTCCACAGGTAAAGGCAGTGGATTTCTACCTAATTTTTGTTTACTAATTACCATGTTACCAAAGCACTCTGTGTTAAAGTCTTCGTGCTCTCACGTAAGCCAGAAACATGAAGAAACGCAAAGGTGGGGCACGTTGCCCGGATGCAGCCCCTCTGCCCAGGGTGGTTGCCTGGTCCTGCAGACCCACACAAACTTCACCCGACTCTTTTTCCATGAAGGAGGAGAGCGCTGGAGAGTCCCAGTGGCAAAGCCCATCCTCACCGTGCCGGGTGCGGCACACGCACCCCGTGCCGAGACAGACCCGGGCTGTGTGTAAGCAATAAAAGCGGAGAGTGACAGGCGTTTAGAAAAGCTTCTTCGGCTCACGTCACCCCGCGCTGTTCTTTTACCAGCAATTTCTGTATCCAAGTTCATTCTCTCTTTACAGAATCATTTGAAGAAATAATGTGTGAGGGGGAAAAAAAATTACCTCCGGCAGTCATGTTATAATGGCTCTTGCGCTGACAGCCCTTTGGGAACAGTGGCAGCAGCGGGGTAAGTATATATGACATCTTTGTAGTGATAAAGAAACAAATAAATGTTCCCATTAACACTCCATCAGGTCAACAGCTATTCCAGACCAACATGATGTTACAGGAACCCGGCTGATTCATATCATCTGAGACACACTTCTCTTGCAACGTATCTTCTGGAAGGCACATAAAACAGAGGTCCTGCTCTAACCAGGTGGAGTCATTAAAGAATCAGTGAACTTTTTACAAGTTGCTTGAAATACCCTGGCTCGAATCCAGCTCCAGTGTTGTTGCTGTGCCTGTTTAACAGTTCCTTCATCACACCATGACAATGACTCTGTTTCAGCGCTGGAGGAAGTAATTTCTCCCTACATCATTTGTAGAGGCATTTTGGGAGGCTTCTGAAGGCGTGCTAAGCCCTGCAGTGAGATCAGTGGGACGTGAGCCCTACCGTAACAGTCTGCTGGGGAAGAACGAGCGGCATTTGTGTATCATCCATAATGAATGTGTGTGCATATGGAACGAGCGCACAAGCACACAGATGCCTGCTCAGACAGGCTACCCTTTCCCTATGGAAGTCAGTGCGAGTTGTGCTTGAGTAAGAGCTATGCTGTCTCCTTCCCTGCACAAATGCTAGGCAGCGAGGAACACGTTCCAAAAAATGTCTGTTCAGTAGAGTGTTTAAGCACACTTTAACTCTGCTAAAACGCAGACTTTAAAACAGATACAGACTTCCTAACTCACACGGGATAACTCAGATTTCCTAATGAATATGGTGCTTCCTTCCCATTTATCAGGCACTCTCTGCTTGTCTCTTTACCAGAACTTTTATTACTTTTTCACATAGGTTGAATATTTTTGATGAAAGGTCCTGAGAGGGGACATGAGAAGTCCGTGTGGATGTCTTTGGTCTGCCTCGAGTCACACAGATCCTGGACGAAGATAAAAACAAACATAAAAACAAAGAAATCCCCTCTTCTGGATCACACAAAGCCAGGAACTTGAACTCCGAGTTGTCCAAAGCACTGGAAATTATGTATAAAAGTGAGTATCTCTTTGTATCTTAAACCTGATTTGCAACCAGAGTACTTCTATGCTGTGTTTTGGCAAAATCTCACTTGTCAAAGGTGTCGGTGTGCCTCCGACTCCAGGCAAAACGGCTGAGCCCAGATGATGAACTTAGTTCTGCTTCTGCTGAGATCCTAAAGCCTTCTGATGTTAACATGAATGCCAGAGAAAACAGGTTCCAAAATGGGCCACACAAAAAGAGCAGCCAAATCCCGAGCAATAAGGTCCTCGACACGGAGAACTTAACTCGCTGGGCTGGCAAGCGTTCTGTGTCTCTCTTATCGCTCCCCTATTTGAAGGAGTCTGAGATTTTTGGAGTACACCCTTCAAAAGAGCTTGTGCAGCTTTCAAGTGAAAATCCCAAGACGCAAAGTCCTCAGAATTTATGCAATTTTTTAAAAGGAGATGCAGATTCCCCAGTCATTTAAATACTTCTGATAATAGTCAGTCTTGATTCAGCAAAGCCTGTGACAACTTTAGTAGATGTTTAAATCTATTCCGTGCGATACGCTTAAACTCATCCTCGCGGAGGGAGGGAGCGCCTGCCCCTGGGTTTCTCCCTTCCTTCGTAAATGGGAGACGTGTACTTACATCTCCTCCAAGCCAATAAAGTTGATTATATGTTTACATGCTTTGCTGAACCGACAACGTAAAAATCAGAGCAAGATTTTTGCGTGATAAAATAACCATAATCTGCCCAGTGGCTGCCAGAATAAACAGATACCAGCTCGCCTTAAACGTATTCCAGGCTTGGGCGAGGAGGGCAGGGAAGGGAGCTCCGCAGCCGTCCATGGCGTAGCGCGGTTTCCAGCGCCGCTCTATGGAAACCAATTTCACCCGCTCTCAGCAGCCCCAGGGGAGGGGGTTTGCCCTTGGCAGGGGCTGTTCGCCCTTTTGGCGTGAGTAGGGTGCCTGGAGGGTATCGCTGCGCCAGGAGCGGGAGGCTGTCGGGACAGAGCCACGGGGTCCCTGTCGCTGACACGCCGCGGTGGGGACAGCGCTGCGCTCCAGCTACCCCTGCTGTCGCGACAGCGGCGACACCCCCGCGGCTGAACTCGCGGCTGGAGGGGACCCCGCGTCCTCACCCACGAGCGTTCAGGGTGGCCCAACCAGCCCCCCGGCGGATGACCCGGCACCGTTTGCTGTCCCACGCGGGGACGTGCTGTCTGTGGAGACAGATGGCTGCCGGGGAGGGGTGTGTGTGTGGTGGGGGGGTGGCTGTGGGAGCTGTTCCCCCCCGCAAACATCCCCCCAAACCCCCCCA